>SJXQ01000921.1:0-158502 GCA_006408695.1 Aepyceros melampus | reverse complement strand
AAACTCCAGGAGCTGGTGATGGACAGGGAGGCCAGGCGTGCTGCAATTCTTGGGGTTGCAAAGAGTCAGACATGACTGAGTGACTGAATTGAACTGAGGTTATATCCTTGCCTTTCTTTGAAATATATAATCCTACATGGGCAGTACTGACCAGAAAGCAGGCAATTCAAATAGGATCCTATTATGAAAGAAGAACAAAATCATAAAATTTAGTTAGTAGAAACAAAATTAGTTAAGATAATTCAGGAGAAACTGTAGAGGTCAATAAGAAATTAAGGAAGGAAGGAAAAAAACACTGAGATGAAGTAGATGAAACTGTGAAAGGTTAAGCATGTTTTGATCATGAAGCTGATGTGAACCAAAACACACTGGGAGCTTTACCAGAATAAGCTTCAGTAAAGATTTAACTGTTCACAATGTTTTTCATGCCAGCCTAACTAAGGAGTTTCCACCAGGGATAATAAAATCATAAAATTTAGTTAGTAGAAACAAAATTAGTTAAGATAATTCAGGAGAAACTGTAGAGGTCAATAAGAAATTAAGGAAGGAAGGAAAAAAACACTGAGATGAAGTAGATGAAACTGTGAAAAGTTAAGCATGTTTTGATCATGAAGCTGATGTGAACCAAAACACACTGGGAGCTTTACCAGAATAAGCTTCAGTAAAGATTTAACTGTTCACAATGTTTTTCATGCCAGCCTAACTAAGGAGTTTCCACCAGGGATAATAAACCTTTTAATGAGGAAAACACACATCCAAATGAGAGAAAAATAGTAATATAGACAGAACTACATGTGATCTATAAAACACTAACTTGAAGGAAAGCCTGAGGAACAAGTCAGAGGAGTGGGGGTGTGCATCAGAGTTCCTGCTGGGTTAAGGAGGGGATTACACCATAGAGGAGGAAGTCATGATAGAAAAGAGACTGAATTATGTGTAAAAGAGTCAAATTAAGTCTATGGAAGATCTTAAATTTAATACATATTCAAATATTTGTTTGAAATTGAAAGATTATGGTTTAAGTGAGTATAAATCAGTGATTCTCAACTGAAGGTTATTTTAACCCCAGAAAATGTTTAGCAATATTTGGATACAGGCTTGGTTTTCATAACTAGAAGAAGAGAGCAAAGGGGTCCTGGTTTCTAATGGCTAGAGATTCTCCTAAATATCTTCAATGCAAGAAAAACTTTCCACAACAGAAATCCAGTCTGAACTATCAGTGAAAGCAATAGTGCCAAACATGGCACCTGGTCCCATCACTTCATGGGAAATAGGTGGGGAAACAGTGGAAACAGTGTCAGACTCTATTTTTCTGGGCTCCAAAATCACTGCAGATGGTGACTGCAGCCATGAAATTAAAAGACGCTTACTCCTTGGAAGGAAAGTTATGACCAAACTAGATAGCATATTAAAAAGGAGAGACATTACTTTGCCAACCAAGGTCCGTCTAGTCAAGGCTATGGTTTTTCCTGTGGTCATGTATGGATGTGAGAGTTGGACTGTGAAGAAGGCTGAGTGCCGAATAATTGATGCTTTTGAACTGTGGTGTTGCAGAAGACTTTTGAGAGTCCCTTGGACTGCAAGGAGATCCAACCAGTCCATTCTGAAGATCAACCCTGGGATTTCTTTGGAAGGAATGATGCTAAAGCTGAAGCTCCAGTACTTTGGCCACCTCCTGTGAAGAGCTGACTCACTGGAAAAGACTGATGCTGGGAGGGATTGGGGGCAGGAGGAGAAGGGGACAACCAAGGATGAGATGGCTGGATGGCATCACTTACTCGATGGACGTGAGTCTGAGTGAACTCCAGGAGTTGGTGATGGACAGGGAGGCCTGGCGTGCTGCAATTCATGGGGTCGCAAAGAGCTGGACACGACTGAGCGACTGAACTGAGAAACTCTGGTGTAGTTAATAAATAATATTGTTCCCTACAAATGTTGTCTCTTTGCTCTGTTTCCTAGCATTGTTGACAACATGACTGAACAACTAAACAATAACAATTGTTTAATTATTACTCTTTTGGTAATCTAAGTTGGAATTGTATAGAAAAATGAGCAGAAGGCATGAGGAGACATTTCATCAAAAAGGATAAATAGATGCAAACATGCACATTAAAACATATTCAATGTCACTAGCTATGGTGGGGTGGGGTGCTTCTCAGGTGGTGTTAGTGTAAAGGATCTGCCTGCAGGTTAGACAAGAGCAGGGGTTAAATCACTGGGTCAGGAAAATGCCTGGTGAAAGGCATTTGGCACAGTCCACTCCAGTATTCTTGCCTGGAGAATCCCATGGACAGAGGAGCCTGGCAGGCTGCAGTCCACAGGGTCACAGAGTTGGATATGGCTGAAGTGACTTAGCATGCACACACATAGCCATCAGGGAAATGCAAATGAAGACCATAATGAGATATCACTATATACCTATTAGAATAGCTTCAATAGACAACAGTGATAACATCAAGTACTGGAGAGGTTGTAGAGAAACTAGACCTTTCAGACAATGCTGGTGAGGGTGTAAATTGTAAAGCTGGCCTGGACAGGAAGACTTCTGCTTCTGAGATATGCAGTAGACATACTTTTCCCATTTCCTTTCACTAAGTGAAAGCAAAAAGCCTGAGCATGATTTAGAAAACAAACATATTAAGTCTCTGAAATGTGGTGAGAAGATGGACATGCTAGAGTATTTAGGATGCAAAGAAAAACTTGGTGATGAATCTTCTGCTTTTTCTTTCAGCTTCATATATACCATAGAAGAGAATCAGTGAACTTGAAGATAGAACAATTAAAGTATGCAACCTAAGAAACAGAGAGAAAATAGAACAAACCCAATAAATAAGTAAAATTATGGAAGGGGGATGCTGTCAACTTGGAATCCTTTATCATCAGGAATTTCCTTCCGGAATGAAAGGGAAATCAAGATATCCTCAGATTGAGGAAAACTAAGACAACTTGTTGACATCAGATTTCCCCTAAAAGGATGGCTAAGGAAGTTCTCTAAACAGAAAGGAAACAATAAAGGAAGGATCTTAGAATATCTAGAAGGAAGAATAGAGTAAGCAAAAATATGAGTATATAAAATTAACTTTCCTTCTCATCTTCAGTTTCCTAAATTATATTTAACAGTTGAAATAAAAGTCAAAACAGTATCTCATGTAGTTCCAAATGCAGGTAGATGATATATTTTATATTATTATGCTATAAAGGGTAGAAAATAAAGGAATATGAACTGATAAAATGATAATAACAGTAAACTGAAATTTTATAATGTATATACTATAGAGATTCATTAAAAAACAGTACAGATAGATGAATGTGTAATTATAAAATATATTCAGGTAACTCATAAGACAGTTAATATAAAACAGAGCAATGAAGATCACAGAGAGCAAATATAACAAAAATAAAATGGCACACTTAATTCCTTACATATCAATAATTATACCAAATGTTCATGGTCTAAATAAAACATTTAAAAGGCAAAAATTGGCAGACTAAATTAAGAAATATGGCCAACAATATTCAATCTACAGGCAATTTATTTTAAATATAACAATATAAGGATTCTGAAAATAAAATAGGCAAAGGTATATCATGTAAACATTAATCAATAGTAAACAGAATTCACTATATAAATGTCAAATAAAATAGACATCAGAGCAAAAAATTAGTGGACACAGAGAAGGGCATTATATAATAATGAAAGCTTCAGTTTACTAAGAATACATAATAATCCCAATTACATGCATTAAACAACAGAGCTAACAAATATGTAAAGCAAAAACCATTATAACTGAAAGGAGAGATAAATCCTAAATTATAGAGACATCAACAATTCTTGGAGAAGGCAATGGCAACCCACTCCAGTACTCTTGCCTGGAAAATCCCAAGGACGGAGGAGCCTGGTAGGCTGCAGTCCATGGGATCGCAACGAGTCAGACATGACTGAGCAACTTCACTTTTACGTTTCACTCTCATGCATTGGAGAAGGAAATGGCAACCCACTCCAGTGTTCTTGCCTGGAGAATCCCAGGGATGGCGGAGCCTGGTGGGCTGCCCTCTCTGGGGTCGCACAGAGTCGGACACGACTGAAGTGACTTAGCAGCAGCAGCAGCAACAATTCTTTCTCAACAATTGATGGAACTACTAGTCGGAAAGCCAGCAAGAATACAGAACTCAACAATACCTTCAGATGAAAAGATCTAATGAACATTTTTAGAATGTGTCACCCCAACACAGCAGAATACACCACTCTTCAAATGTCAACAGAATATATACCAAGATAGAACATATCCTGGTCCATAAAACAAATCTCAAAATACAAAAAATAGAAATAGTATAGAGTATGTTCTTTGGTCACAATGGAATTAAACCAGAAATTAATAACAGAAAGATAACCAGAAAACTTTAAAACAATTGGATAAATCATATCTAAACCATCTATGGGTCAAAGAGCAAGTCTCAAGGAAAATTTTAAAGATACATTGAATTTAATAAAATTAAAACAAACATTTCAAAACTTGTGGAACACAACTAAAGCATTATTGAGGAAATTTATAACATTAAATGAACTTATTAGAAATGAAAGTCTCAATAATCTTAACTTCCACCTTAAGAACTATAAAAATAAGAATAAAATAAACCCACAGTAAGCATAAAGAAGGAAATAATAAGGATATGAGCAGAAATCAATGAAACTGAATGCAGAAAAACAATAGAGAAAACCAATAAAACTGGTCTTTTGAAAATATTAAATTAACAAATCTCTAGCAAGACTGACAAATCAAAAATGGGATAGACACAAATCACCAATATCATAAATGAAACAGGGGATACCACTACAGACCTTGCAGACATAGAAAGAAAGAAAATCTACAAACAACTCTATACACATTCATTTGAATCTTAAACAAAATGGACCAATTTCTAGAAACAGAAACTACCACAATATACACAATATAAAATTCAACTTAAATATTTCTATAGTTATTACGGATACAGAATTTGTAATTTAAAAATTCCCCCAAAAAAACATATTTAGGAGAAGTCTACCAAACCTTTAGATTTAACATCATTTCTAGGCAATATATGAGAAAAATCAGTGAGGAAACATTTCTCAACTTATTTTGAAAGTGAAAGTTGCTCAGTCGTGTCCAACTCTTTGCAACCCCATGGACTATACAGTCCATGGAATTCTCCAGGCCAGAATACTGGACTGTAGGCCTTTTCCTTCTCCTGGGGATCTTCTCAACCCTGGGTTTGAACCCAGGTCTCTGCATTGCAGGTGGATTTTTTACCAGCTGAGCCACAAGGGAAGCCCAAGAATACCGGAGTGGGTAGCCTATCCCTTCTCCAGTGGCTCTTCCCAGCCCAGCAAATGAACCAGGGTCTCCTGCATTGCAGGCTATCTTGATACTAAATTAAGCAAAGGTAGTACAAAAGAAAAAAATTACAGATCTGTACTCCTCATAAATATTTATACAACAGTTCTTAACAAAGTATTAAAAAGCAAAGTTTAGCAATATATAAAAATTATTATACATCATGAACATATGCAGTATATACAAGCAATGAAAGGGTGGCTTAATATTAAAAAATCAATCTATGTGATCACCATATTAAAAGCTAGGAAAGAGAAATTATATCAAATGATGCAGAATAAGAATTTCACAAAATTCAACCCAGATTTGGAATTTTTATATCTCAGAAAAGTATAAGTGGAATTCTTCAACTTGATAAAGAGCATTTATATACACCCTATACCTTACACTGTATATAGTGGTGAAAGAGTTTTCTCTATAAGGTCAGGAAGGAAGGAAAAATATCCACTGCCACCACTCTTTTCAGCATAGTCCTAGAAGCTCTGACCAGTGAAATAAGGCAAGAAAAATAAGTCATATAAATCACAAAGGAAGAAATAACTCTCTCCTTATTCCCTATGACATGGTTTTATAAATAAGAAAATACCAAGAAATGTAAAAATCAAAATAAAAAATACCTGGAGCTAATAAGTGATTTCAGTAAGGTCATGGGATATGAAATAAATGCACAAATACTAATTGTATTTTTCAACACTATCAATGAACACATGGACACTAAAATTAATAATATAATGCTATTTATAATCACTCAAAAAAAAGAGAACAGGTATAAATATAACAAAACATATACAGAATTTGTATTCAGAAAAATGCAAAATCATGAAAGAAATAAGAGATTTTATTAAATGGAGAGATATGCTACATTCACAGATTGGAAGATTCAACATTAAAAAAGTGTCAATTCTCACAAATTTTTTTCAGATTCAATACAATTCCTGTCAGAATTCCAGAATTTTTAAAAAATATATAGGCAAACTTACTATGAAGTTTATATGGAAAGGCAAAGGAGCTAGAAGAGCTAATATAATCTTGAAAATGAAAAACGGTGAGAGAATCTGTCTACTTGATTTCAGGACCTATTATATAGCTTCAATAATCCAAAAACAAATAAACAGAACAAAATATAGGATCCAGAATAACCCAACAGAACTTTGCCCAGTTGATTTTCAACAGAGGTGCAATAGTAATTTAATGAAGGAAAGAAAGACTTTTTAACAAATGGTGCAGAATGGCAGTAAATATTTGTAAATCACATATCCTACAAAGGACAGAATCTAGAATGAAGAACTCTCACAACTCTACAGTAAAAACCAAACAAACAAATAAAAGCAGAAAAATACCAATTAGGATATAGGCAAAAGACAAAAAACATTTCATCAAATATATATACAGATAGCAAATAAGCCCATAAAAAGTTCTTGAACCTCAACATTACTTGTCATTGGGGAAATGCAAACACCATTCCTTTCTGCTAGTTTATCCATTTCCCTACCACCGTAGATCTGTTGTTATTGTGTTTTTTTAGTCCCTAAGTCATGTCTGACTATTTTTTGACCAAGGACTGTAGCCTGTCGGGCTCTTTTGTCCACGGGATTTCCCAAGCAAGAATACTGGGGTAAGTTGCATTTCCTTCTCCAGGGGATCTTCCTGACCCAGGGATCAAACCCATGTCTCCTGCACTGGCAGGCAGATTCTTTACCACGGAGTCACCAGGGAGCTCCAGTAGACCTGTACATGAATCATTTTAGGAATGTTAGTTATCCAAAACAAATCTGAAACTAAATCAGTTTTAGGAGAGGAAATTCCATATGATCACTGTATAAATATTTAATGTCATTAGTATTAAACAATATCCTAACAATAATATCTTAAAACTATGCCTTTATCTTTTAGAAAATTTTTATTCCTTGAATCTATCTACCTGAAATCATGAAAAAAAAAAAAGATTAGCTTCACAGGTTTTAAACATGGGTTTACCCTCATTTATCATGTAAAATCAGCCAAAAGAGAGGCCTGTTGAGTGACTGAATCACAATTTCTCCTTCAAAATGATAACACTCCCAGGGGGAGATCAAGATGGCAGAGTAGGAAAACATGTAGCTCAACTCCCCCACGAACACATCAAAAATATATCTTCATGTAGAGCGATTCTCACTGAAAATAAACTGGAGACTGACAGAAAGACTCTTACACAACCAAGCCATGAGAAAGATCCACACGGAATTGGGTAGGAATGGAAAAGAAGGGCCTGCACTCCTGGAAAGTAATAAAAAAGAGGAAGGGTATTACACAGGGCCACAGATCCTCACTGGGGAGTGGGTGGTTTGATCTATACATTAAGCACCTCAGCCTTAGGATCCGACACCAGGAAGACTAGATCCCTTTGCTAGTTTGAAAACCAGTGGGCCTCACACTAAAGCAGTAAGAAACCTAGATTTCTTTCATGAAGCACATGAACTGTGGTTTGTTCCCAATACAAGTCTGAGGAAGTAGATTGAAACTGACCAGAACTCTGGCCCATTTCACGTGGCCAGCCCAGCATCTCCCAGGTGAAGTGAATGCCTGCTCTGGCCCTGGGTGCTCCGTGAAACAGCTCTACACTGGGGCTAGGGCTGCTGATTCAGACCTGACATGGCATCTGAAGTGGGAGTGACTGGAATCATGACTGCTGCCGAGATAGCCACAGGCCAAGCCCTGACCCATGCTGGGTGCCTTCTCCAGCCCCTCTTGCTCCTAAGTGCAGCTCCATAGGGCAAGGCTGTCATGGCCAACGGGAACATGCAATTGTAGGGAATAGAGCCAGCTTGGATCTCACAAATCTCTGAACAGGGTGAGGGCAGCCACTGCTGATGCTCACAGAAGCAGTGGATTGGGAGTGGTCCAGAACTCTGAATAGTATCTGGGTCCTAACACACACTAAGTGCCCACTCTAGCTCTGTACCCCTCTGTGGAAAGAGTCCAGTGCTGAGAGAAGGGGAGAGAACATACACATACATAAGACCTGAACCCCAGGGGTTTCTGCTCCAGCAACTTGGAACCCACTCTCATCCTCAGTAGCATGGTATTGTCTGCTAAGCAGAGGGAAACCCTGGTTAACATCTGCATCTCTCTCTAGCCCCTCCACTTCCAGTCCCCCTCCTACCAAAGTGGTAGTTGCCGGCACAGCCTGAGGGAAGACATGACTTGTACTCACTTCAGACCCAAATCAACCATCAAAGCCAGTGGGCCCTTGCAGACTGTGTGCAGACAATCTCATACAAGGACACCAATCACTAAAGACTGGGATAGGTAACTTTCATTTAATTTTGTAGAGTAAGAGACAGATGTTTAAGTAAAATGAGAAAACACAGGAATTTGTTTCAAACAAAAGAACAAGAGAAAATCTCAGATAATCACAACTGCTGAAACAGAAATAAATAATTTACCAGATAAAGAATTCAAAGCATTAGTAATAAGAATTATAATTGAACTAGGGAAAATATCACAATGAGAATTTTAATAAAGAACTAGAAAATATAAAAAAGAACTGATCAGAACTGAAGAACATAATAACTAAAATGGAAAATATTCTAGAAGGATTTAGCCTACTAGGTGGTACATCAATGATCTAGAAGACAGAAAAATGGAAATCACCTAATCACAAAAAGAAAAACAAATTAAAAAATTAGAACAGTTTAAGGAACATCTGGAACAATATCAAGTATACCAATATTCACACTATAGGGGGCCCAGAACAGAGAGAAAGTGGTTGAAAATGTATTTGACAAAATTATAGCTAAAAATTTCCCAAACTTGAAGAAGGAAACATCAGATACAGAAAGCACAGAGGGTTCCAAATAAGATGAGCTCAAACAGACTCACATCAAGAAATACAGCTATTAAAATGGTAAAATTAAAAGGTAAAAATATTTGCAAATCAATGTGATATACCACATTTTAAAAAGGAAGGATTTAAAAAATTCACATGATCATTTCAATAGTGCAGAAAAAGCATTTGACAAAACTCAACTTCATTCATCATTTAAACAAAAAAAAGACTGTCATCAAAGTGGATAGAGAGGGAACATATCTCAACACAATAGAGGCTATTTATGATAAACCCACAGGTAACATCATACTCAACAGTGAAAATCTGAAAGCCCTTCCTCTAAAATCAGGAAAAAGAAGGATGCCAACTGTCACAACTTCTACTTAACATAGTATTGGAAGTCCTAGTCACAGCAATCACACAAGAAATAAAAGGAATCCAAATTGGAAGAGAAATAAAACTGTCACCGTCTGCAAATGATACGGTACTACTAAAAAGTCTCCACCAAAAAAATCCTCTTGGAACTACTAAATGAATTCATCAAAGTTGCAGGATACAAGAAATCTGTTGTTTTCTATACACTAATAATGAAGTATTAGAATGAGATAACAAGTGAACAATTCTGTTTAAAATTGCATCAAAAAGAATAAAATATCTGGGAAAAATTTTAACCAAGGAAATAAAAGACCTATGTTGTGCCCGAAAGTCCAAATCCCAAGACCGACAAGAGCAAGACCTCCACGGCAATGCAAAAGGCAAAAAGGGAAATTTATTTCTGACTCGAGTCAGGGCCCCCGCCACATCCAGCGCAGTGGAGTAAGAGGAGAGGCCCCGACCTCTGGGTTCGAGCAGTATTTATGATTATAGACAGCTGGCAAACTTAGATTGGTTGCACGGGTTACTTGTTAACTGCTGATTGGTCAGTTCTTTCGCGGGCATGGGCTTTCCTGAAGAGTTTCCATCTTTGTCTCTATAGGCCACCTCTAGGCTACTAGGCTTACAATGATTGGCTGAGCGGTGCACGCGTGAATTTTAAACCTGGCACAACAACCTATACTTTGAAAAATATAAAACTTTGGTGAAGGAAACCGAGATCGATACATAGAAATGGAAAGATAAACCTGTGTTCATGGAGTGGAAGAATTAATAGTTTTAAAATGTCCATACTACCCAAAGAAATCTAGATTTAATGTGTTCCTACCAAAATAGCCATGACATTTTTCATTGAACTAGAACAAGTAATCCTAAAATACATATAAAACCACAAAAGACCCCAAATAATCAAAGTTATATAGAGAAAAAAGATCAAAGTTGGAGGGATAATGCTCCCTCACTTCAGACTGTACTACAAAGGTACAGTAATAAAAACAGTATGGTACTGTATACATCAAACTAATGTAATATTATAAATACACATATTTCAATTAGAAAGTACAGTGTCACAAAATGAAAACTCCCAAATACTTTAACTACAATATTAATTGTAACTGAAATCAATTTAAGGGTAAAACTCAGCCTTCTGTAATTTTCTGAAATAAAAGTAATAATATTGTTGTTCAGTTTCAAAGTTGTGTCCAAATCTTTGCAATCCCATAGACTGCAGCAAGCTAGGCTCCCTGTCCTTCACTATCTCCCAGAGTTTGTTCAAATTCATGTCCATTGAGTTGGTGGTGCCCTCTAACTGTCTCATCCTCTGCCACCCCCTTCACCTTTTGCCTTCAGTCTTTCCCAGCATCAGGGTCTTTTCCAGTGATTCAGCTGTTCACATCAGTTGGCCAAAGTACTGGCACTTCAGCTTCAGCATGTCCTTCCAATGAATATTCCAGATTACTTTTCTTTAAGGTTGAGTGGTTTCATCTTCTTACTGTCCAAGGGACTCTCAAGAGTCTTATCCAGCACTACAGTCTGAAAGCATCAGTTCTTTGGCACTCAGTCTTCTTTATGGTCCAACTCTTACATCTGTACTTAATTATTGGAAAAATCATAGCTTTGAGAATTAAAAACCAATGTTGGCAAATTGCCAACATCCATTGAATCATAGAAAAAGCAAGAGAATGCCAATAAATATACCTACTTCTGCTTCATTGAGTATGCTAAAGCCTTTGACTGTGTGTATCACAACAAACTGTGGAATATTTTTAAAGAGATGGGAACACCTGCTGCTGCTGCTGCTAAGTCACTTCAGTCATGTCCGACTCTGTGTGACCCCATAGATGTAGCCCACCAGGCTCCCCCATCCCTGGGATTCTACAAGCAAGAACACTGGAGTGGGTTGCCATTTCCTTCTCCAGATGGGAATACCAGATCACCTTAATTGCCTCCTGAGAAACCTGTATGCAGGTCAAGAAGCAACAGTTAGAACTGGACATGAAACAATGGATCGGTTCAAAATCAGGAAAGGAGTACATCAAGGCTGTATATTTTCACCCTGCTTATTTAAATTATATGCAGAGTACATCATGAGACACGCTGGGCTGGAAGAAGCACAAGCTGGAATCAAGATAGCCAGGAAGAACATCAACAATCTCAAATATGCAGACGACACCACCCTTATGGCAGAAAGCAAAGAAGAACTAAAGAGCCTCTTGATGAAAGTGAAAGAGAAGAGTGAAAAGGCTGGCTTAAAACTCAACATTCAAAAAACTAAAATCATGGCATCTGGTCCTATCAGTTTGGTTCATTCAGTTCAGTTCAGTCGCACAGTCATGTTCAACTCTTTTCAGTCCCATGGACTGCAGCATATCAGGGTTCCCTATTTGTCAACAACTCCCAGCATTTGTCAAACCCATGTCCATTGAGTCAGTGATGCCATCCATCATCTCAGCCTCTGTTGTCCCCTTCTCCGACTGCCTTCAATCTTTCCCAGCATCAGGGTATTTTCCAATGAGTCAGTTTTTTGCGTCAGGTAGCCAAAGAGTATTGGAGTTTCAGCTTCAACATCAGTCCTTCCAGTGAATATTCAGAATTGATTTCCTTTAGGATGGACTGGTTGGATCTCCTTGCTGTGCAAGGGACTCTCAACAGTCTTCAACAGTTCAAAAGCATCAGTTCTTTGGCACTCAGTTTTCTTTATAGTTCAACACTCACATCCATACATGACTACTGGAAAAATGATAGCCATGACTAGATGGACATTTGTTGGCAAAGTAATGTCTCTGCTTTTTAATATGCTATCTAGGTTGGTCATAACTTTGCTTCCAAGGAATAAGCATTTTTTAATTTCAAGGCTGCAGTCACCTCTGCAATGATTTTGAAGCCCTAAAAAATAAAGTCTGCCATGGTTTCCACTTTTTCCCCATCTATTTGCCATGAACTGATGGAACCAGAGGCCATGATCTTAGTTTTCTGAATGTTGACTTTAAACCCAACTTTTTCACTCTCCCTTTCACTTTCATCAAGAGACTCTTTAGTTCTTCTTCATTGTCTGCCATAAGGGTGGTGTCATCTGCATATCTGAGGTTATTGATATTTCTCCCAGCAATCTTGATTCCAGCTTGTGCTTCTTCCTGCCCAGCGTCTCATGATGTACTCTGCATATAAGTTAAATAAGCAGGGTGACAATATACAGCCTTGACGTACTCCTTTTCCTATTTGGAATCAGTCTGTTGTTCCATGTCCTATTCTAACTGTTGCATTCTTATATACATACAGGTTTCTTAAGAGGCAGGTCAGGTGGTCTGGTATTCCCAACACTTTCAGAATTTTCCACAGTTTGTGGTGATGGACACAGTCAAAGACTTCGGTATAGTCAATAAAGCAGAAATAGACTCTTTTCTGGAACTCTCTTGCTTTTTCCATGATCCAGCAGATGTTGGCAATTTGATCTCTGGTTGCTCTACCTTTTATAAACCAGCTTGAACATCTAGAATTTCATGGTTCATGTACTGTTGAAGCCTGGCTTGGAGAATTTTGAGCATTACTTTACTAGCGTGTGAGATGAGTGCAATTGTGCAGCAGTTTGAGCATTCTTTGGCATTGCCTTTCTTTGGTACTGTAATGAAAAGTGACCTTTTCCAGTCCTGTGGCCACTGCTGAGTTTTCCAAATTTGCTGACATATTGAGTGCATCACTTTCACAGCATCATCTTTTAGGTTTTGAAATAGCTCAACTGGAATTCCATCACCTTCTCTAGCTTTGTTCATAGTGATGCTTCCTAAGGCCCACTTGACTTTGTGTTCCATGATGTCTGGCTCTAGGTGAGTGATCACGCCATCATGGTTATCTGGGTCCTGAAGATCTTTTTTGTACAGTTCTCCTGTGATTGTTGCCACCTCTTCTTAGTATCTTCTGCTTCTGTCAAGTCTATACCATTTCTGTCCTTTATTGTTCCCCATCTTTTCATGAAATATTCCCTAGGTGTCTCTAATTTTGTTGATGAGATCTCTAGTCTTCCCCATTCTATTGTTTTCCTCTATTTCTTTGTAGTGATCACTGAGGAAGGCTTTCTTATCTCTCCCTGCTATACTTTGGAAATCTGCATTCAAATGGGTATATTTTCCCTTTTTCCCTTTGCCTTTAGCTTCCCTTCTTTTCTCAGCTATTTGTAAGGTCTCCTCAGACAACCATTTTGTCTTTTTGCATTTCTTTATTGGGGATGGTCTTGATCACTGCCTCCTGTACAATGTTACAAACCTCTGTCCATGGTTCTTCAGGCACTCTGTCAGATCTAATCCCTTGAGTCTATTTGTCACTTCCACTGTATAATCTTAAGGAATTTGATTTAGGTCATACCTGAATGGTCTAGTGATTTTCCCTACTTTCTTCAATTTAAGTCTGAATTTTTCAGTAAGGAGTTCATGATCTGAGCCACAGTTAGCTCCCAGTCTTGTTTTTACTGACTCTATAGGGCTTCTCCATCTTTGGCTGCAAAGAATATAATCAGTCTGATTTCGTTGTTGACCATCTGGTGATGTCCATGTGTAGAGTCTTCTCTTGTGTTGTTGGAAGAGGGTGTTTGCTATGACCAGTGCATTCTCTTGGCAAAACTCTGCCTTTGCCCTGCTTCATTTTGTACTCTAAGGCTAAATTTGCCTGTTACTCCAGGTTATCTCTTAACTTCCTACTTTTGCATTCCAGTCTCCTATAATGAAAAAGACATCTTTTTAGGGTGTTTGTTCTAGAAGGTCCCTTAGGTCTTCACAGAACCATTCAACTCAGCTTCTTCAGCATTACTGGTATATATAGTATTTGCTATATATATCTATATATAAAATTATTACATTGTATATCTTAAATTTATACAATGTTTATGTATAAATTATATTTAAATGAAGCTTAAAGATAAAAGAGAAGTTGAAGTAATTCATGTTGGATGAATGGAGGAATTCATTTGAATTATTATCACCTGCTCAAACAGTTTTATTTGTAGCCCATTTGATTTACTATATTTGTAGTGAAGTTGTACATAATCTTAAAAGACAAACAGTTACTTCAGCATATTTATATTTTTATCAAAATTGATTAAAAAAATCTCTGAACTCTCACTGCTTCTCTCCTTTTCTTTCTCTTTTTTCTATTTTTTTTCTGTCTCTCCATCTGTCTGCCTACTATTAGCCTTTATAGTTGTATTACTGAATATGTGAAAGCTAGCTGGAGAAGAGGAAAGAGAGAATGTCAATTTAATTCCAAAAGTAGATTAATTTGCTCTATAAATAGTTGAGCCATAAATGTGTATTGTATGTTCAAAATTCAGATCTCACCAAAAATCTCTGGCTAAGCATTCATAGTAAGGATATACCTTGCATAATTGTACACAATATAGGGAAATGTCTCTTCTGCTCTTTACCTCTGGCCTGCCTTTTAATTCTCCCACTCTAGGCAGAGGAGACGATTATAGAGATAGAAACAATAGGATCTAATATCATGTCACTGTTGGACATAAAAGTCTATCTGAGTGTAAAGTGTGGGTTTTATTGTCCACAAAGGCTCAACCTTAGTTTTGAGGTTGAGTTCTGTATATTTGAACATGCCATGTATGGGTAAGTATGACTTCTTTCCTAGACCAGCTCACCATCACTTAATGTGAACTTTAAATCAAGTCCTGTGGTACAGGTTGGTTATTTGCAGTATATTACAGACCTGCATAGATTAATTTCATAACTGGGACTCAGAGTCAACCAGTTCAATCTTACAAACACTGTATAACATGACTACTACAGCCAGACTTAAAACACGCAATCTTCTTTTCAATCCTAATTTTAATATTTTGTAATAGGCTATATGCATCTCATTTGTATTTATAAATGAGATTTGTGTGAGCTGGAAATAAAACTGCAAGCACATGTTAATCATACATGTGAGACTCAGTACTAAGCATAATAATATCCCCATCTATGTCTGTGAGCCAAAAAAGAAAAAAAATACAAAGGAAATGGAGAGTCAGAGGTTCAGGCTACTCTCCTCTTTTATGATTTGAACTGAGATTAAATATACTTAGGATAACTTACAGTAGATTGCTTCTAAAATTTAAGTCACATAAACCAAGTTTTAACATTAGTAAATAAATTATTTTTAACCCAGGGACAAGTATATTTTTATTTTAAAAGAAGAAAGACTGCAAATTGTTTCTACTTAACAGGCAAATATATACTCCCTCTTTGGGCTCCTAGGTCACAAAAGGTGGTTATCCTGTCACTATGGCTGATTTCTGAAAAGTGTGACATGCATTTAGTTGTCAGTTCCTATCAGCAGCATTCAGGAATCAACATTACATCAGCAGCAAGACACACCATTTTATGCTCTTTTTGAAGATAATTAGAGTTCCCTTTTGTTGCAAATAAGATGTAAAACAGCTATAACTGCTGGAGAACGTGATTAAAGTAACCTCTATAGAACCCCATTATTCTAGACAGATTCCTTCAGATGCATAATTTTCCCATTTTAAGAAAACATAATGCATGCATATAAAATTCAAATTGTCGAGACACCTCTAACAAAAATTAGTACCCTATTAAGGCATTCTTAGTAGCTGGTTAACACGTAAAACTCTTTAAGTGTATTTTAACATAATCAAGAAATAATAGTCTGTGTCACAAAAGGTAAACATTTTACAGTGAGAGGATTCTTCAGACAAGATTTAATTTTTTTAACTTATAAAACTTTTGACAGATAATGTGTGAAAAGTTGTATCCCAAACATCCCAAGAACGCTGAAATATGCATGCAGACTTTTATGATCGTGTGCTCCAATTCTAAGAAAGGTGGTTGTACGTACAAACATACCCACCCAAACTTGCACGCACATACACATTCCTTATTTTTTAGGCACTTGTGTCAGTTTATTTGAAACACTAACACTCCAAGTATCATTTTTAGCAGGTACTCTACAAAGCCAAAATATCTAATTCAAATAAAATAGCAGATGTGCACAAATATCATTTACAGTTTTTCTTAATAATTGCTTTTGAAAATATATAATTTTCATTCATAGTCATCTAAGAGGCCCAATGTCTTACAAAATAACTCAGTGCCCACTTGTCCATGGGGTGTTTCGTTTATTTAATGAAATATAAATGCTGTTTCAAAAAGACATCTAAAGTGGCAATTAGTAAATTCCACCAAGACTGTCCATATGCTGACCATAACTTTTGCAGAATGGTTGTAATTATAAAATCAAATTTTTGTTTGACTCTGCTGGGAACCTCAACATCTAACGAAAATGTTATTAAAGAAGCTTACAAATGAATAACCATTCTCAACCACTCACAGCAGCCTTCACAGCATGAAAGTGGGAAAAATGAGGAAAGTTTTAAGGTGGAGAACTGATGAGGATGACAACAATCTCTGTCAAGAGAATGTATTGTGCAAGACTTCTCAGGAGAAAAAATTTTCACCTGAAAAGAGACAGCGTTATGAACAGTGCAGAACTGTGGATCGCGGGACACTGATCTTATTAAGAACTAATGCTAATTTGCACACTGTCTCCTGCTGAACTGGAAGCAAGTTTACCACTGGGTTTGTTAATTTACCCAGGACACCATTATCTTTGGTTGGACTTAATGTATCAGAGTGGAGGTCATTAACTGCTGGGTTCATGATTATCCAGCATGAATTACCGACAGGATCACCAAAATAGATTTGTACTCAGACTTCATTTCCCTAGATGCATTTTTTTTTCTTCAGCTGTTATTTAATTTCTATCTCAAAACACTAATTATTATATTATATGCATGCCTATGTGTACATTCATATGCTTTTCATAGAGAACAGAGCACAAGCACCAACATTTACAATAGAGATTGCCATTTTGATTTGATTTCCTAGCATTTCAGAATAGTAATGTAATTACTATATAAACAAAGGATATGGCTTTCTCTTGCTGAGGTTGCAAATAAAGAATGGTATGGTCATTGGAAATTTTTAATCATAATAAAATATATAATTATTATGGGAGCTTTCCTTCGACCATTAGAGTTTGCATTGACTTGGACTGTTAAATATTCAAAGTGATGTCGCCCTGAATCTGCTCGCTCTGCTTTTGCAGACATTTCATTTCAACCATCTATCAATCATAGCTCTAAAACTTATGTTCTATCCCAAGTAAACACTTTGTTGATAAAAAAAAAAAAGAAACTCCTACAAAATCCCACTGGTACCTTTACTTTAGCTTACAGCTCAATAAAATCATTGTGAAGATTCATAAAAAGAAATCTTAGAATTAAAAGTTAAATAGGAAAGGGAATTCTTAAAAATATTTGTGGTTTCTGGTTAGATAAACACATTTTCATAAGGCTGCATGTTCAATCTATTTTATATAAATGGAACAAATCAACCAAAAATTCATTTACAATTTTTATAGTCTGTACTAGCCTGTTTCTAATAGCAGGGAACACTTTTGTGTCTCTGCATGATATCTGTGGAAAGAGGTGAATTTTCATTTATTTAATGCAAATATTCATGCAAGGTAAACTCTTCAGGCATATATGAAGCATGCTTCATGGCAGCTATGTGGCAATAGGAAAATAACATGACATAATTGTACAATAAATGGAGAGCTGCCACCTCAAAATTACCTGCAGCACAGTGTCATGAATAAAGAGGAACACAGGAAGTCAGAGGTGTTTTTTTTCTAGTTTCTAAGCTACTTTGCTTACAAATGATTTAATTCTGATCGTATAGAGCTGGACATTTATGACAATCTCATCTTTAGAGCTGGAAAATTATTAAGATCTTTTTTTAAAGCTTTGAATAATGAAAAGTGCATTGTTATTTGATTGCTAAAGCTTTCAACTATACAATACATATTTAGCTAACAATGTAAGAAGGCAAAAGGGGTAAAGATGTTAGCTTCAGATTTACTGCACATAAAGAGTTGAGCTTTCGTATCTGTTACTGGCAGATGCATTGTCCAGACTCTTACTTTAATCACGTTATTTCCAGGTAAAGTGAAATATCAACTTCTAAGGCAGAAGTATGATTTTTTATATTTTCCATGGAAAATTAGTGTTGACACAGTGACCCAGGAATCACTCAACATATCACAATATATTCTGTCACCTGGTTTGAAAATACCCTTTGATGGTGGGTTTTTCAACATAACAGGGTTTTCTCTATCAAGAATGGTGAGTAGTTTTACTGATAGAGTATATACAAATATTTATTAGAAAATAATGCTTTCAAGTTGGTGAAGAGATATATTTTATTCTGGGATTTGTTCTATTTCAGACTATTCACAGTGATGACTGATGGCCCCAAGTCTAAAATGGCCTCTACATATTCCTTTTCAAGATCATCTTTAGATATTAGTATTTTCTAATAAATCCATTTGGGGACTTCAGTGGCAGAATACAATCTAAATTTAGGCAGCCATCATGTTTAGAATAGCATGGAAGTTCAGTGGCCCAACCTACAATTAAACCAATCTCCAAAACTGAATACTCTCAAGTAATAGCAAGGGAAACAAAGTTTGAAATTATTCATTTTAAGAGGCTACTTCTATTACACTAACTAGTGGGGATTCAATACAAAGAACCATATTGTAAGGCACTAACTATCCTCCTAAATTGGAAGCATTATTGCTATAATTCATACAATTTATTGATTAAAATATTATTGGAATATTATATTAATTCTTCCATACATACATGTGTTCTGTGTGCCTAGTCATTCAGTCGTGTCCGACTCTTGTGACCCATAGACTGTAGCCTGCCAGGCTCCTCTGTCCATGGGATTCTCTAGACAAGAATACTGGAGTGGGTTGCCATTTCCTTCTTCAGGGAATCTTCCTGACCCAGAGATCAAACCCAGGTCTCCTGCATTGCAGTCAGACTCTTTACTGACTGAGCTATAATATAATACTCTAAAACCCAAGTATATGTTCTTAAAAATCAACTCTCAACTGAGTAATTTAAGAACAAAGAATATTATGTTATACATGTGTTGACTCCAGTACTCTGCCTGGAAAATCCCATGGACAGAGGAGCCTGGTGGGCTGCAGTCCATGGGGTCCCTGAGAGTCAGACACGACTGAGCGACTTCACTTTCACTTTTCACTTTCATGCATTGGAGAAGGCAATGGCAACCCACTCCAGCATTCTTGCCTGGAGAATCCCAGGGATGGGGGAGTCTGGTGGGCTGCCATCTCTGGGGTCTCACAGAGTCGGACACGACTGAAGCGACTTAGCAGCTGGTGGGGTGAAACTTCAGAAAGAAACTAATTTCTCATTCATTCTCTTTCCTCTCTCCCTCCTGTCTGACTCCCCACATATTACAAACTCACTAAGAAGTGTGTTTTAGTTCAGATATTCATATACTTTTCACTTTTCAACTGGACAGCATCCTCATAACTGGTTTTCAATGTCTTTAAACTCTAAACTGATGCCAGAGTAGTCATTTTAAAACACAACTTGATCTTGTAACTCTGGTTTAAAGACATTCAAGAACTCTATAACTTTCAGGATGAAGTTAAGACTTCACAGAGTTTAGCACATAAACCCATGCCCACATGGCCATTAACAACCTTAACTTCATGCTTTGTTGCTCCAAGTGGTCCCTTGAAACAGCATGTTATTTCATATTTCTGATTTTCATAAATATCTGGCAAAATCTTATTGACCTCAAAACTCCAGTGATAGTGCCAACATTTATTTAGGCTTATTTCTCTCCTACTAGGTAGGAACACCTAAATATTTATGATCTTGAACTGTTTGCCCAGCATAGGTCTTAGAACATACCATATGGCTAATACCTGTTTGTTGAATAAGTAACTGATGAATGTTACACAAATATTCTCTATTACCTCAAGAGTTGTTCATGGGGTTCTCAACAAGAATGCTGAAGTGGGTTGCCATTTCCTTCTCTAGTGGACCATGGTTTGTCAGAACTGTGCTTGATACTTTCACACTGAGGTGTTGGAGAAGGCCCTTGAAAGTCCCCTGGACTGCAACAGGATCAAATCAGTTAATCCTAAAGGAAATCACTCTGAAAAATCATTGGAAGGGCAGATGCTAAAGCTGAAGCGCCAATAATTTGGCCACCTGATGGAAAGAGCTGACTCATTGGAAAAGACTCTGACACTGAGAAAAATAGAAGGCAGGAGGAGAAGGGGACAACAGAGGATGCAATGGTTGGATGGCATCACTGACTCCATCGATATGAATTTGAGCAAACTCCAGGAGATGATGAAACAGGGAAGCCTGGCATGCTATAGTCCATGTAGTCGCAAACAGTCAGACACGAGTGAATGGCTGAACAAGAACAACCTCAAGAGCAGCAGCATACCAAATACAATTGTTGTTCAGTCGCCCAGTCATGTCTGATTCTTGACAACACCATGGACTCTCCCTCACCATCTCCTGGAGTTTGCCCAGGTTCATGTTGACTTCATTGGTGATGCCATCCAGCCATCTCATCCTCTGTCGCCCTCTTCTGCTACTGCTCTCAATCTTTCCCAGCAGCAGGGAATTTTCCAATGAGTCAGTTGTCTGTTTGCATCAGTCAGTCAGTTCAGTCACTCATTTGTGACTGACTCTTTGTGACCCCATGGACTGTAGGCTTTCCTGCCCTTCACCAACTCCTGGAGTTGCTCTAACTTTTGTCCATTGAATCAGTGATGCCATCCAACTATCTCAACCTGTCATCCCCTTCTCCTCCTGCCTTCAATCTTTCCCTGCAACAGGGTGTTTTCCAGTGAGTCCTTTTGTCACACCAGGTGGCCAAAGTATTGGAGTTTCAGCTTCAGCATCAATGAACATCCATGACTGATTTCCTTTAGGATGGACTGATTGGATCTACTTGCCATCCAAGGGACTCTCAAGAGTCTTCTCCAACACCACAATTCAAAAGCAGCAATTCTTCTGTGTTCAGCTTTCTTTATAGTCCAACTGTCACATCCATACACGACTACTGAAAACACCATAGCTTTGACTAGATGGACCTTTGTTGATAAAATAATGTCTCTGCTTTTAATATGCTGTCTAGGTTGGTCATAGATTTTTTTTCCCAAGGTGCAAACATATTTTAATTTCATGGCTGCAGCCACCTTCTGCAGTGATTTCAGAGCCCAAGAAAATGAAATCTCTTATGTTTCCACTGTTTCCCCATCTATTTCCGATGAAGTGATGGGACCAGATGCCATGATCTTAGTTTTCTGAATGCTGAGTTTTAAGTCAACTTCTTCACTCTCCTCTTTCACTTTCATCAAGAGGATCTTTAGTTCTTCACTTTCTACCATAAGGGTGGTGTCATCTGTGTATCTGAGGTTATTGATATTTCTCCTGGCAATCGATTTCAGCTTGTGCCTCATCCATCCTGGCATCTTACATGATGTACTCTGCATATAAATCAAATAAGCAGGGTGACAATATACAACCATGAAGTACTGCTTTCTCAATTTAAAACCAGTATGTTATTCCATGTCCATTTCTAACTACTACTGAAAACACCATAGCTTTGACTAGATGGACCTTTGTTGATAAAATAATGTCTCTGCTTTTAATATGCTGTCTAGGTTGGTCATAGATTTTTTTTCCCAAGGTGCAAACATATTTTAATTTCATGGCTGCAGCCACCTTCTGCAGTGATTTCAGAGCCCAAGAAAATGAAATCTCTTATGTTTCCACTGTTTCCCCATCTATTTCCCATGAAGTGATGGGACCAGATGCCATGATCTTAGTTTTCTGAATGCTGAGTTTTAGTCAACTTCTTCACTCTCCTCTTTCACTTTCATCAAGAGGATCTTTAGTTCTTCACTTTCTACCATAAGGGTGGTGTCATCTGTGTATCTGAGGTTATTGATATTTCTCCTGGCAATCGATTTCAGCTTGTGCCTCATCCATCCTGGCATCTTACATGATGTACTCTGCATATAAATCAAATAAGCAGGGTGACAATATATAACCATGAAGTACTGCTTTCTCAATTTAAAACCAGTATGTTATTCCATGTCCATTTCTAACTGTTGCTTCTTGACCCGCATACAGATTTCTCAGGAGGCAGGTATGGTGGTCTGGTGTTCTCACCTCTTGAAAAATTTTCCACAGTTTGTTGTGATCTACCCAGTCAAAGTCTTTGGCATAGTCAATAAAGCAGAAATATATGTTTTTCGGGAACTCTCTTGCTTTTTCAATGATCCAATGGATGTTGGCCATTTGATCTCTGGTTCCTCTGCCTTTCCAGCTTGAACATCTGGAAATTCACGGTTTGTGTACCGTTGAATCCTGGCTTGGAGAATTTTGAGCATAAATTTGTTAGTGTGTGAGATGAGTGTAATTGTGTGGTAGTTTGAACATTCTTTGGCATTGCCTTTCTTTGGGATTGGAATGACCTTTTCCAGTCCTGTTTGCATCAGATGACCAGAATACTGGAACTTCAGCTTCAACATCAGTCCTTCCAGTGAATATTCAGGTTTCATCTCCCTTAATATTGACTGATTTGATCTTGCTGTAAAAGAGACTTTCAGGAGTGTTTTCCAGCACTACAGTTCAAGGCATCAACTCTTTGGCTTCTGCCTTCTTTAGGGTCTTACTCTCACAACTGTACGTGACCACTGAGAAGACAATCACCTTGACTATACATACATTTGCTGCCATAGTAATGTCTTCACTTTTCAGCAAACTGTCTAGTTGTGTCATCACTTTCCTGCCAAGAAGCAATCATCTTCTGATTCATTGATTTCAGAGGCCAAGAAGAGGAAAACTGTCACTACTTACCCCTTTTCTCTTCTTTTTTGCCATGCAGTAATGGGGCTAATGCCCTGTTCTTAGTTTGTTTTTTGTTTATTTTTAATATTTAGTCTTAAGCCAGCTCTTTCACTCTCCTTCACCCTCATCAAGAGGCTCTTTAGGCCCTTGTCGCTTTCTGACATTAGAGTGGTATCATCCACATATCTGAAGTTGTTGATGTTTCTCCCACCTATCTTGATTCTGGCTTGTAACTTATCCAGCCCAACATTTCTCATGATGTACTCAGTTTATAGGTTAAACAAGCATGACACTCAGTTGTTGATGTGTCTGGTGACAAAAGTAAAATCCAATGCTGCAAAGAACAATATTGCATAGGAACCTGGAATGTTATGTCCATGAATCAAGGAAAATTCAGTTCAGTTCAGTTCAATCACTCAGTCGTGTCCAACTTTTTGGGACCCCATGGACTGCAGCATGTCAGGCTTCCCTGTCCATCACCAACTCCTGGAACTTGTTCAAACTCATGTCCATTGAGTTGGTGATGCCATCCAACCATCTCACTCTCTGTTATCCCCTTCTCCTCCTGCTTTCAATCTTTCCCAGCCACAGGGTCTTTTCCAAGGAGTTAGTTCTTCGCATCAGGTGGCCAAAGTATTGGGGCTTCAACTTCAGCATCAGTCCTTCCAATTAACATTCAGGACGGATTTCCTTTAGGATTGACTGGTTGATCTTCTTGCTGTCCAAGAGACTCTCAAGAGTTTTCTCCAACATTGGACATGGTCAAGCAGAAGATGGTAAGAGTAAATATCGACATCCTAGGAATCAGTGAATTAAAATGGATGGGAATGAGTGGATTTAATTCAGATGGCCATTATATCTACTACTTTAGGCAAGAATTCCATAGAAGAAATGGAGTGGTCCTCATAATTAACAAGAGTCTGAAATACAGTACTTGTGTGGAATCTCAAAAATGACAGAATGAGCTCAGTTTGTTTCCATGCAAGCTATTCAACATCACAGTAATCCAAGGCTATGCCCCTACCACCAAGGCCAAAAAGCTGAAGTTGATCAGTTCTGTGAAGACCTAGAAGTTCTAGAGACCTCCAAGAACTAACATCTACAAAATAAGTTCTATTCATCATGAGGGATCAGAATGCAAGAGTAGGAAGTCAAGAGATATCTGGAGTTATAGGCAAGTTTGGCCTTAAAGAACAAAATAAAGTAGGGCAAAGGCTAACTGAATTCTGCCTAGAGAAGGCACTAGTCATAGCAAATACTCTTTTTCAACAACATAAGAGACAACTTGACATCAAATGCAATAGAGTCCTTTTTATCTTATCAAACTGAAATCAATGATTCTACAGCTAAAGAAAGAAGTCAGTTCAACTGGAGACACACAAAACTAGAAAATGCAGTCTCCATGATCACCAGTTTAAATTCAATCAAACACTTAAGGATAACCATGCACTAACATCAGGGAAAAATCTAGTTGAAAAACTATTTTTTTCTCCATGTTTTACAGTTGTTACATATCTTGATAGTAATTTTTTAGTGGCTTGCTTTGTTGAGTCTTTAAAGCATTCAACTCAGAATCAAGAGCTCTCTTCTCTTATTTTTAGTTCAATAGTTTATAGAATATTATTAAATTATGTAATTATAAGTACAAACACAACCGACATAATCAGATGTTGGAGAAAACACCACTGGCTCTCGACAAACACAGCTTAACCAGTGTAAGAAGTATGTCAACATACTTGCAATAAGATTTTGGAAGTAGATGATACCAGTCAGTGAGTTTTGCAAGAGATGTGGAGAAAATCAGTCCAGAGGTGATTATGTGGAATTAGTTTGCCAACAAAGGTCTATATAGTCAAAGCTATGGGTTTTCCAGTAGCCATGTATGGATGTAAGAGTCTGACCACAAAGAAGGCAGAGCACTGAAGAACTGATGCTTTTGAACTGTGGTGCTGGAGAAGACTCTTTAGAGTCTCTCGGACTGCAAGGAGATCAAACCAGTTAATCCTAAAGGGAATTGACTCTGAATATTCATTGTAAAAATTGATGCTGAAGCTGACACACCAATACTTTGGCCACCTGATATGAAGAGCCAACATATTGGGAAAGACCCTGAAGCTGGGAAAGATTGAGGGCAAGCAGAGAAGGGGATGACAGAGGATGAGATGGTTGGATGGCATCACTTACTCAGTGGACATGAGTTTGAGCAAGCTTGGGGAGATGGTGAAGGACTGGGAAGTCTAGCGTGCTGCAGTCCATGGGGTCACAAAGAGTTGGACACAACTGAGCAACTGAACAGAAACAAATGATAAGAGGACTTCTTCTGTGATAAATTTTTTGTTACTTGTTTTAAGGTTCTATGGAGTCTTGAGGTCAGTATTCTGACCATGAATTCTCAATGTACAGAAGCAAAGTTCTAGATGTGTTAGGCACAGGAGATTGAGATGAACTGATTTTGATTCCAGAAGATAGCCTGGACATCTATCCCTTTTAATGTCTGGTGTTTACTAATTCTCTCCTCCAACCAATAGAATGCAGAAACAATTAGGGACTTAGTTTCTGGTAGTTTTAAATATTTTCCTTATCTTCTTCAATTTGAATAGACTGAATGATGAAGATTAATAATCGAAAACTCACTTGATTACTGACCTACATTTTGACAAACCAAACAACTCATGAAATTATGTTGTTTTGATTTAAGGGAAAATGGGAATGCCCTTTAAAATCTTATGTTAATCTGAACCACTTTTAACCTGGATGACCTAATTACATAGTTCAAAATAAGAGCAAATCAGGAGTCGGTGCACCGACTGCAGTTATAGAACACCGAGATCATCCCATATAGAAAGTAGGAAACACACCTTTTTCGTCCTGTGGTCATCACAAATTCATGAAAAACTAACCCTCCCAGAAAAACAAAGAGAGGGGCTGGTGGTGGGGGATGGGAGGACTCAGTGCTCTCTCCAGCACAGTAAATAGAGCAATGGATGTGTGGCAGCCAGATGTTTCTAGTAATTTCAACAATACCTTAGGTAAGCAGTTCCCTAAGTAATCTGAACAGCTGACTTTTAAAAACTGGCAGAATACTTTTCAAATAATAAGCCTATCTCTTATTACTATCTATCACTCAGTCTCAAGGTGGTGTAACCTTAGATATGTTCTTTTTAGTGTTGGGCATTCTCTATCCATAAGTAACAGCTCCCCTGAACCTGCTTTCTCTGGAAATTCATGAAGGGTTTAAGTATTGTCTTTAACTTTTAATAATGCATAAAATTGTGCATATTAGGGTATATTATATATGTCATAGGGCCTTTCCAGGTGATGCTAGTGATAAACAATCTGCTGCCAATGCAAGAGACACAAGAGTCTCAGGTTCCATCCCTGGGTCAGGAAGAACCTCTGGAGGAGGAAAATGGCAACCCACCCACTCCAGTATTTTTGCCTGAAACATTCCATGGACAAGAGGAGTCAGCTGGGCTACCATCCATGGGTCACATGGATGGACGTGAATAGGCGACTGAACACACGTATACACATGTATATATCATAATTCTTAATATATTACATCCACTATAATATCTCTTATCTTAGAAAGTATAATTATCCTAAAGATAACAATGTATCAGTTGTCATCAATACATCCAAATTAGCTGAGGTTCCTAAGCCACCAACAAAGTTAAATCATTACTCTGTCACTCTCTGCTTCAGAATTTGTCACTCATGGACTTGAAATAAATGAAAATGTCTTCAAATTTTCCTTTTGCTTTAGTCACTCTCTAAAAAGAATTACTGTCCTCATGAAGGCAGTAGCTTGATTATAGATTAAACTTTATACTTTCAGTTACACTGCTGGCAAAGAATGGCTTTTAGTTTATTCCTGTATTGCATGTAGAGAATTGCACCTGGTGTTTTTAGACAGTAGTTGGCATTTTGAGTACAGTTTCGTCAAACCCCAGCAAGGTAGGGTATTGGAAGAAAAGCAGTCTTCTTTAACACACAGTTACTGATCTCCTCACAGGCTGTACCTACAGTATGCTGATGGGTTGTGGACATAGATACAGATAGAAACCTCCCATCATTTTCCTCTTTTTACCTTGCTTAAAGATTGCTGTTTCATCAAACCTCACTTTTTGACTCTCAGGCTTAGATATTTGACCCTTCACTGTTTCCTCTCTTACCCGGCATGTTATTTTCAGTCTTACAATGGGAAACACCTGGAAGCCATTAGCATGGTGGTTAACAATAGAGAGACAGGTCAAGAGCTGACTCCAGATGAGATCAGAAGCAAGAGTTGGAAGAAAAAAAGGAGCATGTAGAGGACAAAAGACAAGATGAGAGGAAGGAAAGGAAACAGCTGAACACCTATGCTCTTTACCCTCCCCCACCCCTCAGCTTCCCTATCTAATCACACCACACTCATCTTTCATCTCCCCTTCTCCCACTTTCCCTCACCATCTCCAAACAACAGGGCTTCCAGACAAGATGCAGAGTCATAGCTTCTCCAGCCAGCTCCCCTGACAGCCTTGATTCAAGCACTGGCACTTGGCATCAGAAATGTTTGTGACTGCAACCACTAGGATGCAAGACTCAACACCATACACATTCCTGGAAATCTACCACCCCTCCAATTACCCACCAGAGAAGCAGCTGCATTGGGTAAAAAAAAGCAGGGCAAACATGGTCCCAGCCAAGCACAAGCCCCAAACTATAGGCCAAGAAACCACCATAGGAAGCTAAATAGACCTCCAGTAGCATAATCACCAGGAAGCATTAGCCACACAGGATATCACCCTAGCAAAGGGGTTCATGGGGTTGGATGCCAAGCTCTTTGTGGTCACTGGCAAGGGGAAGCATCAACCCAAGGGTGCTGTCATCTCTTATAAGCTGCCAAGCCACCAACATTTGTCTGGCCTTGAGTCACTGACCTAACAATATTTGGAGATGCTAACTTGACTTTCCTTGGGTTCAAAGAAATGATATATCCCAGATGTTGTGTAAAGAGTGACCAGGAAAATGGATAGTATAAAAACTTAAACTCAAATGAAATATGATATTGCAACAAAGGAGGATTAGGAAGGGAGGAGGTATTATTATGAGATGTACACCAAATCAGGTAGGCACACTGGGAGTCTCCACACTATATGAGATTTGGCACCAAAAGGGACACACTGCTCATCACTGCAAAGTGTCAGAAGTCAAGCCAAGCAATGCATCAGAAGACTGTTCCATCATCAGTGTCACACCCCCTCCCTGAGGTGTCTACTACCTGTGGTGGGAATCCCAGCAGCTGGGCAGGATGTATGTCCTGGAGGATGGAGAAGGAGAGCAGGGGCTATTCTGAAGTCAGAGGAGGATGAACAGAAAGAAAATCACCTCAAGCTTGCCCCCAACACACACACACACAGAGTCTATCTCCTATTTAGTTTTTTCCTGTTGAGCTGTTTTCAACCTCCCTCTCCCCACCTTGTGCCACTCCTGCCGGGAGGAATTTCATGTACACCAACGAGGAGATATTAAACAAAGGAATTGGTTCCAGACGCCGTCACTAAATTGGGTATAAGTATCCACTTTTCTGACCCCATTCTGCATTTACCTAAGGAATAATAGGCTTAATTGCCCCAGTCCCACAGCTATGTTGACATATTTCCAAATGATTACATAACTTCCCCATATCCTTCGCTGGGAAGGAGTGTTTATCAAAAGCGTGGAAGCTGACAGGATGGCATTATTAGCACAGCTCAGAGCCGATCGCACTGCCGATTTGTTGAGGATGATCTTAACTCTAGTCACTTACAGATGGGATGCTTCCTGACACATTGCCCTCACGAAGGTAGACTACATAATAAAGGCATGCAAATGGAATCATGGAGGGATTATAGCGACAGGAGCTACAGTGCGGGAGTTGGGACACATTCTGAAATTGTTGTAGGGCTAACGATGAAAACATAATTTGGGGTTCACCTCCATTTGAGATTGTCTATTTAGGATGCTTATGTGAAACTTATGCGTAAGGAGACTGAATTCCAATGACATGTTCTTTGGAGGCAAGGAAAATAATTTCAATGCAACTAAACAGTGATGGGGGAAAGAAGAAGGGTTTTTGTGGTTGCCAATCCTGACAAAGAGTCCAAAACCCTAGGAAGAGAGGCTGCATCTTTTATACATATAGAGGCACAAAATATGTATATTCATTCGTGATATAACCTGTATTTCAGTCCCAAAATTCCAGTAACGTTGGATCAGCACAAAGTCTATTTAGGATGCCTATGTGAAACTTATGCGTAAGGAGACTGAATTCCAATGACATGTTCTTTGGAGGCAAGGAAAATAATTTCAATGCAACTAAACAGTGATGGGGGAAAGAAGGGTTTTTGTGGTTGCCAATCCTGACAAAGAGTCCAAAACCCTAGGAAGAGAGGCTGTATCTTTTATACATATAGAGGCACAAAATATTTATATTCATTCGTGATATAACCTGTATTTCAGTCCCAAAATTCCAGTAACGTTGGATCAGCACAAATAGACATAATCAGAAATGATTCTCAAAAGAGAGCACTAATACAACAGCAGGTGAGACTGGACCGCATAGAACACAGCTTACTTGTCAGGCAAAGCTAGTTCTTCTTTCACTACCTTCTTAATGACTGACTTGGCCAAATCCTAACAGCTTCTCCATGACCTCGCAACAGTTCTTTGGCTAAAGAATTGAGGAGGTGAGGCCCCCACAGCAAGATGGGGATGCCTTTAATGCAGTACAGGTTCAGTGACCAGAGCATCAGATGTATCACAAAGGTGGTGGTGGGTAGTAAAGGAGCTGTGCCTGAAAGAACCAAGGTGAGCCAAGAGCTCCTTGCTCCTCACTTTCAGTCATAAGGCTGCAAACTGTATTTGTCTGCATCTGCCATAATTATATGGAGAAGAGTCTACAGATCCCTTGGCATTGTTGGCATTTGGGCTTGCACTTTCCACCAGGGTCCAAGCCAGCTGGCCTCTAGTACTATAACTCCTCCCACATTCAATGTTCACATCTATATCGTCTCTAGCTTTTGATTCCTTTGCCAAAAAACTATTCACTGACTGTTTTACCTCCCCCTCCCACCCCTTCTGTTCCATTATCCCTCCTTAGAATGAAAAGAAGATAAAGATTTCCAGACTCTTTGATTGAAGAATATGCTCCTGAAGACAAGGATCGTGTTGCTCTGTAGTCGACCGCAGGAAGCCTGGAACTGGTTGATGGTCTCCAACCTGCCTAAGGAACAGGCCAGGTCTGAATGGCAACTGTTCTGGTGGCATCATTATCATTTTTCACCATGTAGTACTAATTGCTCCTTCTATTTTAGATTTGCATTAATATTTTTTTTAAAGAACCCGAAGCACCTTTTTTTTTAAAAAAATTGTTTTCTAATGATCAACTTTAAAAGCCATGCAATATTCAAAGAACAAGAATATATAGTTTTAAAAAGAAGCATAAATAGCTTATAAACATAGGAAAAGATGCTTTAGCATTCATCACAAAGATATGCAAATTAAAACAGTAATGAGATTATTTTTCACATAGTGAGATGGTAAATATCTATATCAAAATTAATAGCACGTAGAGTTGGTGTGGGTGTGGGGAAACTGACACTCCCATACAATGTTAATTGAAAAATAAATTGGTATAATTTATTGGAGGTCAGTTTGGCAGCACGGATGCATTTTAGTGCATACCCCCTTTTTAATTAATAAACTTGATTTGTAGAGTAGCCCTAAGTTCACAGTAAAGATGAGGAGAAAGTATAGTTTCCACTTCTTTCCTACTCCCACATACATATGCATAGCCTCCTTCACTAACAACATTTTGTACCACAATGGCACATTTTTAAAATCTATGGACATATGTTGACACATTACTGTTAACCAAAGACAACAGTTTATATTAGGGTTCACTCTAGGTGCTTCACATTCTATGGGTTTTCACAAATGATTATAATGAGGTGTATTCTCCATTGTAGCTTCATAAAGAATAATTTCACTGCCCTAAAAATCCTGTTCTCTGCCTAGTCATCCCTCTTCACTAACTTCTGGCTACCACTGATCCTCTTATTGTCTTCATTGCATTGCCTTTTCCAGAATAACACATAGTTGGAATCATATAATAATCAGTCTTTTCATATTGGTTTCTCTCACACAAATACTCTTTTAGTAATATGCATTCAGGAAGATCTCTTGGAGGAGAGCATGGCAACCCACTCAGCATTCTTGCCTGGAGAATGCCATGAACAGAGGATCCTGGCAAGCTATAGTCCATAGTGTCGCCCAGGGTACAAAGACTGAAACGAACTTAGCATGCACACACAATATGCACTTATGTTTCTTCCGTGTCTTTTCATGGCTTGATAGCTCATTTCTTTTAAGCACAGAATAATATTCCATTGTCTGGATGTGTCTCACTGTTATTCATTCAGCAACCAAAGAACATCTTGGTTGCTTCCAATTTTTGGTAATTAGGAATAGAGCTGCTATGAACATCCATGTGTAGACTTTTGTGTGGACATATTTTCAATTCATTTAAGTAAGTACCAAGGACTATACATACAATCTATATGTACAATAGTATATACATACTATACATACAATTGCTACATGGTATGCTAAAGGTAGCTCAGATGATAAGAGGAGCTAGATGCAGGAAACCCAGGTTCAATCTCTGGGTCAGGAAGATCCCCTGGAGAAGGACATGGCAACCTACTCCAGTATTCTTGCTTGAAGAGTTCCACGGACAGAGGAGCCTGCCAGGCTGTAGTCCACGGGGTCGCAAAGAGTCGGGCACAACTGAGTGACTAACACACACACGTGATAAGAGTATGCATAGTTTTGTAAGAGACTGCCAAACTATCTTACAAAGTGTTTGGAACATTTTACATCTGATGAGCAATGAAAGAGAGTTCTTGTTGCTCTGCATCCTTACCAGCATTTAGTGTTGCTGGTGTTTTGGATTTTGACCATTCTAATGGGCTGGCAGCAGTGTCTTATTGTTGTTCTAATTTGCAGTTCTGTAATGACATATGAGTTTGAACCACTTCTTATATACATTCATTAAACAAGTAATATTTTTGAGTGAAAAAATAACTGGAAATATGATAAAGTGAAAAACAAAACAGACTCATTTTGAAATAGCAATCTTTCTATCAAGAATAAAGACATTGTTAAAATGTCCCCAAGAACATGACACATATACATACTGGCAAGTTTTTTGTTCAATATCACCCAGATCAGTCATCTTCAAAAATTGTGTCCATATATATATATCACATATATAAATACTTATATACATATATAAACACACACAATTAAAATAAAATATTTACTATTCCTACATACGAGGTACTCAGTTTTATATTCAACTCTAAACCAACTTATATACTCTTATTTATTTTATTTTTCAAAGAATTGATTTACCATCTAAATCAATCTCATGATTCATTAATGGGCTGTCCCCAATTTAAAAATAATCAAATCAAAAGAAATAATTTTTAAATGTGTAAGTTAATAATAATGCATAGAAAAACCTTTAAGACTGATTATGAGAGTAATAGCACTGGGGGCTAAACCTCCAAATTGTCCTTGGTCAAGATTTTCCACTGAAAAATTAAAACATGAAGCCAATGCTCAGGATAGGATTAGTTTCAAATTATTTAATTTTTATTTCAAAAAGTGACCAAAATGTCCATCTGTAGTCTTCCATAGCCTCATCTTCACCAGACCTAAAAAGGAAAATCTGCCCTTGACTACCTTATCATATTAAGTAGTACCCTGTGTGGACCTGCAAGATCAGACGCTTCAGTCATGCCCAACTCCTTGCGACCCTATGGACTGTAACCCGCCACGCTCCTCTGTCCACAGGATTCTTCAGGAAAGAATACTAGTGTGGGTTATCGTGCCCTCCTCCAGGGGATCTTCCTGACCCAGGGGTCGAATCCACGTCCCCTGCATCTCCTTCATTGCAGGTAGATTCTTTACCGCTGAGCCCCCCCAAATAATATCATATTTATATTTTAAACTTAACTTCAAAGTCTCTGAAAACAAGTTCCTACCTGAGACCTCTTGTTTTTACTGACTTTTACCTTCTTAAAATTATATCCCACCCACCACTGCCCGCCGCCCCCTGCCCTCCCCTTCACTTCCTTGTTTAATTACTTCTTTTCCTTTCTTTGTTTCACCTTCCTTTCCCATCTTCCCTTCTTTCTTTCCTTCCATGTCCTCCTCTTCCTTTCTCCCTTCTTTCCTTCCTCTTTGTCTTTTTTTCCTCTCTGTCCTTTTCCACTCCCTCATTTCTTTCCTACTTCTATTCTCTAGAATTTTTCTTTCATTCATTCCTAAAGTTTTCACTATATTTTAGACATCTATCTCTCAAATCTACTTTTCAACTTACATTCTTATGCCAGTGATTGTAAGTGAGGGATTATTTCCTCATATATACTATTAGAGAGAAGGACAATAAAAAACTTCCTCACTTAAAGTTTGTGTGTGTGTGCATGTGTGTTCAAAACAAATCTGAATTCTCAGAATTTCAGAGAATGCTACCAATTTACTTCCTGAAAGTCAATTTCAGGGAGAAAAAAGAGCAAGCATAGAACAATAGAAGAAAGAAGAAACACCCCAAAGCACCCCCCGCCCCATCTCACCCCCATTACGAAGAAAGGGGGAAATGAGGATACCTTGGCATTTGGGTCTGGCTCTGGTGAAAGAGTCATGTATTCCTTTCAAGAAGCTCAGCATCGTATGTGAAACACCAACAGTCTAAAAGCAAAGAATAGAGACAATTTTGAGTTGACTACCTTGTGTTATTTCACCACAAAAGCCAATTTCCTGTGTTACATCTTCCTAGAAAATCTTCCTAACCCATTTTAAGCCCAGAGTCCTGGTTCCTAGAACTTAAAGATGAAATAGATTCAAGCAATATTACTGCTTTCTACTTCAAGTAAAATCTGTTTCTATTTCAGTTCTGCTCTGAGGTAGAAGAGACAGCATTCAGGTTCTCATGATAACATAACTTTCAGCTTGGATTAAGTCATTTAACCTTCCTTCTGTGTACATTATATAAAGTACCACCTCATGCAACTAGCACTTGGGGAAATTGGAAGGTTAAGTACGATACGAATGTGAAATGCTTTGAAAAATTTAACACAGATTTATAAATACACAGTTTTTATAAACCAATGAAAATACCTATCCTGGAAATATAATCATATTCTACCTCCATGGTTTGTTACCCGGCAACAAATAGGGTATGTAAAAACTTAACAACTTGAAATATTTCATATGCAAGATCAAAACCGGCAAGTTTTCTGCCTACCACCTGTACCCTACAACACCCACAGAAGAGATCACTTAGAAAGGAAGGGAAATTAATTTAGCACCATGAAGGTGCTAAGTGCTGTTCAGAATAATATATTCAAAATAACACATGGAAATAATAAAAATCCTCTCTTGCTTATTCCTCCCTGAGGCAAAAATTTGATTTGTTTTTTTCTTCCTCGGAGTCTGTGTGCCCCATTGTTTACCAGGTATTTCAGTGTTTGATGTGCAGACAAATTTGTTCAATCTTTCAAAATTATAAAACAATGACATGAAGTTATTTTTTTTTAAGTTGGTTTTATTTCCCCCTCTGGTGTTGGGGATGTGAGACTGCTTTGTTGGGCCGCTGGAGACAAGCTAAAATAGCTCACCAAAGGGAGGGGAAATCATAGAACAGAGGGAGTGGATTCTGAGGCAAGAAAACCTATTCAATAAGATACACCTCTGGTGCCACAGAGGAGGACAGGTAATCTGATCCCTGGTGGTAGCTATATCAGTTGCACCAAGTCCAATTGCATCTCTGTTTTACTTTCAGATTTCAAAACTTAAATCAGAGTTATTAGCCAATAAACAAAATATGCAATAAGAAAAGACTCTGAATTCAGTCCTGCAGTAGGATACTGGAAATCAGCCTTAAGACGCAGCACCTCATTATAAAGCAGAGGCTACTGGCAGGAGTATATATGTTAACATTTGTACACTCTGGTCCAGTGTGTATACAAATCATTCATTTCTTCTTTCCATCTTCTCTCAAATACAAACTTATAGTCAGTTGGTGACCAGAAAATCACATCTAGAAACTACCTTTAATAAGTACAAGTTTCTCCTGAATCAGAAATATGAATTTCCTTCCTTTTTTAACCTGCTAATCCTTTCCTTAGTCCCTGGTTTCCCAACATGGTGTCAAAAGGAGACTAGATTTAACTCCAAAATACTTTAACAAACTCCAACAAAAAGCAGCACTGTACCGGGGCACTTAGAGCCTCCCTGACATATATTAATAGGATTTTTAGCTTAAAACATATGTTTACATTTTTTCAGCAAAAAGGAGAAAATATTTTTAGATGGAAAGCCTTAGTTAAGTAGCTACATGCATAATGACACATATGTCCTTCTGGCCCTGTGAATGAAACAAAAGCTCCAGCCAGCCATTCTATTTTTAACGCCTCTGAAGACTTATTTGTAAATGTATGAGTTTCATTATAAGGGCCATGTCAAATCACATTTTGATAATGAAATTTGGATGCATTAGTTTTGCAATTATACCCAGTGAATATGCATTCATGTTCACCTGGTTTTATTTTCTCAATTTTGTGTGTGCATGCATGCATATGTGTGTGAGTGTGTGTGTGTGTTTCATATTTTTGAGTATAACTGCTACAAGAGTCCCTGATGCCTTGGTATCATTGGAAGTTTTATTGTAGTTATATATTCTGTACAGGAGGGATGGGAAGATGGGGTTAGACAAATAGAAAATAAAATCCCAATTTTTAATTGTTGCTTTACAACTGGCTTCTTAGCCACCAAAGGTGATGGTATCGGCTGCCTATTTCTCCTGCTACAGTAGTGATTTCATATCATGGACTTCTTTGTTGACAGACAGGTACATGCTGCTATTAGACACTGTGTCTGAGGGTTTTTCTCTGCAAAAAAGTAAAGAAAGTACATTAGGAGCACACACAGCTCCTGCACCAAACCAACAACACTTTGGGTAATGATACTTGTCACTGGCTTAAAGTAACAAGGAGTCATTCAGTTCCCATATGTTTATGTAGAATTTTTCATATAATGGACTGTTTCCCAGGCCAAGTTCATTTAACTTTACAAAACGTAGTTACTTCCAACTGGCAGATCTTGAAAACAGCCCCACAACTATTCAAACAAAACAGTGAACTTAGCGGGGAAGTTAGCAGGAAGGTGGAGGTTATGTCTATAAACACATACAAATGTACACATGTGTGATAATATTTAACTGCTATTTCTGATGCATGATGTCGAATGACAAATGTGGCTATAATTTTAGGTGAGATTTCACTCACTCTGCATGTATCTTTTCTCCTGTTTAACTTTCAAAAGCCAGTTCAAGGGACAGTGGAGGTGTTTCCTCTGCCTAATCCAGCCCTGGGTACAGGGCTGAGGCCACCAGGCGGAATAGACAAGGCCCAGTATCAGTGCCAGGTGAAGATCACCCTGCAGGGAACCACAGCACACCAACAGAGGCTGCCTTTCCTTTCCATTTACGAAACGTCTCTCTGCTCTGAATAAAGAAAAGGAAACAATTGCATTCCCCCTATATCCTGCTCTCCTGTTAAATATTTAAGTCAACGTTCCCTGGGACATTTTCTGGCAGAGACTCTAATCTGTTGCTTTGGGTAGATGTTTGACACACTCTTACAAAACAACATTTTTGAGTTTTAGGATTTTTCCACCTCTCTGTGAAGGCTCCATCACGTCCCCTCAATCCTATAGATAGCAATAATAAAATATTAGACATGAAGGGGGTTCAGAGCTCATCTAAAGAGTTTAACTTCTTCATTTTGCAAATGAGGAAACTGAATCCAAGAAAAGAAAATTATAAGCCTATGATCTCACAGCCAATTTGTGGCAGAACAACAAAAATGACAGCCAGGTTTTACTGACTCCAAAGTCTGGATTGGTTTTCCATGAACGTTGCTTCTGGGGTGCCCTACATAAAGCAATCATACAATTACTTTGATTTGCTTTCTTTCATGATTTGCAAGGGCAAACCCATCTTTCATTTATATATCATATGTACTTGAACAGGATTGTATATACCCAGCAGGTATTTAAGAAATGTTTGATAATATGAAGAAATATCTAGTGTTCTGTGTGAAAAGTGTTTTTTTTTTCCTTAAATTTTTTTCAAATGATGAAAAAAATACAAAAAAAAAAAAATTCAAGGAAAGGAAAGTAGAAAACCTGTCCTTTGTAAATTTAACCCTCTCTCCAAACCTGGATGTTATGAATTTATAGTTAACCTTTTTAACGTTTTGCTTACCCTCTGAGCTTGGTGTCCTTTCTCTACACTTGAGCCTGAAACATAAAATTTTGGTATCCCATTTGTAAGGGTGAAGGAGTTAGAAATAAAATGTTCTCAAAACTGCCCAGCAAGTCCCTGTCACCCATGTTGAGCATAGCAAAAGGATGCCTCCCTTACTCCCTACACGTAACCACTTCAGTTTATAAACATTTGTAGGACCGTGGGGTGTTGCTTTCCCTCTATTTAGAAATGCTTGATGCAACAGCAAAGCACTTCCAATCTGCTGCTTTGGTGTGAAACTGTGCAGAAATATTGCCTGGTACGTATGGAACATAAGACAGATTTTTCAAAATACAACATGGCAGTCAGAAGCATTTATCTTGTTTAGTCTGTGTGGCATTTAGGGGAAATTCCCATCAGGGAGACATTGTTTAAATGGAGATCATTCCCTTGAATTGGGAGCAAATGTTCACTCCATATAGTCTGGACGTTTACTTTTAAGGATTTTATTTAATATATACAAATCAGGAAGACTACTATGAAAACAATCAGTATAAATGCAATTATTTTATTAATACTATGTAAAATATTTTCTTAGGCAAATATTTCCATAAAAGTTAAGCATCATTTGAGAATTATGACAATTTTAAAAGCCCATAGAGGTAGGATATCTCCTTTTCTGTATTTTTCATTCAAACGCCAGATTTTTTTTCTTTTTCCTTTTAAGAAATCCCAGTTATTACCAAGGAAAAGATGCAAGGGCACTTAATGACAACATTTTAACTTCAAAGCCAAAAAGTAGACCAAAATAGAAAATAAATTGGGTTTCAATGAATCATTTCACCCACTAATACAAGCTCTGCTGAGGATATGTCAGTCCCTGGCTTGATAAAGGAAAACTTTGAAATAATCAATGTGACTGACACTCAAGGGTAATAAACCCTTCATTTTTCTTATAATTGAGAAATTTTTGATTGTCAAAAGAACATACCTCATGTGTTCCTAAAAATAACACACAATACCTTATTGTAACATCTCAGAAGTTTACCTCATTTTTATATGCTGCATGTTATTAATCATATTATTATTAAAAATTAAAGAAAATATAATCAAGGCTCCATTCCCAACAAGTTATAATTAAATAAAGCCACATTCCTGATTGTGCTAAGGCCAATTAAATCTAATTTCTCTTCTGTTTCCACACACAAGCTGCAGCTGTATATGCAATCCAGGGGTAATTAATTGCCACCAACTGCCTTCCTCTAAAACAGGGGTGTCTGAAATTGGTAGCACAACGTGTGCCCAGAGACCAAAACAGAGCCTAATGCTGTTTAGGATGTTCATGGTTCTTTAATGACCCAGAGTAAATTTTTTCCCTCCACAAGCTGCCGTCCATTTTGTCTGTCTCTTGTGCATAGAACGACTCAGGATTCTGGGTTTCATTACCAAATTCAGACCAGTAAGAAAGCCAGAGGCAAGGCAGGAAGGGTCACCCATTCAGGAATGGCAACCTCACTCTGAAAAGTCTATGCCAGGACAAGAAACTGCAAATGGGTCCAGTTTAAGTGAAGAATTTTCCAATTCTATCAGAAAATTTAATGTACCACTTGGAAAAGGTATTTGAGAAAGGCAGGATACAGCTTTTATTCCTTAGAATTAGACTTCAAAAGAGGCCTCAGAAGGCCCAATAATTGTTAAAGTATATTCTTGGTGAAAATATTAGAAACTGTTCAGGGATAGAAACTTGATCATGCATACATTCATACATTCTTACAGCTGGAAGAAACTACAAGAGGTTAAGAATCTGCCTGCAATACAAGAGACCCGAGTTTGATCCCTGGGTCAGGAAGATACCCTGGAGTTTAGAAATGGTAACTCACTCCAGTATTCTCGCCTGGAGAATTCCACAGACAAAGGAGCCTGGCAGGCTACAGTCCACAGGGAGACAAAGAGTCAGACATGACTAAGCAACTAACACTTTCACTTCCTCTTAAGGACAGGCTGCTTCTAGCTTATTCCTAACAAATGAAGATTGAATCTATTTTTAAAATCTTAGCAACAGAATATACCTTTCTTGCTACCTAACTTGACATTTAATGATCCTATTATAAAAAAAAAAATGCATTTAATCTGAAATCATCCTGCTGGACCAGTTTACTGGGTGAGAAGGAACACAGTTTGTTTTCCATCTTCAGATAATAACCCTTTAGAGGTAAAGATTATTTTTCAGCCTCACCATTCTCTTCTGTTGAGCTTTAAGCCAACTTTTTCACTCTCCTCTTTCACTTTCATCAAGAGGCTCTTTAGTTCCTCTTCACTTTCTGCCATAAGGGTGGTGTCATCTGCATATCTGAGGTTATTGGTATTTCTCCCGGCAATCTTGATTCCAGCTTGTGTTTCTTCTAGTCCAGCGTTTCTCATGATGTACTCTGCATAGAAGTTAAATAAGCAGGGTGACAATACACAGCCTTGATGTACTCCTTTTCCTATTTGGAACCAGTCTGTTGTTCCATGTCCAGTTCTAACTGTTGCTTCCTGGCCTGCATACAGATTTCTCAAGAGGCAGGTCAGCTGGTCTGGTATTCCCATCTCTTGAAGAATTGTCCACAGTTTATTNTGACAATATACAGCCTTGACGTACTCCTTTTCCTATTTGGAACCAGTCTGTTGTTCCATGTCCAGTTCTAACTGTTGCTTCCTGACCTGCATACAGATTTCTCAAGAGGCAGGTCAGGTGGTCTGGTATTCCCGTCTCTCTCAGAATTTTCCATAGTTTCTTGTGATCCACACAGTCAAAGGCTTTGGCATAGTCAATAAAGCAGAAATAGATGTTTTTCTGGAACTCTCTTGCTTTTTCTATGATCCAGCAGATGTTGGCAATTTGATCTCTGGTTCCTCTGCCTTTTCTAAAACCAGCTTGAACATCTGGAAGTTCACATATTGCTCAAGCCTGGCTTGGAGAATTTTGAGCATTACTTTACTAGCATGTGAGATGAGTGCAATTGTGCGATAGTTTCAGCATTCTTTGGCATTGCCTTTCTTTGGAATTGGAATGAGAACTGACCTTTTCCAGTCCCTCAGTGTGACAATCTCTAGGTCCATCTGTGTTGCTGCAAGTGGCATTACTTTGTTCTTTTTGATGGCTGAGTAACATTCCATTGTACATATGTACCACATCTTCTTTATCCATTCCTCTGTCAATGGACATTTAAGTTTCTTCCCTGTCTTGGCTATTGTCAAGAGGGCTGCAGTGAACACTGGGGTGCATGTATCCTTTCAGACCTTTTTCTTATTGATTTGCCTGAGTTCATTATATATTTTCAATATGCCTTGAAATGTTGAAAATAATACAATAACGTTTCTAGAAGAAGCAATATTTTTGTGTAGGCAAAATTTTATTTAAATTGTTTAGCCAAAGATTTCTTTAAATCAACATAAAAAGCTCTAACCATAAAGGAAAAGATTGATAAATTGAATTACACTAAAATCAGAACTTTTGTTCACTGAAAGATATTATTGAGAGTCTAAAGGCAAGCCATAAAATGGGAGAAGATACTTATAATACATACATCCAACAATGACATTTGGGGGCCATATTTACTAAAATTGATCATTTCTATATACCATGAACTTGTACTAAACATTCCTGAGTACATATGTAACAGAAATGCTTACATATGTGTAACAAAAGCATGAACAAAAATGTTATTAGCAGGATTATTCTTTTTTTATCTTTTAATTTTTAAAAAACTCCTTATATTATACTGGAGGATAGCCAAATAACAATGTTATGATAGTTTCAAGTGGACAGCAAAAGGATTCAGCCATATGTATGCATGTATCAGCAGTATTACTCTTAATAGGTACAAACTGGAAACCACCCAAATGACTAGCAATGATAGAATGGATAAACAAATCAAGGTATGATTCAGTCCGTTCAGGTGCTCAGTCATGTCCGACTCTTTGTGATCCCATGAATTGCAGCACGCCAGGCCTCCCTGTCCACCACCAACTCCCGGAGTTCACTCAAACTCATGTCCATCGAGTCGGTGATGCCATCCAGCCATATGAGGGAAAAAATAAATAGTTATGGGGAGAAAGATCTAATTGCTGCATGTACAGATAAGGATGAAATCTCATAGACAAGGTTGGTCAAAGAAAGACGGGCACAAAGAAATAAGTACAAAGTATTTGCATTTATATGAAGTTTAAAAATAGGCAAAACTGCTTTTTACTTTGTAAAAACTTATCACTGGTGTTTTCTTAACAATTGTATAATTCATAGTACCTGAAGTATTCTGATTAAAATTAAAGGAATGACAGACAGTGCTCTAGCAGCTTCCTATCATACTCAGAAGAAGTCCAGAGTCTTATCAAGACTGTATATTATTGGATGCCCTGGTCACTCACCTCAACTTTTGCCTCTTTACTCCTCATTCACTCCACTCAAGCCATACTGACCTTGTGGCTGACACTTAAACCCACGAAGCTAACTTCTGCTTGTGATAAATACACCACTGTTCCCAAGTCTGCACCTTTTCTATATCTATGCACTTTGCCACGTGCCTTTGCAATTGCTTCCACTATAAATAAAGTATATCTAGTATATTTCTCTGCCCCGTGGATGTTAGCCTCAACATGGGATGTACTCTGCTCAACGAAATAGGTTTAGAAGCCACAGTGTGCCAGTACTTAGCCTAGACTGTAAGAGAACTCATCTCTTTCTGCTCACCCTCTTGCTCTTCTACCTCCATCTTGAGAATATATCCTCCTTAGTCTACTGATCCAAAAAGGCTGAGAAACACAGATATGTACCCTGGAGCCAAGCCCCGCTGAGGCCACCCTAGATCAGCTACCTGCTAATGGATCTGCACAGGCATCATCAAGGATAAATAGTTGTCGTCTTAAGCCACCTCATTTGGGGATGTTTGTTATATGGCATCACTGTAGCAACAGTTGACGAATACATCACTTCAGGGTCTTTACCTTCTGCCAGAAAAGCTTGTTCTCCAAATACTCACATGGTTCACATCCTTATTCTAGTCTTTGCTCAAATGCCACTTCTGCAAAGGTGCCTTCCCTAACTATTCTACCTTAAATATCCCCATTCCATCCCTTCATTCCTCTCCAGCTTCCTACCTTGCTTTGTATTGCTAACTAACATTTTATTGCACAGAAATGCAAAGTGATCAGATGTTGGGTTAGTAAAAGAAAAAAATACTAAAGCAAAAAAAATCTGCAAAATCCACAAACTGTCATACCAGCCCCTGGGAAAACAGTTCCATCATAATGATTGGATATGAGCTACTGGGTGCCCAGGGAGTCCAGTTTCTCAGTCCATTCTTCCCAGAGCCCTTTCTGGGCTTCGCTGCAAGAGAACATGCCCCAGGCAGGAAACAGCTACCCATCAGTGTGGCGTTGTACATTTGACAAACACCACCCACATGCCCAATCTTTCCGGAGTCCAACCACCGGCCATAAAGAGGAATGAGTGCCAACTATGTGTCTAGCCCTATGCCAAGTTCTTTGTGGGCTTATGACACAATATTCCCAAGATCTCACCAGGTAAACAGCATCAGCGTTACTATTTACCAAGGAAACCACAGCCAGGGTGGTTAAAGAGCTTGTCAAAACTGTCAGAGCCAGGATTTGAACCTCAATCTGGATGGGGCTGAGGCCCAGGTGACCACCACATTATCAAGTCCCTCTGCACAGACAGAGACAAGGGTGACTGCACCAGAGCTGGTGAGTCTCAGGGCTGGTATTTGAGCCCCTACAGTTTTAGAGTCAGGACTTTGATTTTTACCACATGTTCCTGGTTCTGGAATTCAATTTTGTGAAAGTGTCATCTTGAACCTGACCTGCTCATTGTGAAATATTTTCGAGGTCTTAGGTGGATAAACAGACAGTTCTCAGTTGTAGCTTCAGATCCCAGCCTCCTCTTGAAATGCTTAAATAAAGGTGGGGGAATAGCACGTTCATGGCACCTATAAAGGTTGGTGCAGGCATAGTTAGAAAGATGTCGAATGGTTTAAAAGAAAGGAGGAAGTGGCCATGGACATATTTAGAGGGAATTGACATAGAAGGAAGGGAGAGAATTAAAATTGCCTTGGCTTCTACAAGGAACTAGCACAGCAGTTTGCAGAGTTATGTATGCTGAAGCCTGTGGCAAGAGGAAAAGGAAAAAATGCAAAAAGTTTCTCATCAAATAACTTTCCCAAGTATGGTACAAAGGTCTCTGGGTGTGTGCCCAGCACACCTCAGCCCAGAGGGCAGCAGTGGGAGCTGGAGGGGGGTAGGGGTAGCAGGACAAACTTGCGAGAACAGGCAGTTCTGGTAGGTGTTCACCAGCCTGAAAGGCAAGAGACAGTGGGTCCTGAATCAGCCCTGAAAGAAGGAAATCCCATATGACTTCTTTGCGGCTCCATAAACCTCCCATGTTGGTGGTCCAGTTCAGTGGCTGAGAGCTGGTGGAGATATTTATTACTGCATGTAAATTGTCATAATCTTTGTGGTACTCCCAAAGAAACTTCCCATCTGCATATTGTTCCTATTGTCACTATTTGTCTGCAGGAGACCCAGGTTCAATCCCTGGGTAAGGAAGATCTCCTGGAGAAGGGAATGGGTAACCCATTGCAGTATTGTTGCCTGGGAAATCCCATGGACAGAGGAGCCTGGTGGGCTACAGTCCATGGGGTTGCAAAGAGTCAGATATGACGGAGTGTCTAAACCACCACCACCACCATCTGTCTGTCTCGGTGGAATACCAGCTCCATCATTCTGAGCAGTGAGGATGTTGAGTCCTGGGCTGCATGCTAAGAACCCACCCAGGGCCGCACACAGCAGGAGTGCAGGAAGGGCTTGGGGGGGGGGGGGTGAACATGTGTACACCCAGGAGCTAGGACAGGCCCTTTGATGGGATCAACCCCCAGTGGACACTGGCCAGTTTGCAGCCCCGAGAACTCTGCTACCTGCCAGTTGTAAACTCCTGACAGCACTGTTGATAGATTAAAGGTTCAATCTCCTGGAAGCTTTCCCATCCCCCTGTCCCCCAGTCAGAATGAATCCTCCTGCCCAAGGCTCCTGCCATGGCCTTTATCAGATTGCACTTGCCTTTCACAGATGCCAGGCGCTTGGTCAGTGACCTCCATGAATCTCCCCCTGGCGGAGTCAGGAGCCACAAGGTTGAAGCAGAAAAGCATCCACTTCTGAATGAAGTCTTAACAGGATCTGTCTGGCTGCTGGGCTGAACTTAGTCTGTTGTGGGCCAGCAAGGACAGACACAAGGAGGCTGATTCAGAAGCAACTGCAATAATTTCATTGTAAGAGGATGCAGCCAGTGGAGGGGGGCGGGGGGAAGAAATGATTGGATTACGGATTGTTAATTTTTAGGTAAAATCAATAGAGTGTCTTAGGCACAGAGAGAGTACCCAAATACTAAGATCTGGAAGATGCGGGGGAGCCAGTTTTGGAAGAAAAATAAGGAAGTCAGCTTGGGATGTGTTGAATTTGAAATGTCTGTAAGGCATCAAAGTAGAAATATCAAGTAGGCAGTTGGCTCTATGAGACATAAGTGTGGTGCTGTCAGGGTGGAGTTAATGTAATAAAGCCAGGAGCCTGCTTGGGATCACTGAGAAGTGAGGGTGAAGGAAAAAAGAAAACCAAGGAACTGATCCCAGGGCTTGACTACACCTTGCTGAGCCCAGCTCTGTACTAGGAGCCAAGGGAGTGCACAGATTTAAATGAGATGCAGTTTCTGCCTTCAAGGAGCTCATGGCCTGGCTGGGAAGATGGAGCTTGCGTCTCACCCACAGATCTAATGAGCTGGGCAACACGGAAAGAACTCTAGTCCCAAGCCAGGCAAATCTGGGCTGGACGTCTCCCTCCACCGTCCCCTCCCCACCCACTGGCCTGCCTTATCCCTGCTCTACAAGAATCTCTGAGCCCCAGGCTCTTCCTCTATAAAGCAGGGATAATTATACATCTTACAGAGAAGACGCTGAGAGATGTAAAGAAAACAGAGGTGCTTGGCACAAAGAGGGCCTCAGCATCCTGTGTTTTATGATTTGCTAGCATGTTCCCCTCCCTTAACCCTCCTCTCCAGAACCCCTTCTTAGCTCATAGCCTCAGTTGGGTTTCCATGGGGCCTGGTCCCCGGGAATGGGCCATGGGACTCCCCTTGCCTGCTGCCCACCCTTCCTCCATGGCTGCTGCTGCCTTGTGCAGGTTGGGGACGTCTGGTGGCAAGGTCAAGGCCACAGCTGCCCCTTGGAGTAATTGAAGATGACAACAGTATTTCGTGTCTCAGGGAGACTGGTAGAGATCAAAGGCGTTGCAAATGAGCTGCTGCGACAGGCAGGAATTCCCTGGCAAAAGCCACCAATTACCCCAAATTGGCTGCAGTTATGACTATTACCATTAAGGGCTGCCTGACTTCCCCCAAACTGCCGCCGAAGCACCCTTTTGATGGCGAGTGTAAGAACATCCTGGCCGGGCTGGAGTGGGAGGGTCAGAAAGAATCCCAAGGGTGTCCACCTGCCACACCTCAGGCTTCAACATGGATTATGGGCCAGAGACAAGCAAAAGGGAATCTGGAAATGTCTCTGAGCAAATAGGATTTGGGGGTCCTGGAAAAATGTGTGGGGAGAGAGGCTGAGCTCTTGTGCCCAGCAATGAAAATGACTGTGGGCTCTGGACTTTATCTCCATGAGCTGTGGCTGTGCCTCGCCAGAGGGCCGGGCATCAGTCCTTGCCCAGGGTCCTGACCAGAGGGCAGGGCTCTAAATGTTTTGGCAGGATGTGGCCTCACTCTGGACCTGAGAACAAAGCAAAGGGGACCTTGACCGGATGCAGGGGCCTGAACAGAGCTACAGGGCTCTACTGGCGCCTGATGCTGCTTCACTGCCTTCTGGGCCTGGCAGTGGCTTTGGGGAGAAGGTCTTGAAGAAGATGGGCAGCCAGAGAGTGATATCTAGATCATTGACCTCTAGGCCAGCATATCAGAATTCCAGCAGGTGCCAGGGATGAGGGAATAGTACAGGAGCAAATAGTTCCTTCAAGGCTTTCTTCATTCTAGCCATGAAATATCATGGATCTGATCTCTGCCTTTAACACCTATGAGCTGTGTGACCTTAAGCAAGTTACCTGACCTCTCTGAACCTCTGATTCCATGTGTGAAAAGTGAGCAAAATAATACTGACATCAGAATAATACAAGATGGCACCATAATATGAATCATGAAATTATTATCGCTGCTAAGAAAAGGTCCAAGACTAGCTGCTGCTTGGTGATCTGAGAGGGCTCCTTGCTGTCCACAAGAAACACATAGACCACTGTTTCTTGTGCTATCAGTCAGTTAGTCAACAGGGATTGAATGCATCATCCTGAGAGTAAAAGGCAAAATGACTTTGTGTTAGGATGCTTTGGGCTGCAAGTAACAAGATGCCTAATTGACAGGGGCTTTAACAATGAAGATTATCTCGGCCAGCAGCTGAGGGGGTGGGTTTAACAGCTTGACAAATCAAGAATCCAGCTCCTTTCTCTCTTTAGTCTCTGCCATCTCCAATTAGTAGTCTCAGCCAGCACCAGCTATATAATTTATGGAGCTCGGCGCAATGGAAATAAGGACCCCTTATTATAAAACAGGAAAAGAAGCTCTGTAAAGGGAACTAAAACATAAAACATATTCCTTTCTTCCCCAGTCTCTTTCTTGACATATGGTGGTTTTATTTGCTATATAATGCCATGCTTCGTCATGAGGGCCTGGGGGTGGTGGGGGTCCTGCCCTGCAACTGGACACTGCCGGGCTCCTCTCCCCCAACCTTGGACTGACGTTTGGTGGCCAGATGGGACCTGGAGCAGCAGGGGAGCAGGGAACCAAGAGACCCACTGCCTTGGGAAGGCAGTGGGGAAAATCAAAGACCCACTCCTCCAGGACATGCTACATTGTCCCATGAGACTTCACTTACAAAGCAGGAACTCAAAGATAAAAGTATTCAGAATTTTAATACAGCAGCTACAGAGCATGAAAACGCAAGCACAGTTCAGCTCAGCCGCTCAGTTGTGTCCGACTCTGCGACCCCATGGACCGCAGCAGGCCTCCCTGTCCATCACCAGCTCCCGGAGTTCACCCAAGCTCATGTCCGTTGAGTCGGTGATGCCATCCAGCCATCTCATCCTCTGTCGTCCCCTTCTCCTCCTGCCCCCAATCCCTCCCAGCATCAGGGTCTTTTCCAATGAGTCAACTCTTCCTGTGAGGTGGCACAACTATTGGAGTTTCAGCTATACCATCAGTCCTTCAAAGAACACCCAGGACTGATCTCCTTTAGAATGGACTGCTCAGGGCCTTTTAAAATGACTGCACTGGCCACACACCCTTGAAGCCAGCCCTGGCCTGGGCTCTGCCCCTAGTGTCTTCATATGAGGACATCCACAGGTAAGGAGAAAAAGGGTTTTCTCCACAGCCTCTCACTTTTGTGAGGGAGAAATAAATATTTCCCTGAAGCCTCCCAGGGGCCAGTGAGATGAAAGAGGAGCTTCTGCCATCTCATTGGCTAAACTAGGTCATGTGACCCCTGGTAGCTGCAAAGCAGTCTGGGAAAAGGAGTATTTAGGCTTTTCAGCTTCTGGAGGAGGAAGTGGGCAGGAAGAAAAAGCCTGGCAACAGCTGCTGCCTAGAAGTCAACAGTGTAGACCACAGGCAGGTGTGGGAATTGTTCCTCAAACCCAGCTCCTGTGACCTAGATCCGCTTCTGGCTGATGGGTCATCAGCTGTATGGAGTTCAGGTCCACTGACCAGAGGGAGGGGCACCAGGGACTGAGCAGGCAAACATCACATGGCAGGTTCCTGGACACAACGCGTCTTTCTCGCCCAGCCTGGGGGACAGATGGTGTTAGTCTCACTTTCTGCAGATTGCAAAACTTGAGACTCACAGCTTCAAGTAAATTGTCCTAAATTCACAACAAGTGAATTAAGTGAGAGGCTGATAACACGAGCAGACATTTCTCTGACTCTGAAGCCTCTGCCACCTCCCTTGGCTGGTCCAAGGCCAAGCCCCGAGGACAAGAAAGTTCCAGTGACTTGCCTGAGGGAGGGGGACAGGGCAGGGCTCCAAACCAGGAAGGGTGTGAGGGAACGCTCTCCAGAATGCCATGGCTTAGTCAATATTTATTGCCCCATTGTTAAGTGAAATGAGGAAACCTGACTCAGGATGCTCTCCACTTTTGCTTTTAAAAATATGCGACAAGCTGAGGACTTGAATAGCGAAATAGTTTGCTGAAGGGAGCAGTAAAGATAGTTCATGAAAAGGCCACAGAAGAGGGTGTGGTGACAGGAGCTCTCAGGCTTCCCAAACCTGCCTCCTGTGGCTGCCGCCAAAGTTCGCCCGCCACATGTTGGCCTCACGACAGCTCCGTGACCCCGAGGGCACGTGCGTTCCCATCACCGGCCTTTGCTGATGCCGCTCCCCCAACCCCTCACTGAAGTCTCTCCCCAAGGCCACTCCTGTGGCATGGTGGGAAGAGCGCTGGCCTGGCAGCCTGGTGACGTGGGCCTTGTCTTGACTCCGCCACTCATCCATTTGTGACCCTGAGGACTCACTTCCTGTGTCAGTCAGGATTTGGGGGCTGCAAGCAACAGAAACCCACCTGGCTGACTTAGGCAGTAAGGGCAGGCCATAGATGGTTTCAGAATTAAGAGGAAAGTGAAAGGACCAGATTCTGAAAGCAGGATAACGCTTCCCAGGGTGGGGCTCCAAGCAGCAGGAACTGACGAGGGGGTCTCCTTCACACACTACCTCACCCTTCTCTTCTAGCTGTATCAGCTCCAGCCATCTTCAGTGCTTGAAACTCTGGCAGTTGAGAGACAGAGCTTCTAATGAGTTGAGCTGGGCCCCACACCCATTCCTTGGCCAGAAGATGGGGGCACGATATTGGTCAGAAAAAAGTCAACACATGTCTACTACAAATCCTGCTTCTGGAGTCTCAGTTTCCCCATCTGTACAATGGAGACACGCTTCCCAGGTGGCACTGGTGGTAAAGAATCCACCTACCAATGCAAGAGACATAACAGATGTGGGTTCGATCCCTGGGTCAATAAGATCCTCCTGGAGGAGGGCATGGCAACCCACTCCAGTTATTCTTGCTTGGAGAATCCCATGGGCAGAGGAGCCTGGCAGACTGCAGTCCATAGAGTCACAAAGAGCTGGACACGACTGAAGCGACTTGTCGCACACACACAAAGTGGAGGCAGTGATACCCATCTGACCTGAAGGCAGAGCTGATCTGGAGTAGCTGCCCCACGCCAAGTAAATTCTGACTATTCATACAGTAGCCAAAGCGGTGTAGTGAGATACCAAGACCATCCTTCATGTGGATCTCAGCTGGATGGCTGTGCAGTTGGGACTGGATAAGGACTCGGTGTTCAAGCCCGCTTATTTGGGTCCAGAAGGCGTTTCCTTCCAGAAAGAAAGAGGTGAGCCATGCGGATATTTATGCTCACGTGCTCATCATGTCCAGCCCATTTTCCAGATGGGACCCAAGTCTCAGAGAACCTAAATAGCTTGTTAGTGTTAGGTGCTGCTGAACCCAACTCAGGTCTGCGTGACTCCAGCATGATGATGGCAGTCACAGTTCAGGGTCTCACTGGCGCCTCTGGGGCCACCGCCTCCCTCCAGAAGGAACTCGTGTGAATTTCTCACTGAGGCTCCCTGGGCCCTGCAGATGGTTCTGCTTATTCTCTAAGGGAGTATTACGTGGCTTCACTTGCAGTTGTTTTCTGGGGGCAGGCAAGTTACCAGATGCTGGTACGCGGCCTCCCTTACACTCTTCCTGAGAGGTATGAAGCTTTAATTTTTGCTTTTCTTAAAAAATAATGGTTCTAGGGGCAGGAGGACACATAAAATCAAAAGGAAATTGCAGGCAACGTGCAGACAATTCTTGGTTTCCAGATGCCTATCAGCCACCTCAGGAAATGGGCCCTCCTCGCAGGTAGGAGCTGCCAGAAACCCTTTTCTGTGGCAGAACACCCTGGTGGAAAATTAACGAGAACTCTGCCTTCTCACCAGGGACCCTTCTTCTTATTTAGTGGCATTTAAGAAGCAATTCCCCATCACTGCTGATTAAGAGGGACATTAATTTTACTGGAGAGGTGATACCAATGTTTGGCCACCTGCCCTTGCTGGAAGAGGTCACCCCTTTCTCTGAGTGTCTGAATTTCTTTCCTTTCCAAATTAGGACCGAGTGTGTGGGGAGGCAGCCTCTGTCACTTCATGGGACCTGGGGTCCTCCTGGCAAAGATACCCAGTGGCAAGAAAGGTCCATTCATCTGTACAGGGCTGTGGGTCGGGAGATGGGTTACACACTTTTCTAGCCCTGAGATGTCACCTAGAAACTCTGGGAAACATGATCACCCCTCCTCCAACCACAAATACTCCTTGTGTGATGTTCTCTCTTGTGTTACGTCATGCCCATGTGCATTTCCAGCAATCAGGCAAAGTTGAGGGCATGCAGATTGCAACTTTCCCAATTTTGAGCCAGTCAGTTGTTCCATGTACAGTTCTAACTGTTGCTTCTTGACCTGCATAGTGATTCCAAATTGGGAAAGGAGTACATCAAGGCTGTATATTGTCACCCTGCTTTTTTAACTTATATGCAGAGTACATCATGCAAAATGCCAAGCTGGATGAATCACAAGCTGGAATCAAGATGGCCGGAGAAATATCAACAACCTCAGATATGCAGATGATATTACTTTGATGGCAGAAGGTGAAGAGGAACTAAAGAGCCTCTTGGTAATGGTGGAAGAGGAGAGTGAAAAAGCTAGCTTGAAATTCAACATTCTAAAAACTAAGATCATGGGATCTGCTCCCATCACTTCCTGGTAAATAGAAGGGGAAAAAGTGGAAGCAGTGACAAATTTTATTTTCTTGGGCTCCAAAATCATTGCACATGATGATTGCAGCCAAGAAATGAAAAGACACTTCCTCCTTGGAAGGAAAGCTACGGCAAACCTAGACAGCATATTAAAAAGCTGAGACATCATTTTGCCAACAAAGATCCATATGGTTTTTCCTATAGTCATGTACAGATGTGAGAGTTGGACCATAAAAAAGGCTAAGTGCCAAAGAATTGATGCTTTCAAATTGTGGTGCTAGAGAAAACTCTTCAGAGTCCCTTGGACTACAAGAAGATCAAACCATTCAAAAGAAATCAACCCTGAATATTCATTGGAAGGACTGATGCTGAAGCCAAAGCTCCAATACTTTGGCTGCCTGATGGGAAGAGCCGATTCATTGGAAAAGACCCTGATGCTGGGAAAGACAGAAGGCCAAAGGAGAAGGATGTGGCAGAGGATGAGATGGTTAGATATCACCATCAACTCAATGGACATGAATCTGGGCAAACTCCGGGAGATAGCAGAGAGCAGAGGAACCTGGTGTACTGCAGTCCATGGGGTCACAAAGAGTTGAACGTGACTTAATGACTAAACAATGACAACAAATTGCAACTTGTAAGTTGAAGAGAAGTTGAATAATTGAATGGAAGCCCAGTCTTCTTGGGCTGCAAGTTTCCCGCTAATCTCTATACCAAAAAGTTGCTGAGGCCCAGCGAAGGTATGGATGGGTTTATAGCAAGCAAGGAATGGAGAAAGAGAATGGACACTCTGTGGCCATCAGTCCTGTTTAAGATCTGTGAAAGGCTTCATTCATGCTAGTCAGATGCATTGGTTATACGTTGTAGTCCATAAATCCAAAAAATAAATATTGATAAGAAAAGGTCATTCTACATTTACAGTAGAACATCCATGCTAGCTATGATGCCAAGACCAAGGGATGGATCGAGAAATTAAACAACTGCAGGAGATAAGCCTGGAGTCATTTCTTCATTCATTCATTCATTCATTGACACTCATTCATTTCTCCAACCAACTTGGAGGGTTTCCCAAGTGCCAGTCAATTTTCTAAACACTGGGATCCAGAGATGAGCAAGGCAGACAAGATCCCTGACCCTGCGGAGCTGTACCTCTGGGGTTGCAGCACTAGGGCCATGGAGGAGAGAGAAAACAAAAAGAAGCAAATATTCACATCTTATGGAAAAACCTTAACAAACTTCTTGGCACACCAGCCTGTGAAAACTGCTAACAAAGACCCAGGGTAGTATGATAATAATGGATTTCTTACTGAAGGTTAATGCACATGGATGTTACAGGTATAGAGATACATGTGTATGGAGTCTAATTCTCCATACTGGGGAAAAGAAATTGGGCAGGAAAAGCTTCCCGAAGATAAGTACCATTTTGGGAATGCTTATTATGCAGCAGAATTTGTATCAGGTGTTTGACATGTATTTTCTCTAACCATACAAGGACCATCATTGTCCTACTTTGTAGATGCAAAACACTGAGGTTCAGAGAAGTTGAGCCACTTGTCTAAGATCACACAGCAATATGAAGCCAAGTGAGGGAGGACCCCAGACCAGTCTGTGTCAAAGGGCACAGGCTGTTGAGTCTCGCTCTCTTTGCAGAGGTTGTAAGGCCTGAGTAGGTGTTAACCTACTGGGCTGTGACTGCAGGGGTGGGAAAAGCATAGTGAATGAGTCAGGTGAGCAAAGATGGTGGTGTGTAATTGTCTTGGTGTATCTTTCCTTTTCTCTTTTGCCTTTAACTTCTCTTCTGGGGAAACAGTGTCAGACTTTATTTTTTGGGGCTCCAAAATCACTGCAGATGGTGACTGCAGCCATGAAATTAAAAGATGCTGCTCCTTGGAGGAAAAGCCGTGACCAACCTAGACAGCATATTAAAAAGTAGAGACATTACTTTGCAGACAAAGGTCCATCTAGTCAAAGCTATAGTTTTTCCAGTAGTCATGTAAGGATGTGAGTTGCACCATAAAGAAAGCTGAGCACTGAAGAATTGATGCTTTTGAACTGTGGTGTTGGAGAAGACTCTTGAGAGTACCCTGGCCTGCAAGGAGTTCCAACCAGTCTATCCTAAAGGAAATCAGTCCTGAATATTCATTGGAAGGACTGATGCTGAAACTGAAACTCCAGTGCTACCTGATGCGAAGAACTGACTCATTGGGAAAGACCCTGATGCTGGGAAAGATTGAAGATGAGAGGAGAAGGGGACAACAGAGGGTGAGATGGTTGGATGGCATCATGGACTTGCTAGACATGAATTTGAGTAAGCTCCAGGAGTTGGTGATGGACAGGGAAGCCTGGTGTGTTGCAGTCCATGGGATCGCAAAGAGTCAGACGTGACTGAGTGAATGAACTGAACTGAATTGCCTGGTGTGATCCAGGAGCCCAGTGTGGCAGGGAACAGGCATGTGAGATGAGGGTTAAGGCTGGAGGGCCTGGTGAGAGCAGGAACCAGTGTTGAGCACCAGAACCGTGGAGGGTATGAAGCCAGGAAGGGACATTTGTAGGTGTTTTCCTATCTTAGCCTCCTAAGTCTGTTTTTTTGCACAGGTCCCTGGCGCCCAGCTGCAGGATGGAGGCTGCCCCATGTCTGCAGCCTGTATGGACAGGATGCGCAGACAGACAGCAGTTCAGTTCAATTCAGTTCAGTCGCTCAGTCATGTCCAACTCTTTGCAACCCCATGAATCACAGCATGCCAGGCCTCCCTGTCCATCACCATCTCCTGGAGTTCACTCAGACTCATGTCCATCGAGTTGGTGATGCCATCCAGCCATCTCATCCTCTGTCATCCCCTTTTCCTCTTGCCCCCAATCCCTCCCAGCATCAGTCTTTTCCAATGAGTCAACTCTTCGCATGAGTGGCCAAAGTACTAGAGTTTCAGCTTTAGCATCATTCCTTCCAAAGAAATCCCAGGGCTCATCTCCTTCAGAATGGACTGGTTGGATCTCCTTGCAGTCCAAGGGACTCTCAAGAGTCTTTCTTCTCCAACACCACAGTTCAAAAGCATCAATTCTTTGGCACTCAGCTTTCTTCACAGTCCAACTCTCACATCCATACATGACCACTGGAGAAACTATAGACAGACAGCAGAGGCAGGTTCAAATCCCAGCTCCATCCCTTCCTTACCGTGATGCCTTGGGGAAAGGACTTACCCACTCTGTGCCTTGACTTCTCCCTTTGTGATCTGGGTGGTCATAGGGTCACAATGAGTTGTTGTTGTCTTTAAATAGCCTTTCATTTTCTTTAAGAAGTTTTAGATTCAGAGCAAAATTGAGTGGAAAGTACAGAGATTTACTGTGTACCTTCTGACCTTACACATGCACAGCCTCCCCTATTATCAACAACCTCCCCCCAAATCGGTACATTTATTGTAATCATTGAACCCACATTGACAAATCATCATCGTTCAAAATAGATACTTTACATCAGAATTTACTCTTGGTGTTGTACACTCTATGGGTTTAAGGTTAATGTATGTATCCATCATTATTATAGTATCATACAGACTAGTTTCACTGCCCTAAAAATCCTCAGTGCTTCCCCTGTTTATCTCTCCCCGTCCTTAACCCCTGGAAACCACTGATCTTTTTCTTGTCTCCATAATTTTGCCTTTTCCAGAAAGTCACATAGTTGAAATCCTACCGTGTGTAGCCTTTTCAGGTTGGTTTCTTCCACCTAGTAAAACAAATTTGAGTTTCCCCATGTCTTTTCATGGCCTGATAGCTCATTTCTTTCTTAGTGCTGAATAATATTCCATTGTCTGGAGGGACCACAGTTTATCCATCACCATGGTGAATCTTCGACAAAGTAACACACAAACATGGAGAATGGTTCCTGAATGTAGGAGCCACATGTAGGCAGACTGAGCTGTCCTTTAAGGATCTGCCAAGTGCCCTATAGAGTAGAGTGGTTGGTGGCAAGTTTGACCCTTTTCTGAGGACTGGACCCCAAGTGAAGTTAGGGTCTGAGGTTCTCTGTGATCTCAGAGTCCCTGCCTAGCAGGTGATTCAGCCTCAGTTAGGGCCATGGGCTGAGTGCTGCTCTGAAGGTGTAAGGCTGCTGGGTGTGTAGTATCCTTGAGCTCAGTTCACTCAGAGAGACAGGGCCTGTGTGGTATCCATCACCAAACAGAATTCTTGTATAAGGATAATCTCATCAATGGAAAGTATTTGCAATATCGCCCCTGCTAATTAGCTAAACATTTTTGGTATCAATTCTGGGCTTTCCAGTTGGCGCTAGTGGTAAAGAACCCACCTGCCAATGCAGGAGACGCAGGACACGTGGGTTTGACCCCTGGGTTGGGAAGATCCCCTGGAGGCAATCCACTCCAGTGTTCTTGCCTAGAGAATCCCATGGAGAGAGGAGCCTGGTGGGCTGCAGTCCATGGGATTGCAAAGAGTTGGACATGACTGAAGTGACTTAATCTCACACTCATGCACCAATTCAACAAACAGTTTTTGAGGCTTGCTGTTCTGTGGAGCGTGATTCCTAAATAGATCACTTTGAAGACGTGCCCTGAGGTGTAGGTTCTAGTTGACCAGTGCACCTAACATGCATCCAGCAGCTTAAACCAAAGCTCAGTCCTAAAGATAGTCTCGGGGTGTCACAAAGACTGATTATGGAGTCCATCCCAGTGTCTGCCTGCTCCCTCTGCCTCTCCCCTCCCTCCTTGGCCTTGGGAACTGGCTCTTTCAACAACTCATTCCCCTGGACTGGTCGCCAGCCAGGCTGAAAGCTGGGCATGGAGGTGGGCAGATGGGAGTTGTGAAGGCAGTAAGGAAGGACAAGCCATGACAGAAAAGCCCTGGCCTCCATCGTGGGTCCCTGGGCTTGCCCTAATTTGCTGTGTGTCCTTGGAAACCCCTTCCCCTCTTGAGAATCACTTCTTCTCTGAATGAGGCGTGGGCTCTCTGATGGCCCACAGAGTCGCAGAGGCTCGCCACCCACAGGGCATCGCCTGGGGAGCTGCAGGTGTGAACCAGGGCCCGTCATCCCAGGACCACCTCTGGCTGGCCAGGAGATGGCAGGTGCCTCCTCCTCCCTGTTGGCTCTCTCCCTCACCTGCTCTCACCCGAGGGAGGGGAGAACCCAGGTCCTCAGGCTCTGGCATCCACGAAGGCAAACTGCTCGTGCCTCCCTCCTGCAGTTCCCTCTGCCCTCAATGAACCCACTCCCGTCCAGACAGAGGAGAGAGGCTCTTCCTTCGGGGGAATGGAGTCTGACTCTGGGCATCACAGTTTTGGGATCTTTGAGCCAAGCTGACCAACACTGGATCCCAACACCACCTCTTCCTGGCAGGTAACCATGGACACAGAGGTACCCCAAACCCCATGTTCTTATCCATTTAATAGAAATATTGACATACCCAGCCCAGATTTCTCCTAGGGCTGGGAGGGTGTTGAATTGCGATTGTGAAGAGCCATGTGTTAGTGACAGCGTGGGCAGTTAATATTGGGGATCCCTTGAGCCACGATGATGATCGGGAGGAAGGCAGGAAGGGGAATGTTGCTTGGGTTAGATGAGGAACCTTCAGCTGCTCACCGAAAAAGCCAAGGACTGAACAAGCAGGAGAAAGAAGAAAGAAGTGGTGGGGGCAGCCGCTGGGAGGAACAGGGTGAACCAAGACGCAGAGGCTGACCTGCGAAGAGTGAGTTGGAAGGATATAAGCATGCCCAGCCTCCCAGAGATGGTCCAGTCTGTCCCCTACCAAAGAAATGCCTCCATTTCCCCAGGACTTCCTCCCTCTTTCCCGCTTACCCCTTTCTCCTCCCTTCTTCTCTTCCTTTTCTTCTTTTTGCTTCCTTGTCCAATACTCATTGGCACCTAACATGTCCCAGCCACTGTGCTGGCCACAGTGACCACACACCAGCCCCTGCTTGTTCAGAGTTAAAGGCAAGTGGGAGAAGCTCTTTTCATGAACAACAACTTTTCAGATAGTCAATTACAGGGGGCTGAGCGCCCGCAGGGCGAGTTCAGGGAGTGTGAGAGTATGTAATGGGGAAGCTGTCCTCTCTGTGGGTTGAGGGCAGGGTGGATCGTTTAGAAGACATGACTTCTCCCATCCAGAGGCGGAGTTTGTTTCTTTACCTCCTGAATCTGAGCTTGGCTATGTACCTTGCTTTGGCCAATGGACACTAGCAAGTGCAACACCAGCAGAGGCTGAGGAAGCTCTTTGTGTGTTGCGACTTGCCCTCTTTTGTAGCTCTTGGGATCCTGAGATGATAATGTGATGAGCCCAAGCTGGCCTGCTGACCACATGGAGGAGGACTGAGGTGACCCCATCAACAGTGTGCCAACTGCCATGCACAGGTGGCCACGCTAGGGCACCTAGCCCAGCCAAGGTGCCAGCTCACTGTGGATACCTGAGCGAGCCCAAGGGAGACCGGTGCAAGGCCCACCCAAACTGGCAGCTATCGAGGCATAGGCTCATTACTGATTGTTGCTTTAAGTCACCGCATTTTGGGTGCTTTGTTACCCACTCAGGACTGACTGATACAATAGGAAAAGAGTTTCCTAATGATGAAAGGTCTGGGCTAGATCTGAACATCCAGTAGGAATTAACCAGGGAAAGACTAAAGGAGGGCAGAGAATTCCAAGTAGAGCAAGAGTGTATGCTAAAAGTGGCTTGGCAGGAGGCAGAAGTGAAGTGAAGTGAAGTGAAGCCGCTCAGTCGTGTCCGACTCTTTGCGACCCCGTGGACTGTAGCCCACCAGGCTCCTCCCTCCATGGGATTCTCCAGGCAAGAATACTGGAGTGGGTAGCCATTTCCTTCTCCAGGGGAACTTCCCGACCCAGGGATTGAACCCGGGTCTCCCGCATTCCAGGCAGACGCTTTAACCTCTGAGCCATGTTTGTATGTACATTCGTTATTTTTTTAGATATCACACATAAATGAGACCACACAGTGTTTGTATTCTGTACAGCACTGCAGACGTGGGAAGGAGGCGTTTTTCATGAAAAGTGTGATGGGAAGCTGGGAAATGACAGGTCCTGATGCCATCCAAGATTGCTCTGGGGACTTGTGGGGAATACACATTGGGATGTGAGGTTGGGCACAGCCGGAGCGCAAGGAACCCAGCAGAAGGGGTGGAGGTTGTGGAAGGGAGAGATGCTGGTGGCCTGAGTCAGGAGGCCTGGGGAGGCGGAGACAAGAAACTGGCGCTCTGGTTATCTAATGCTGCACAACACAACTTAGTGACCTAAGACAGCAACAGCGATGCTTTTTCTCCAGCAAGGTTGGGGCTGACGGGGCTCTCTGCTTGGAGGTTCTCACTTAAGGTCTCTTGTGCGGTTACTGGCAGACAGTATCCAGGGTAATCAAGAGTTCAGCTGGACTGAAGGCGAGCATCTGTTCAAGATGGCATTTTCACTCTGGTGCCTGATGGCTGGAGCAGCTGAGAGCTCTTGAGGTCTCTCTCTTCCTCTCTCTCTCTCTCCTCTTGGCTGCCCGTGACTAGCTTGGCTTCCTTACAGCATGGCAGTTTCAGATTAAGGACACCTGGCTCCCCCTGGAGTTAGTGCTCTAAGAGGCCAAGACCGGGACTGCAAGGCTTCTTATGACTCAGCCTCAGACATCCTAAAACATTGCTTCTACCATATTCTCTTGGTCTAGCAAGTCATTAGGTCCATCCTAGGTTTAAGGGAAGGGAAATTAGACTCTACCTCTCCATGTGGGAGCAGCCCACACATGCATGGAAGGAAGGGTTGATAGCAGCCAGCCTTGGACACTAGCAACCAAGAACAGATTTGGGAGACCAGATAAAATCAATAGGACTTATATCACTGGTTTAGATCAAGGCTTTTGCCCTTACTCCTTAGGACTCTACTTGTTAAAATCCATGTCAACCACACGAAACATACATCCTTCAGAGCAAAGCTACACTAAGTGTTCTTTACAACAAAATGCTGGCTTTGAGATGCTTAGGGGTCCGAAGTAGAAATGCTGCTCAGCATTTTACACAAACACAAAAACCTCCCTACAGAGGGCAATGGACAGTTTTTCTACTCCTGACCTAGCAGGAAAATCTCACCCCCAGTGGTCTTGTTTACCTAAGGCCAACAGTTAGCTGACAGATTTTATTTTCTTGGGCTCCAAAATCATTGTGGACGGTGACTGCAGCCATGAAATTAAACAACATCTGCTCCTTGGAAGGAAAGCTATGGCAAACCTAGACAGTGTATTAAAAAGCAGAGACATCATTTTGCCAACAAAGGTCTGTGGTTTTCCAGTACTCATGTACAGGTGTGAGATTTGGACCATAAAGAAGGCTGAGCACCAAAGAATTTATGCTTTCGAATTGTGGTGCTAAAGACAACTCTTGAAAGTCCCTTGGATTGCAAGGAGATCAAACCAGGCAATTCTAAAGAAAATCAACCCTGAATATTCATTGGAAGGACCGATGCTGAAGCTGAAGCTCCAATATTTTGGCCACTTGATACGAAGAACCAACTCACTGGAAAAGAGCCTGATGCTGGGAAAGATTGAGGGCAAAAGCAGAAGAAGGCGGCAGAAGATGAGATGGCTAGATAGCATCACTGACTTAATGGACATGAATTTGAGCAAACTCTGGGAGATAGTGGAGGACAGGGAAGCCTGGTGTGTTGTAGTCCATGGGGTTACAAAGAGTTGGGTGTGACTTAGCGACTGAAAAATAAAAAAAAAAAAACCAGTTAGCTAAACTCATTTCCCAGTGAATCTCCAACATGAACCATTCCACTTAGTAAGCTCAGTTCAGTCGCTCAGTCGTGTCCAACTCTTCACAACCCCATGAATCGCAGCACGCCAGGCCTCCCTGTCTGTCACCAACTCCCGGAGTTCACTCAGACTCGCATCCATCGCGTCCGTGATGCCATCCAGCCATCTCATCCTTGGTCGTCCCCTTCTCCTCCTGCCGCCAATCCCTCCCAGCATCAAAGTCTTTTCCAATGAGTCAACTCTTCGCATGAGGTGGCCAAAGTACTGGAGTTTCAGCTTTAGCATCATTCCTTCCAAGAAATCACTTAGTAAGTTGGGCCAGTTCAAAAGATTCTAAAGCTGCAGCCATAGAGAAGAAAGATCAAACTGGTTTTGGCACAGTATCTGGGGTTGAGTCCTTCCTTTCTCTACTAACCTATGACCTGTGTGACCTTGGGGACATTCCTGAATTTCTTTCTGTCCTTAGTTTCCTCATCAATAAAGCCAGGATGATAATCATACTTCCTTCAAAGGGTTGTTGAGTGGATTAAATGAGATAAAGCAAGACATCTGGTAAATTCCTCGCTCAAGACTGATTTTGTGGTAAATGTCAGCTGCACAGCAGGTAAGAGAGGTAATAAATTTGTTGAAATTGATTTATCTGTGCAGGGACAGGGGCTGATCCAGGGACTTTTATTTGCACTAACTTTTGGCTTTTAAACCACCCTTCCTGAGCTTATCATCAGTGAAGTTTTCTTTTGATTTCAAAATGTTAAATTCTATATATTTCCCCAACGTTGTTGCAAGCACTTCATACAGGGTGTTTATTCTTCTTCACAGCATCCTGTCCCTCCCCACATCATCACATTGCCAAGATCTCACACTCTAGGGGAGAAAAATTTTCATTATTTGCTTTACTGGAAAATGCATACTCCTTAAATAGTGTTCTAATGCCTGCAAAAAAAAAAAAAAAAAATTAGCAGAGTTGTCTCCAGGGAAGCAGCCTTTGACTATTCAAACCTGGAAGAAATGAAGGGTTTTATTTGTGGAAATTGGGACATCCGGTGGTGTCTACTTAGGGAAGCAAGATTTTTTTTTTTAACCACCCATCAACACCTCCACACTCCAAAAAGTAATAAAATCCCAGAGAATACATTAATATTTTATATTATGGGGAATCTCCCAAATTCAAGGGCAGTTCATTTTATGCCACAGAAATGATATGCATCTTACTAAAGCATCTCTTCTCTATATGCGTATCTTTGATCTCACAGTAACTTTGCCAAGTTGCGACTCTGGGCCCCATTTTACAGATGAAACCCCCAAGGCCCAGAGAGGTAAAAGCTTGCCCCAGGTCACACAGCCTGAGCCTTCACTGTCTGCCTACACACACATATCCTCCATGCTTTTGCTTGAACCTGAATTCCTTCTGTTTTTCAGTGTCTCTCTCTGCTACCAGCCTCTGTATCATGTCCTTCAATATTCCTGGAGGGAGGTGGCAATCAACATGGAGAATTTAGCAGCAAAAAATTAGCAAATAGCAGACACTTAACATTCTGTGGGGTCGCAAAGCGGAGAAGGCAATGGCACCCCACTCCATTACTCTTGCCTAGAAAACCCCATGGACGGCGGAGCCTGGTGGGCTGCAGTCCATGGGTCTCTACGAGTCAGACAGGACTGAGCGACTTCACTTTCACTTTTCACTTTCATGCACTGGAGAAGGAAATGGCAACCCACTCCAGTGTTCTTGCCTGGAGAATCCCAGGGATGGGGGAACCTGGTGGGCTGCCGTCTATGGGGTCACACAGAGTAGGATAGGACTAAGTGACTAACACTTTCAGTTTCGCTAGCATTCCTAAGGCATAGAAGAGACCCCCTGTTATGGCCACGCTGCATGGCATGTGGGCTGTTAGTTCCTAGATGATGCTGTTTAGCTGCTAAGTTGTATCCAACTCTTTTGCGACCCCATGGAGTGCAGTCTTCCAGGCTCCTCTGTCCATGTTATTTCCAATGCAAGAAACCTAGAGTGGGTTGCCATTTCCTTCTCCAGGGGATTTTCCTGACCCAGGGATCGAACCTGCGTCTTCTGCATTGGCAAGCAGATTCTTTACTACTGAGCCACTGGGAAGCCTCATAGTTTCCAGATCAGATATCAAACCTGCGCCTCCTGCATTGAAAGTTTGGAGTCTGAACCACTCGACTGCCAGGGAAGTCCCAGATCTCGACTAGAGGAGCCCAGGGCTCCAAGAGATTTTAGAGTTACTGCTTCACGGAGTTAAATACACGTTTGTTCATTCACACACGCAGCTGAGCTTTACCGACCACCCACTATGTGCTCAGGATGGTATCAGGTTCTGGTAGGCAAAGATGAAGTAGGCAGTCCTGCCTGCACAGCACTTCTGAGAAATGTGCAATAAAGTGGGTTTAAGAGACATGCACAAGGACGTGGACAGATGCTTCAAAATCAGGTACTGTCAACTCCACTATCTGAACAGCCAGAGAATCTGTCTCTGCAGGAGCTGCTCTGGTGTGGGCCATCACCATTCTCACACCTGTGTCACTGAAACCAACAGGGCCTTCCAAGCTGTGATCCCTTCCCATGCCACAACAGAAGGGACAATCTGACCCCTTTTCATCCTACAAAGGCTCCTCTCTGTCCTTAAAACAACAAAGTCCAAACGCCTGCTCTGGAACACCTGCTCACAGGCAGAGTCTTGGTTTTCTCCTCTGTTGGGTCCTCCTGCAGGGCCAGGCCATGGGTGGGCATTGAACCAATGTTTTTTACAAGAATAAATGAGGTCAGGAGGTGGGTGTCTACCCTACAAAGCAGCCTTATGACATCACAATGCAGACCCCTTGCCCAGAAGGTGCTCTTGGTCTAGTTGAAGCATGATTAGATAGGATTCACCACAATTTTATAACTGGACTTGATATGAAATTGCTAACAGTTTTATATGCTGATGAGTGATCTGATTTTACTGGAGCTATGATTTTTCAAATGTTATATAAACATGACAAGGCATAGGTATGTGGGTGGGCAGAGAGGACAAAGTCTGGTTTTGGCTTACTCTGAATTTGGACAGGTTACTAAGCAGTTTTAAGCCTCGTCTAAAAGTGATGTCCGCCTAGCTGGCCTAACAAGGTCATGGTGAAGACTAGATTAGCTCTGACTGAGAAAGGACCGGCCAAACCCTAAAGAACTGTGCACACAAACAGGGCGATGGCAGTGACCAGAGAGAACGATTTCCCGATGGGACGCCCCCATCACACTCCTCTCCTGCAAGTGGGTGGGAGGGTCCACTGGGGTTATCTTTGTTGTTTGTCTTCTCTGCCAGTGGGGGTGTGGATGGGGTGATATAAAGCTCTGTCCAGATGACCTGCTAAGTCATCAGTCTCTGTTAGCAGAGGCAGGAAGACTGGAAGTTTCAAAGTCCTTCTGTGGGCAGGGATGTTGGGTTTGAGGCTCTCTGAGGTTCAGACCAGGGATTTTCTACAACTACTTTCACTTGGCAGAAATCAGTTTTAAACAATGACAAGGATTCTAGCAGAATTGGACAATTTCTAGAAAATTAGTTTCTGGAAAGTCCCGAGAAGTCAAGCCTTCAGGCAGAGTACTTTTCCTCCTCCGAAATGCAACTGCAAAAGAAAAACAACATTGTTAATTCATGCTAGAGGGCAAATAACCTAATCCCTCTTGGAAGTCACATGGCCTTCCCTCTCAGCCAGAGTTGCAGACCCCGGAGGCTGCATGGACCGGAGAAGGAAGGGACCTTTCACAGCGTGGTGCTTCCCTGGTACCCAGCAGCATGGGTTTTACCCACTGCCAATGCACAAACATTTTTTGACGGCCTCCCCAGAAGTTTACTTGGGCCCAAGACCTAGGGATCAACTGTTTGCCATTTGATCCCTGTTTTCTGAGTTCAAGCCAATAAAAAAAGTCATTTATACATTCGCTCAGTATTGAGACCTGTCTCTAAGCCTAGCACTGTGCTAAGTGCCCAGATAGAGAAATTAATGAGACACGGCCCTTATTCTCAAGTCGTTCACAGTTAAAGTGGGGGGAACCATCAAGGAAAGGTAATTATAATGCAACGTGGAAGCCCAACAGCAGGGTCCACGGGACATCTTGAGATTGTGCGGAGTACTATGGGAATTGTATAAGACGGGCACTCAGCTGGGTCTAGAGGCTTTGGAAGAAGGTTCTCTTATGGTAGACATGATAGAGCAGGAATAAGCCAGGTGAAGGTGAAGGGCAGGGAACAGAAAAGGGGTAGGGCATTTCAGAGGGAGCAGAAGGAATCAAGGCCTGGAGGTGATTGGACAGGACCTGAAATTGATCAAAAAAAAAGTGGAAAATCAGGATGGATGGAAAAGGAGGTGGCATAGGGACCAATCAGGGAGGGCAGAGTCCAGAGACCTTGAAGGGAGGAGGGAGTGATATGGACACATGAGTTCAGGGACTATTCTTGGGCCTTGTTGAGGCCAGCATCATGCTCAGTGCTGAGTCAGGCTCCCAGCCCACTTAAAAAAACCATCTAAAAGTTTCTTTCCACTTGGATGCAAAGAAAGAACTTATTTGCGCTGGTGATCCAACATCTGGTACACAGTTGGTGCTCCACCGATGGTGACCGAGGCCCCTCCTCGCCAGGGAAGGGCTGCCGCCTGTGCAATGACCCCCAAAAGACGAGGTGTTCCCTTTACAGGAACAGACATCTTTTTATCATGAAAGATGGCCCATCCCTGCAGCTAACATCCACGACACTTGTTTAAAGCCCTCTGTTCCCTGAGATCTTGATGTCAAGGAAGGCTGATTCTCTTGGCTCTCGACTGGGGAAAGAAAATGACTTTCAGCCTAACTTAGCCCATAACAATTATGAAAAATAAATTGAAGTGTAAAAACAGGAGATGGCTAGCAGATGGGGCAAAATGAGGTGAGGCCTGGCTTCTTGCACCCTGCTCTGCAGGACACAGACACAGACCCTGCTCCCTGGAGTGTGAAATGACCACGCATTTTCTAATCAAATCAGGAAGAAGGCAGCACCAACCTCAGCCTGGGGGCAATGTGCCCGGACACCCATGGGCTCCAGTTGGCAACACAGGGCCTCCATTGGGCTTCTAGACCCTCAGAGGAGGAGAGTCAGGGCAGGCTGGGAACTCCTGGGAAGGGCCTGGAGAGGTTAAAAAAGAACTTATTGGTTTTCTGTCTGATTGTAAAAATATATGCTCGTGGCGAGGAACTTGGCAAATGGAGAACAAGGAGAAAGAGAAAGCAAGCTAGAGCTGTGGACCCAGACAGCTGGCTTCTCATTCATCCTGCAGATAAAGTCCCCCCACGGGAGTGGTAGCGCATGCGGGCAGCCACCGCTGTCCCTGGCTGTGCCCCGGGGCTGCCTCCACTGACCTCCTGCCCCCGAAGCTGGCTCCTTCATGTTTTAGGCTCAGCTCCAATTCAGTCCTCGGAGACCTCCCTGACCCCTGTCTGCACCCCAGTTACTTAGCCTGGGTGGATTTTTTTTTTTCCCCCTCTGGAACTCACTTCTGTTTGTAATTGTCTCATTTCCTTGTTTGTTGCCTGGCCACCATTCCCAGGAATCTACCTGAGGGCCCTGCCTCAAGAGCACAGGGTCTGTGCATGGGTGGGGGCTTCATTGCTTTTTCTTAATTAGAGAGTAGCCCACCGAGGTTTCTAGTATTTCAACCACATGAATGTGGCAATGATGAACGTGGCCCATATGTATAAATATTCAGAGCCCTGCCTGTTTTTTGGTCCTCTTTTGAAATATCTCATATATATGCCATTCTCCTCCCCTCTCTCTGTGTGTCTCTCTGTGTGTCTGTTTGTTTTCTGGAAAGGGTCAGGGTACTGAGCTGGGGGCAGGGACCTCACATCCCTAACTCCTTCTTCAGCCTTTGGCAAATTCCAGGACTCCAGTGCCTCTTTTTTCTTTTCTGTGTTTGAAAAGCCAATAAAGGAATGAGTTGTGAGCCTCAAATAAGATCCTGGAACCCTCAAGACTCAAAAGAAACAGTGAAGAAACACATACACAGCCCACAGAAAGTTCCATACTCATTCTTTCGTTTTCAATAAGGCCCCAGAGAGGGTCACTTGGAGACTGAGGTGCCCCAGACGCCACGGAGTAGCCCAGCTCGCCTTGTGTCGGCCGCTTTTCCCTCCTTCCTAGAATCTGGGGTCACCTCTGTACTGGATCCCCGCGGAACAGGTTCCCAATATCCAAACCCAGAAAAGAAATCTGGAGAGTGAACCCCCAGACTCCATCTGCACACTCGCTGGCCCCCTTCCCAGGCCCTGGCCGGTGCCCGAGCATCCCAGGGGCGGATGAGCACGGCTTGGGGCGCCCCACTCCGTCGGGGGCTGCCTCCCCGAACTGAGCGGGGACAAGGGACGGGGTACAAGGGTGTGCCTGTCAGGGTCCTAGGTGGGACGGGANCCCGCTCGTCTTGGGTTGCCCCGCGGGCATGGCTTAGTTTCATTGAATTAGACAAGGCTGTGGTCCTAGTGTGATTAGATTGACTAGTTTTCTGTGAGTATGGTTTCAGTGTGTCTGCCCTCTGATGCCCTCTCACAACACCTACCATCTTACTTGGGTTTCTCTTACCTTGGGCGTGGAGTATCTCTTCACGGCTGCTCCTGGAAAGTGCAGCCGCTGCTCCTTACCTTGGACCAGGGGTATCTCCTCACCACTGCCCTTCCTGACCTTCAACGTGGGATAGCTCAACTAGGCCCTCCTGTGCCCGCACAGCCACTGCTTTATGTTATTCTCAGTTTAAAAGTTGCCAAGGACTTCCCACTGCATTTAAAACCCATTTTCATACACTAGATTGAAAAGCCCTATATATTAGAGTCCTTGTTTACTTCTTTCTTCACTTTATGTCTTATTCCAACCTTTTTTTGTTTGTTTTGTTGTTTAGGCATCAGTCGTGTCCAACTCTTTTATGACCCCCATGGACTACAGCCTGCCAGGTTCCTCTGTCCCTGGGATTCCCCAGGCAAGAATACTAGAGTGGGTTGCCATTTCCTTCTCCAGGGGATCTTCCCAACTCAGGGATTAAACCCATGTCTCCTGCATTGGCAGGCAGATTCTCTACCATTGAACCAACTGGGCAGTTCCTTCTAGGCTTCTAATTTCTTGGCCACGTTGAGCTATTTCCTGTCTTGGGACCCTTCCATAAGTTGATTCTTCAACCTAAATTGCTCTTCACCATAATCTTCCACATCTGGCTATTTGTTGTCATTCAGATCTTGCCTTAAACATCATCTCAGCCGAGATCTCCTCTTACTGACCACCCAATCTAAAATAGAGAACTAGCTACTATATCATTTGCTATTTAAAGAGAATTTGTCGCTAGCTATTTTTCTTGTTTATCTCTAACCTGAAGGAGAATATAAGCCCCATCAGAACATTATCAACTATGCTCACTATTGTACAATTAGCACATGGCACGTAAGCAGTATTCAACAAATAGTTGAAAAAGCAAGTGAATTTCTCAGAAAAACCCTCTAGAATCCTAGTCTCTGGTTTTGCCACTAGCCTCTTTCGTGACCTTCCTTGAAATGAATGCAAACTGTTTAAAAGATTGAGTTATATAAGATTATATTGCTGCTGTTTAGTCACTAAGCCCTGTCTGACTCTTTTGCTTCCCCATGATTTGTAGCCTGCTAGGCTCCCTTGTCCATAGGATTTCCTAAGCAAGAATACTGGAGTGGGAGATCTGCCCAAACGCAAGCCTCCTGCTTGGGAGGTGGCCAGGTTCCTTTGGTCATGGAATTCTCCTGGCAAGAATACTGGAATGGGTAGCCATTCCCTTTTCCAGGGTATCTTCCTGACCCAGGGATCCAAACCAGTTTTCCTGCATTGCGGGCAGAATTTTTACCATTTGAACCACCAGGGAAGCCCATGGGAAGATTATATTATCAATGTCAAATACTTGTAAGAAAGAAAAATAACAATAACAAATAAATAACAAGAATCTAAATATCCAAATAGTACAATTTGGCCAGAAAGAGCTGAATTGAGTAATCTCAAAGTCAGAAATCTCATCTACTCTGCTACTAAAGAATCAGTTCTTTTAAAAATATAAATTTTAGTTTCTCAGTAAATAGATTGCTAGCACCAAGAGGAGCCAGCTTAGGAAAATAGAGAACTATTTAGGCCCAATGTCATATTTGTTGTGTAAACTTGATTTTGGTTTTTATCTTATCTAGTTTCTAAATCATTAAAATGTGGCAAGATAGTTCAAGAAAGATGATCACACTTAAATACATAAAATAAAACTATTAACACATTAGACATAATGAGATTATTTTTATAAACTCAAATTTCTTAGAAGAAGGCTTAAACATTACGGCTTAATTTTAATTGTGAGAAATTTACAACAAAGGATGTTAAATGAGATTCTTTCTCTTATGTCAGTTTCAGAAGACACCCAGAGTCAAAAGCAGTCAGAGTTAAATATCTACAGCATGTAAGGAGGTATGGCCATCATTACAAAAGTTGTAAAGATGAGGCCCAAATGATTATCCCAGCATCAGTTCAACAATAACCTCTAAGCTTTAAGAAGAATTCATAAAAATTAAAATTGGAGGACAAGGTAATCAGTATTAGCCTTTCCTATTATGACAACTCAAAAACCAAGACAAGGTATGAGGAAATAAAATCTGCTTCAAATCTCAAAGAATAACACAATGGTGAAGAATTACCAGGATAGCTTCTAGGGAACACAGGTTCAGAAAAGTGACATTTTCAAGAAAATATTATAAATTTGGGATTACTTTCCACATTGTCACTAATGACAATGAGTGTTCCTAAGAGTGTTCCTAAGTGGTTGAGAAGCTAAACCCTACTTTTGATGACTTCCATGGACTAGAAAGAAAAAGATCAAATTCTTTCACTATACTGTGGATTTGTCTATTCCATCTTGTACTTCTGTTGACCTTTTTTGCTTTATATATTTTGACAATGAATTATTAGATGCATACAGATCTCTGTGGCACAGTACTCATCTCTAACTTTAGTAATGCTTTTGCCTTAAAATCAACTTTGACTTTAACAATACAGATAAATCCTTCTTGAAATGCTTAATTATAAAAGAAAATACATAGTGACTACTAAAAATTCAAATAATAAGTATTTATATTATAATTCAGTTTTCAAGGCCTTTGCTGTTCTTCTTTAGTTATGTTCCACAGATGTACAGCTTACCAATGACCTCAGTATTTGTGTGAGTTCAGATAGAAAATGAGAGATGTCCTTCTCAACCTCTCTCATGCTCAGGGTTTACTATCACACACTCTGGTTCTTAGGAGGTCCTTTCCCCGTTACTCTGGCTAGAAAGACTGGTTTCTTTCAAAATGTAGCCTCCTGACCTTTTGTACAGTTTTAAGCAAATGGGGTAAGTGGCAAGGGAAAAAAAAAAGAGAAACAATGATGGAGATTCCCCTACATTCTTTTATGACAGGAGCCCCTTTTCCCAAATTAACCAAGATCTCTGAGTCTTAGATGTCTGTGTCACTGTGCATTTGGAACTGGTGTATGGGCAAGAAAAGGAGAATAAAGGGAAAAAATGGGAATTATGTAGCAGAATGTTTCATATAGGAATGTATCTAAAGTCATCAAGGGGTTAGTCAATTTTACATTGTCCACCCAATGCTGACCAATTTGTGTTCAGGAGGAAATGCAATCTCTTCAAGTTTCTGGAGTCTCTCACTAGTGTCACAGAAGTCCATTTTGTCTCCACAAATATTTACCCTCTACTGTACTCCTGGGGAGCTTCAGTCAACAATAATGAATGAGATATAATAAAAAGGAGAAAATTTTTAAAATGAGATCTTCAACAAGAACAAAGTATCAACATTCCTTCTATGTGGATATTCTAGATGGATATGTGGAAATTACCTGACATTATCATGCTCAAAAAGGCCTGTAGAGACCTCCTATTTATCTCTGACATTCTCAGCAATTTAAAGAGAGAAAACAGCAACATTTCTGAGAAGATATTTCTGAGCAATAATAAAAGCCCACTAGAAATTAGGTAACTTGTTGCTCTGTTTCCCGAGAAGACATCATCTTTACCTAAGAATCAAAGGATCTTTCATTCAAATTCATCCGAGATATACCCATCACCTCCAATAGATTGGAAATTTGTCTATAACGAATGCAGGTTTATGAGAGTAATAGAGTTACATTTTCATTTTATAGCTCTATCATTGCAGGGTGAGTTTTCTTTTAAAGAGGACTTTATTATTTCTATCACCTCCCTAATTGAAACCAAAGTATCATAAGTTTTCAAGAGACCTTGCTGGTCCTTTAAACATTTGAGAACTGAACATACTGATTTCTTTTGATTATCAGAAAGTTCATCTGGGAGCCCTGGATTCAATTTCTCTGTTACTAGTGGTAAGATAATGTGACAGTGAGCTACTGCACCCTGAAGGAGAAAATAATAAAATATCTCTAATAATTTCAGTTACATATCCTTGTCAGTGTATTTTGGAATTGCATTGGAAAAGGTGAAAGTTCTGATAAGTAAAAGCTTTTCTTGACAAATTTATAATTACAATAAAATGATAATGTTGAAATTTGATAGCAGGATAAGTTCTTTAAGCCAAGTCAATAGATGCAAATATAAACTGATTATATTATGATAGCTGAATCTATCACAGCCTTGCTAAGCTGTTATCAGGAAGCTAAATATTAAAAAAATATTAAAAAAGAAATTTAACCATACTCCATGGTATATTGAAAAGTAAGAGAATATTTATCATCATTATTGACTTAGCATATCTTGGGTGGGTAAAAGTTCCTGTTAGAATTAGAAAGCCATGACTAAATTTCCTAAAGTCAGAAATATTTCAGAGTCTAAAGCTGTGCTATCTTATTACCTGAGAACTGCTGGAAGGATAAAACACACACCAGATCCTTAAAGACTTAGTTTCAAATAAAGAATGTAAAACATCTCATTAACAATTTTAAAATTGATTACATGTTAAATAATTATACTTTACATATATGTAGGGTTAAATATATTATTAAAATGCATTCCCTTTCTTTTTACTTTTTAAAGTGTGACTACTAGAAAATTTTAAAATACTTACATGGCTTACATTAGTGGGTCACATTATATTTTTATTGGACAGTGCTGTTCTAAACCATAGATCATAACAATATTAAGATTGTGGGGTAGAATAGCCTATTTATTACACTTAAAACACATCTCTCCACAGAATTTTATAGCATAGTGCTTCCAGCAACCTTACAGCAATTATGCATGGGCCCCTTGGTTTAGATGGCCTTTCCTGGTGGCTCAGATGGTAAAGAATACACCTGCAGGAGACCTGAGTTGGATCCCTGGGTTGGGAAGATTCCCTGGAGAAGGGAACAGCTACTCACTCTAGCATTCTGGCCTGGAGAATCCTATGGACAGAGGAGCCCGGCAGACTACAGTCCACACGGTTGCAGAGAGTCGGACACGACTAAGAAACTTTCACTTGGTTTAAGAATAAATTTTTATTCCTATTTACTTGAGCTGTTGGCCTTATTACATCTGGTATACATGGGTGGGTGTTGCAACTACTTATCTTCATGTCCGTTTTTCTTTTTTATTGGACTGTGAGCTTCTTTAGAAAGAAAAGACTTAACAGACATGTTTTTTAGTCCCCAAATCATGTCTGACTCTTTTGGAACCTCATGAACTGTAGCTTGTCAGGCTCCTCTGTCCATGGGATTCTCCAGGCAAGAATACTGGAGTGGGTTGCCATTTCCTTCTCCAGGGGATCTTCTCGAACTAGGAACTGAACTCCTGTCTCCTGCATTGGCAGGCAGATTTTCTACCACTGAGCCACCAGGGAAGCATCAGCACATAGTTTACTATCAATAAAATTCATAGGATAAATTTTTAACAATGAAGAAATTAATAATTCCCTTTATTCTTTTTTTTTTTTTAACAGTGTCAGACTTTATTTTTTTTGGGTTCCAGAATCACTGCAGATGGTGATTGCAGACATGAAATTAAAAGACACTTACTCCTTGGAAGAAAAGTTATGATCAACCTAGATAGCATATTCAAAAGCAGAGACATTACTTTGCCAGCAAAGGTCCGTCTAGTCAAAGCTATGGTTTTTCCTGTGGTCATGTATGGATGTGAGAGTTGGACTGTGAAGAAGGCTGAGCGCCAAACAATTGTTGCTTTTGAACTGTGGTGTTGGAGAAGACTCTTGAGAGTCCCTTGGAGTGCAAGGAAATCCAACCAGTCCATTCTGAAGGAGATCAACCCTGGGATTTCTTTGGAGAGAATGATGGCAAAGCTGAAACTCCAGTACTTTGGCCACCTCATGCGAAGAGTTGACTCATTGGAAAAGACTCTGATGCTGGGAGGGATTTGGGGCAGGAGGAGAAGGAGATGACAGGATGAAATGGCTGGACGGCATCACTGACTCTATGGACGTGGGTCTGAGTGAACTCTGGGGTTGGTGATGGACAGGGAGGCCTGGCGTGCTGCGATTCATGAGGTCTCAAAGAGTCAGACATGACTGAGCGACTGAACTGAAGTGGAATAAAACAAGAATGACTTTGCAATAATCTAGTGCTTTGTTTGAGCTTTCCAGGTGGTAATGAGTTAAATTCACCCATTCCAGTCCATTTTAGTTTGCTGATTCCTAAAATGCAATATTCACTCTTGCCATCTCCTGTTTGAACACTTCCAATTTGCCTTGATTCATGGACCTAACATTCCAGGTTCCTACGCAATATTGCTCTTTACAGCATTGGACTTTACTTCCATCACCAGTCACATCCACAACTGGGTGTTGTTTTTGCTTTGGCTCCATCTCTTCATTCTTTCTGGAGTTATTTCTCCGCTGATCTCCAGTAGCATATTGGGCACCTACCGACCTGGGGAGTTCTTCTTTCAGTGTCCTATCTTTTTGCCTTTTCATACTGTTCATGGGTTCTCAAGGCAAGAATACTGAAGTGGTTTGCCATTCCCTTCTCCAGCAGACCACGTTTTCTCAGAACTCTCCACCATGACTCATCCATCTTGGGTGGCCCTATTCAACCTTGGGTGTGGCTCATAGTTTCATTGACTTAGACAAGGCTGTGGTCCATGTGATCAGATTGGTTAGTTTTCTGTGACTGTGGTTGTCAGTCTTTCTGCCCTTTGATGGAGAAGGGTAAGAGGCTTATGGAAGCTTCCTGATGGAGGAGACTGACTGAGGAGGAAACTGGGTCTTGTTCTGGTTGGCAGGGCCATGCTCAGTAAATTTTTTTTAATTAATTAATTTATTTTTAAATTTTACTTTATTTTACTTTACAATACTCTTTGGTTTTACCATACATCAACATGAGTCTGCCATAGGTGTACTTGAGTTCCCAATCCTGAACCCCCCTCCCAACTCCCTCCCCATACCATCTCTCTGGCTCATCCCAGTGCACCAGCCCCAAGCATCCTGTATCCTGCATTGAACCTAGACTGGCAATTCGTTTCTTACATGATAGTATACAGGTTTCATAAATCATCCCACCCTCTCCCTCTCCCACAGAGTCCAAAAGTCTGTTCTATACATCTGTGTCTCTTTTGCTGTCTTGCATACAGGGTTGTCATTACCATCCTTCTAAATTCCATATATATGTGTTAGTATACTGTATTGATGTTTTTCTTTCTGGTTTACTTCACTCTGTATAACCGGCCCAGTTTCATCCATCTCATTAGAACTGAATTTCCCTTTATTCTTATCATTTCTAGGGAGACTCCATCTTAATAGACAATAAATAAATGATGTTGCCTGGCTTATTTGACTAATCGGATTAGTTATAACACAGGTAGAACTAATTGGCAAATTCTTATACACTATCTCCTTTAAATCAACCAGAGGGAAGATATAGATGGTACCTTTTTAATTAGAACCACCAAAATACATTATTTCAGGATTTTCATTATTTTATTAAATATATAATTACTTCTTCCTGTTTTGTGTCTGACATGAGAATATAAAGATTAATGAAATTTTATTGCCTTTTGGCTCAGCTGGTAAGGAATCTGCCTGCAATGTGGGAGACCTGGGTTCGATTCCTGGGTTGGGAAGATTCCCTGGAGAAGGGAAAGGCTATCCACTCTACTATTCTGGCCTGGAGTGGGGTCGCAAAGAGTCAGACACGACTGAGCAATTTTCACTTTCACTTTTCATTCCTATATTTAGGTAGCTCACAGCCTAGATGAAGAGACAGATAAATATTCAAAGTGTTTTGTACTACAACTGAAGAAGGTGCAGTCTACAGCAATGGAGAAAGTCATCAGTTCTACCTGGCTTCATAGAGGAACTTAAGATTTAGCTGAGGCTATGAAATGTAAGTAGATGTTTGTATGCTCAGTCATAGTGATTGGGGGAGAGTTCTAGAGCAATTCACAAAAATAATAAAATAGAAATCCTAGCACTGAAGCATAAAAGAGCAAGTTATTCTGTATAGAGTTAGGAAATGGTGATGTGAAAAGTGGCAACAGGATCAGATAGTTTATTAATGTAATCTATTCAAGTAATATTTATTGAGGAAGTTGAGTGTACATTTTAGGAGACCTAACTGGAGATTTCAATTGCCTGAGATCAAGTTCTCTACCACTGCCTAATCATGTGATCTTGGGTAAAAAAATTTTTAGCATATGTAAATCCCAGTTTGGATTGAATAAAATAATCCACTTAAGAGGCTGAGCATTGCAATGCTCTCCAGTAAAAGACCATCAGCAAATTACTTCCAGTTGAACAAGCAGGGGTTATTACTCATTACGGAAAAAATAGAACAAAAACACAGGGAGCTGTGGGTGTCTCAGGAAGAGATGTTCCTGAGAACATCTCTTAAATTCATTACATTTCAATAAATTGTAACCATAGAGAAGGCAGACTAGAGCAAGGCTTAAGGCTATAATTGTTAAAGAAGTAGCAGCCACTTACATTACCAGGAGAGAAGAGTGTTAGCTATTTTGCACAAATGTCTTATTTTCGTTGGGCTTAAAGTTACAAATTGGTCTTGTTTTGTCTCATAGTTTCAGAGTGACTTTGTCTAATGTTAGTGAGATTATGTCCACCAGAAGAATTACACGGTCCAGCCGTAAGTGTGAGACCAGTCTCTAGATGTCAGGAGCTGCTTTTTAAAATTTCCCAGGACGGTGTCTAATATACAATAAGCATTCAATAAGTATTTGAAGTTGCTTTTAGATGTCGAGCAAAAAGAGAGTTTAGGACTAGGCTCTGAGGAACCCCATCAGTTAATGGTCAGGTAAAGGAGAAAGAGTGGCAAAGGAAAATAAATAATAATAATAATCAGAGAAATGGGAGGAAAACAAGGAGAATATGATGCCACAGAGAGGAAGGGAATCTTTCAAGGAAGAAAACAAGGGGGTACAGTTGTCAGATATTGCTAAGAAGTCATGGAAGATGAATTCTGAACACTGAAATTAGAACAAGGATGTCACTGGCATCCTTGGTAAGAGGAGCTTCAGAAGACAGGGAGAGTCAGGCTAGGCTGGGATGAGACCCAAGCAGGAGGCAAGGCTATTGAGTACAAAGAGGGAAGTACAATTAAATTTGTTGAAAGGCCACGAAAGGTCAAGGAGAATTTAAATTGTTTTTAACATAGAAGTAATTTTCATATTTAAATTTTGATGGTATGATTCTAGTCAAGTGGAAGAGATTGAAGACACAGGAAAGAGAAAAACTGATAATGGGAGATTTTAGTGAAACTGACAGGAAGAGAATCCAAAAGAAATGTTAATAGTCCTGGGATCCACTGAGGGGCATTTGGTTGTTCCTTGCTTTTTGCTTTATCCAAGGTATTAGCTGTAACTGTCAGGACTTAAACCATGGAATTAAATCTAAACTGATAAATAGCATGATTACATTTGTATTTGAGAAAGATAACAGCAAGAAACGGAAGATGGGTTAGAGGATCTCAAAACTGGAGATACGACAACATTTTGGAGGTTAATACAATAGTTCTGAAAAGGAAGGTTGGTATTTGAAAAACAGCAATTACGGTTGGGCTAGAAAAGAAGAAAGGACCATGAGAGGGCTCAGGAGAGAGCTGTGCTGCCAAGTGGTTATCAATTACAATCTGAGGTTGTAAGGTACAGAAATAGAATGTAGAGGACAACTCCTAGACTTTAGACTCAAGTTATCAGGAAGAAGGTGATGCCATTCACTTTGTAAGGAAATAGAAGAGGAAAGCAGATTTGGGAGGATTCTCGGGGAATGGGGAAGATAATGATTTTAACTCTTTTATTCATTCAAAAGATTTCTTAAAAATATACTTTATTGTCAGGAACCAAACCAAACTCTGAAGAAACAGTCATGAACAAAAGAGCTGCATTTCCTGCCCTACTGGAGCTTACATTAGGGTGATTTTTGAGTTTGAGAAACTATCAATATTTCTATATATTTAATAGATATATTAAATAAAGCAGTTGGATAAATTAATGTAAGGTGCAGAAGAAAGGTCTAGGCTGAAAATAGAGAGGCAGAAAGAGAGCAACAGAAACACAATATTAACACTGATAACAGTTCTCTTAAAATATGTATCCTGACCCCCAGACAGCCTGAACAAAGAAGAGGATAATTAAGGAAAGCCTAACCAGGTGGCCCAGTGGAAATAATTCGCCAGTGCAGGAGATGCAAGACACATGGGTTCAATCTCTGGCAGGAAGACCCTACCTGAAATACTGTGTGGACTCCATAGTCCTTAATCTGGAGCATGTTAAAAGCTTCCGGAGGACCAATCTCTAAACACACACACCTACAAGGTTTTTTTATTTTTTTTTCTTAAATTGCACAAAGTCTTAGAAATCTAACTATATCTCGTATAAGATAAAGTACAAAGAAAATGAAAGATGGGTGGGGTCGATGCTATAATATACATATCTTAGTAAACTTAGCTTTCTTTAGAAAGAATACATTCTCAAACTTCACTGTGCATTAACAAAGTGATTGACTCTAGGGAATATTCTAGAAGTATTTAGAGGGTTTTTTTTGTTGTTGTTGTTCACATGGAACAATGAAGAAAATCACATTAAACTTAAATAAAGCATACAGGTATTTTAACCCTTTTTCCATCTGTCTTCCACCACATCTCTGGAAGCACTGTAATCTATTACCATTTCAATGCTTGATACCAATGGTGCAAAGAAATACATACATCTATTCAGCACTAGGTTTCTTTCTGGTTATAGATTTAAATCCTTTTAACACACAATCCCAAAGCTCTAGGAGAAATTGTAATAGTGGGATTTGACTATACATTGGTCTTTGGAACTCAGTGGACTTTTCAGATGGGCTACATCAACATTACCTAGAATTTAAGTGGTTTTACAATGTAGTAAATAAAAGGAAAAAACCCACAGACTTTAGAATTAGACCTAATGCAAATAAACCCTTTGTATTAAGGCTCTCCATACATATAGAAATTGACTCACATCGTTATGGAGGCTGAGAAATCCCACAGCCTGCTGTCTGCAAGCTGGAGAATCAGGAAATTAATTCAGTCTGAGTCCAAAGGCCTGTGAACTAAGGGATTCCAAGAGTGACAGAATAAGTCCCAGAATCTGAAGACCTGAAAACCAGAAGCATCAGTGTCTTAGGACACCCAGTGTCCAGGCTCAAGAAGAGAGAGAGTTTGCCCTTCCTTTTCCATTTGTTCTATGTGGGCCCTCAACAGATTGAATGATGCTTTTGAACTGTGATGTTGGAGAAGACTCTTGAGAGTCCCTTGGACTTTAAGGAGATCAAACCAGTCATCCTAAAGGAGATCAGTCCTGAATATTCATTGGAAGAACTGATGCTGAAGCTGAAACTCCAGTACTTTGGCCACCTGATGGGAAGAACTGACTCATTTGAAAAGACTCAGATGCTGGAAAATATTGAAGGAGGGAGGAGAAGGGGACGACAGAGGATGAGATGGTTGGATGGCATCACCGACTCAATGAACATGAGTTTGAGTAAGCTCTTGGAGTTAGTGATGGACAGGGAAGCCTGGCGTGCTGCAGTCCATGGGGTCTCAGAGTTGGACACAACTGAGCAACTGAGCTGAACTGTCTAAATCAGTGAAGGCAAATATTCTTTACTCAGTCTACTGAATCAAATACTAATCTTTTCTAGAAACATCCTCCCAGACACACTCAGAAACAATGTTTTATCTGGGCAGCTCTTGTCCCAGTCAAGCTGTCACATAAAGTTAATCATCATATCCTCTATCCCTAAACTTGTAATGATCAGTAAAAAATGTAATTTTTTAAATCTCTGGTTTCTTCATCTATAAAATGATAAAAATAATCTATTTGTAGAGTATTTAAGGATTTACATATTTTAAAATGTTTATATGCCTAATCATAGTAGATGTTCAGTATGTTAAAACCATTATTTTTAATTACAAATATTATAGATTTCCAACAAATGTAATCTCTGAGATGTCATGCTTGTAGGAAACAGCAATATTTCAAGTGCACTTCAATTTCAAATGGAGACTTGAGATTACCCTTTCAGTGTGTCATAAACAAAAAACAAAAGCAGTTTGGACAGTAGAATATAACTTCTTTATGATCAAGGAAAATAATGTATACCAGTTCATAGGTTTTTATCTCTCTCCCTCAATTCGTAGTTTCCTGCTGCTGCTAAGTCGCTTCAGTCGTGTCCGACTCTTGCAACCCCATAGACGGCAGCCCACCAGGCTCCCCCATCCCTGGGATTCTCCAGGCAAGAACACTGGAGTGGGTTGCCATTTCCTTCTCCAATGCATGAAAGAGAAAAGTGAAAGTGAATCACTCAGTCATGTCCGACTCTTAGCGACACCATGGACTGTAGCCTACCAGGCTCCTCTGCCCATGGATTTTCCAGACAAGAGTACTGGAGTGGGGTGCCGTTGCCTTCTCTGTTATAGCTTCCTAAACTACCTAAAATACAAATTTGTAACAGGTAGAATTTGAAGATGGCCCCAGAGTTTCCACCTTTGTGTCATTCCCATGATTCACTTTTCTTACATGGCAAGGGTAAAGGAAGCTTACAATGATGATGAAAGTCCCAGGTAAATTGACTTTAACTTAGTCAAAAGGGAGATTATCCTGGTTGAGTTTGACTCAATCAAGTGAAGCCTTGCAAAACTGGGCTTAAGCCATCTCTGATGTTTGATTCTCCTGGTGGTCTCAAGAAGCAGCTTCCTTATTGTGAGAGGTGTGTGGGAGGGTCAAAGGGCAAGAAACAGTGACCTCTAGGAACTGAGAGTGGCTCTTGGCTGGTAAAGAATCCATCTGCAATGCAGAAGACCTGAGTTCGATCCTTGGGTTGGGAAGATCCCCTGGAGAAGGAATGGCTACACACTGTAGAATTCTGGCCTGTAGAATTCCACGGTTTGCAGAGTCCACGGGGTGGCAAAGAATCAGACCGCGCTGAGCAACTTTCACTTCACTTAGCTGCCTCCAGCATGAAAAAGATCTTAGTCCTACAACTACAAAGAACAAAATTCCGCCACAAAACATGTGAACCTGAAAGAGAAGTCAGAGCTTTAGAAAGGAACACAATCCGGCTAACCCCTTGATTGCAACCTGTGAATATTGTGACTCACAGAAACTGAAATAGCATGTGTACTAAGTTGGTGGTAATTTGCTAAACAACAGTAGGAAACTAATACGACAGATGTCTTTTCCTAGTCTTCCAACAGGCTATTTACATGGTGATTCAGGAGAAGATACTGTCCAGTGGCTTGAAAATCCGAGAAGAATGTGACTGGGATAAAATGGTCAGCGTGCAGGTCATTTGAACCTGCTCAAAATTTTCAGATATTTAATAGAGTTAGTCAGAATGCATTATTGGGTCCAGGAAATATTTGTTTTTAAAGAGGGAGAAGAAACTTCACTACCATTTCCATCAACAACTACTCACCTCGATCAATAACCAAGCCACCCAAATCATGTTGGTTCTTAATCAAACACACAGTAATCTGACAGCTACACTAGTGACTCAGTGGAAGTGTTAGGAAACAATTAGAAGAAATGACTCTGTTTACCAGAAAAATTAATGAAAACAGTCTCATAGGATTGGCAGCCCTTTAGAAGGTTAATAATGGATTAAATGGGAATCCTTGAGTTTGCCCAACTGTTTTAACATTAGAAGACTTATTCTAGACTCAGTCCCACACATTTATGGGTTCCAAACATGACCTAAAAACTAAACATCTAGATACAAAGAAGTCACAAGCTTTGGAAGAAAGGAAAATGAGCTCGAGGATTGCCATAATGGCCTTCTGTTTGAAATCTGTATATCTTAAAATGAATTAAGTGAAATAGACATATAATCACACATCTATTTTAAGTATAGGCCAATGATAAAAATAGGGCTCAGTATCTCAAAATCACCAAACAACAAAGCAAGTCATAGTCCAATGAACTTTTTTATCACCCTTGAAGAAATATACTGGAAGCTCACAACTATGAATAAAAGTAGGTTAAAAACCCAGAAGCAAAAATGACTTCTAGAAAAGTGGCAAGAAATGAAAAACTACCAATGAGACACACACACTTTATTTCTTATGAGCCAAGAACATATTAGTCACTTCATAGCATTTATTTTAAAATATTTTATTCTTAAGGACTAGCAAATTTAAATCTGAATGTCTTTGAGTATGAATGTATGAATGAGTGTTTAAGTGTATATATATATGTGTGACTACACAAATATGAATGGAAAGATAGAAAGGATATATAAAGAAAATCATCCAAGATTCTTTGCTCCTTACCTAAATAGAATTAAAAACTATGTCAAACAACATTTTTAAAAGCACAAATAAAAACTGATTTGTGGTTTTATGGAGTAGGTAATTTAGTGTGAAGGTTATATTTCAAAGTCTCTTCACTCAGCTCAGTTCAGCTGCTCAGTTGTGTCCAACTCTTTGCAACCCCATTGACTGCAGCATACCAGGTTTCCCTGTCCTTCACCATCTCCTGAAGCTTGTTCAAACTCATGTCCATCGGGTCGGTGATGCCATACAACCATCTCATCCTCTGTCATCCACCTCTCCTCCTGTCTTCAATCTTTCCCAGCATGAGGGTCTTTTCCAAAGTGTCAGTTCTTTGCATCAGGTGGCCAAATTATTGGAATTTCAGCCTCAGCATCAGTCCTTCCAGTGAATATTCAGGACTGATTTCCTTCAGAATGGACTGGTTGGATCTCCTTGAAGTCCAAGAGACTCTCAAGAGTCTTCTCCAACACCACAGCTCACAAGCATCAATTCTTCAGCACTCAGCTTTCTTTATAGTCCAACTCTCACATCCATACATGACCACTGGAAAAACCATAGCTCTGAATAGATGGAACTTTGTTGCTGTCTAGGTTGGTCATAACTTTTCTTCCAAGGAGCAAACATCTTTTAATTTCATGGCTGCAGTCACCATACGCAGTGATTTTGGAGCCCCAAAAGATAAAGTCTCTCAGTGTTTCCATTGTTTCCCCATCGATTTCCCATGAAGTGATGGAACTGGATGCCATGCTCTTAGTTTTCTGAGTGTTGAGTTTTAAACCAGCTATTTTACTCTCCTCTTTCACTTTCATCAAGAGGCTCTTTAGTTATTCTTCACTTTCTGCCATAAGGGTGGTGTCATCTGTGTATCTGAGGTTATTGATATTTCTCCTGACAATCTTGATTCCAGCTTGTGCTTCATCCAGCCCAGCGTTTCTTATGATGTACTCTGCACAGAAGTTAAATAAGCAGGTGACAATATACAGCCTTGATGTACTCTTTTCCTGATTTAGAAGCAATCTGTTGTTCCAGGTCCAGTTCTAACTTGATCTTCCAGGTCCTTGGTCCTAGTCCTCCAGGTCCAGTTGCTTCTTGACTTCACACAGATTTTTTCAGGAGGCAGGTAAGGTGGTCTGATATTCCCGTCTCTTTAAGAATTTTCCACAGTTTGTTGTGATACACACAGTCAAAGGCTTTGGCATAGTCAATAAAGCAGAAGTAGATGACTTCCCTGGTGGCTCAGAGGTTAAAGCGTCTGCCTGGAATGCAGGAGACCTGGGTTTGATCCCTGGGTCGGGAAGATCCCCTGGAGAAGGAAATGGCAAACCACTCCAGTACTCTTGCCTGGAAAATCCCATGGAGGGAGGAGCCTGGTAGGCTACAGTCCATGGGGTCACAAAGAGTCGGACACGACTGAGTGACTTCACTTCACTTCAGATGTCTTCCTGGAACTCCCTTGCTTAAAGCAGAAGTAGATGACTTCCCTGGTGGCTCAGAGGTTAAAGCGTCTGCCTGGAATGCAGGAGACCTGGGTTTGATCCCTGGGTCGGGAAGATCCCCTGGAGAAGGAAATGGCAAACCACTCCAGTACTCTTGCCTGGAAAATCCCATGGAGGGAGGAGCCTGGTAGGCTACAGTCCATGGGGTCACAAAGAGTCGGACACGACTGAGTGACTTCACTTCACTTCAGATGTCTTCCTGGAACTCCCTTGCTTTTTTGATGATCCAACTGATGTTGGCAATTTGATTTCTGGTTCCTCTGTCTTTTCTAAATCCAGCTTGAACATCTGGAAATTCAAGGTTCAGGTACTGTTGAAGCCTGGCTTGGTGAATTTTGAGCATTACTTTAATAGTCTCTTCACTATTCTACTTTGTTCTCAATTCTGTTTAAAATAACCCAAAACTTATTGCTTATCAATACTTAGCTAGGGATTATAAGAGTCTAAAAGATAATAAGTGAACTACATTTTCTGACTATCAAAAATTTGAAAACTGGTCCAGTCTACCCATGGTGTTGAGGGGGGCAAGGTGAATATATTGATAGCTACTACTACCACTAACTCTGTCATCATTCTGAAATTTTGTATTTGGAGTCCATGAAAAAAAAATTTTCCATCGGTGTTGAGCAAATAATATACATGGCTTCTCTGGATGATCAAGATAAAAGCTCATCTCCTAATGTAGTATTGTCACCCACCTTATTAGAACTGATTCAAATGTATTCTTTTTAATAGCTGCGTAATACTCCATTGTGTATTCTTGCCTGAAAAAAATCCCATGGATGGAGAAGCCTGGTGTGCCATGGTCTAAAGGGTCACAAAGAGTTGGACATGACTGAACATGAACATGCAGACATCCCTAATTAGGAAAAACATAATGAAACACATCACAGATGAAGCTAGTGGAAATGATGGAATTCTAGCTGAGCTATTTAAAATCCTAAAAGATGATGCTGTTAAAGTGCTGCAGTCAATATGTCAGCAAACTTGGAAAACTCAGCAGTGGTAGCAAAACTGGAAAAGGTCAGTTTCATTCCAATTTCAAGGAAAGGCAATGCCAAGAATGTTCAAACTACTGTACAGTTGTGCTCATCTCACATGCTAGTAAGGACATGCTCAAAATCCTTCAAGCTAGGTGTCAGCAGTACGTGAATCCAGAATTTCCAGATATAAAAGTTGAATTTAGAAACAGCCAAGGAACCAGAGATCAAGTTACCAACATTTGTTGTATCATAGAGAAAGCAATGGAATTCTGGTGAAGCAGAAATTCTGCTTCACTGACTACACTAAAGCCTTTGACTGTGGATAACAAGAAACTATGAAAAATTCTAAAAGAGATGGGAATACAAGACCACCTTACCTGTCTCCTGAGAAATCTGTATCTGGGTCAACAAGCAAAGAGTTGGACACGACTGAGTGACTGAACTGAACTGAAGCAACAGTTAGAACTGGACATGGAACAACCGATTCCAAATTGGGAAAGGAGTATGACAAGATTGTATATTGTCACGCTGCTTATATAATTTATATGCAGAGTACATCATGCAAAATCTGGGCTGGATGAGCCACAAGCTGGAATCAAGAGTGTTGGGAGATATATGCAGATGATACCACTCTAATGGCAGAAAGTGAAGATGAGTTAAAGAGATTCTTGATGAGGGTGAAAGAAGAGAGTGAAAAAGCTAGCTTAAAACAACGTTTAAAAAACAAAGATCGTGGCATCTAGCAAATAGAAGGGAAAAAAGTGGAAACAGTGACAGATCTTACGTTCTTAGGCTCCAGAATCATTGCAGATGGTGACTGCTGTCGTGAAATTAAAAGATACTTGCTCCTTGGAAGGAAAGGTATGACAGACCTGAAACTGTTAGTTGCTCAGTTGTGTCTGACTCTTTGTGACCCCATGGACTGTAGCCTGCTGGGCTCCTCTGTCCATGCAATTCTCCAGGCAAGAACACTGGAGTCAGCTACCATTTTCTCCTTCAGGGGATCTCCCTGACTCAGGTATAAAATCCAGGTCTCCTGCATTGTAGGCTGATTCTTTACCATTTGAGTGATCAGGGAAGCATGAAAACCTAGACATAATATTAAAAAGCAGAGATATTACTTTGCCAACAAAGGTTCACATAGTCAAAGCTGTGGTTTTTACAGTAGTCATGTATGGATGTGAGAGTTGGACTATAAAGAAAGCTCAGTGCTGAAGAATTGATGCTTTTGATGCATTAAAATTATAGTGCTGGAGAAAACTTTTGAGACTTCCTTGGACTGCAACGAAAGGTAGTGGAGGTGATGGAATTCCAGTTGAGCTATTTCAAATCCTGAAAGATGATGCTGTGAAAGTGCTGCACTCAGTACACTAGCAAATTTGGAAAACTCAGCAGCAGCCACAGGACTGGAAAAGGTCAGTTTTCATTCCAATTCCAAAGAAAGGCAATGCCAAAGAATGCTTACACTACCGCACAATTGCACTCATCTCACACGCTAGTAAAGTAATGCTAAAAATTTTCCAAGCCAGGCCTCAGCAATACATGAACCGTGAACTCCCTGATGTTCAAGCTGGTTTTAGGAAGGGCAGAGGAACCAGAGATCAAATTGCCAACATCTGCTGGATCATGGAAAAAGCAAGAGAGTTCCAGAAAAACATCTATTTCTGCTTTATTGACTATGCCAAAGCCTTTGACTGTGTGGATCACAATAAATTGTGGAAAATTCTGAAAGAGATGGGAATACCAGACCACCTGATCTGCCTCTTGAGAAACCTGTATGCAGGTCAGGAAGCAACAGTTAGAACTGGACATGGAACAACAGACTGGTTCCAAATAGGAAAAGGAATACGTCAAGGCTGTATATTGTCACCGTGCTTTTTTAACTTATATGCAGAGTACATCATGAGAAATGCTGGACTGGAAAAAGCACAAGCTGGAATCAAGATTGCCGGGAGAAATATCAACAACCTCAGATATGCAGATGACACCACCCTTATGGCAGAAAGTGAAGAGGAACTCAAAAGCCTCTTGATGAAAGTGAAAGAGGAGAGTGAAAAAGTTGGCTTAAAGCTCAACATTCAGAAAACGAAGATCATGGCATCTGGTCCCATCAGTTCATGGCAAATAGATGGGGAAACAGTGTCAGACTTTATTTTTATGGGCTCCAAAATCACTGCAGATGGTGATTGCAGCCATGAAATTTAAAGACACTTACTCCTTGGAAGAAAAGTTATGACTGACCCAGATAGCATATTCAAAAGCAGAGATATTACTTTGTCAATAAATGTCCATCTAGTCAAGGCTATGGGTTTTCCAGCGGTCATGTATGGATGTGAGAGTTGGACTGTGAAGAAAGCTGAACACCGAAGAATTGCTGCTTTTGAACTGTGGTGTTGGAGAAGACTCTTGAGAGTCCCTTGGGCTGCAAAGAGATCCAACCAGTCCATTCTGAAGGAGACCAGTCCTGGAAAAGACTCATTGGAAAAGACCCTGATGCTGGGAGGGATTGAGGACAGGAAGAGAAGGGGACAACAGAGGATGAGATGGCTGGATGGCATCACTGACTCGATGAATTGAGTTTTGGTGAACTCCAGGAGTTGGTGATGGACAGGGAGGCCTGGCGTGCTGCGATTCATGGGGCCGCAAAGAGTCGGACACGACTGAGCGACTGAACTGAACTGGACTGCAAGGAGACCAAGGCATTCAATCCTAAAGGAAACAAAACCTGAATACTCATTGAAAGCACTGATGCTGAAGCTGAAGCTCCAATAAGTTACCCGCCTAATATGATAGTTGCTGTTCAGTCGCTCAGTCATGTCCCACTCTTTGTAACACCATGGACTGTAGTGCTCCAGCACTCACTGGAAAAGACCCTGATAATGGGAAAGACTGAAGACAAAAGGAGAAGGGGATGGCAGATGATGAAATGGTTAGATGGCATCACCAAATCAATGGATATGAATTTGTACAAATTCCGGATAGAGTGGAGGAAAGAGGAGCCTAGTGTGCTACAGTCCATGAGGTTGCTAAGACTTGTACACGACTGAATAACAACAACAGTGAAATACATGATATTCCTACTACTAATTCTACCCTCTAAATAGTGTCAATCTCTAAGATTGAATGGGGTCATCAACATTTGATTTTATGTGGTAGAAAAAGGGATAGACGGCACGATGCATGAATAAGCGTTGGTTTCTTTGGAGAAAAAATTTGTTTACTTTTCTATCAGTGTATTGTGAGATGTGAATTACAACTGAGGGGAATAGAAGAAAAAAGAATATGTTAGTCTATGGTTTATGTTTTGAATAGAATGTTTACCAAAATGTGTTTCTGGAATAAAAAAAAAAATTCTTGGTCATTCTATATTTAGAAAAAAAAGTTTTTGTGACTAATACTTTGGCTTAAGCTGAATCAAAACCTATTTGTTTCATTTTTAGGAGGCATAAAGAACAAAAGAAATACAGCCAACTGCATGAAACAGGGGACTTCCTAATCCAGAAAGTCCTAAGTTTCAGACAGAAGGTACTAAACTGTGCCCTCAACGGAGCAGTCAGACTTGATGGGTGTGTACACCTGAGCTGCAGAGAGAAGGTGTAGCTATAACAAGTGTCTGGGAATTACACAACTGAAAGCTTGTGCTTAAGTAAGAAGAAATTCAACTACAAATCTGGATAGACTTACATGAAGGCCTGCTGTCCATGTAAGAAAGAGTCCGTTGCTTACAGGCAAAGAATTTAAAAAGCTAGGGCTTTTTAGGAAATATTTATGGGAATTAAGACCTTTTCTCCTATGAATTAATGATACAGGCAAAGTAAAAGCATGAAAATTTTACTGTTTTCTCTTATATCTTTGATTGAATGAGAGAGAAAATAAGTAGTACAAAATTTAGAAGGAAAAATATACCTCAGTCCTTTCAGTTCTCACCTTTACAACCGTGGAACTACCCAGCCCAAAGCCTCTCCAGTCTTCCTCAGAGCACTGCTGCTGCTCAGCCATGTCTGAGTCTTTGCAACCCCATGGACTGTAGCCCACCAGGTTCCTCTGTCCTTGGGACTTTTTCAGGCAGGAATACTGGAGTGGGTTGTCACTTCTTTCTCCAGGGGATCTTCCCAAACCAGGGATCAAAACCTGTGTCTTCTGTGCCTCCTGCCTCGCAGGTGGATTCTTTACCTGCTGAGCCTTCAGGGAAGTTTCAGATAGCCAACTAATTGGAAACTTCCTTCATCTACAAGGCCTTCTAGCCCATTCTCCAAATAGCAGTTAGGGGAAGGATTTCTTGAATGTTGGAGTGGGGGAAGACATCCATAAATCCACTTCATAAATGCAATGAAAATACTGGCAAAATTGTGAAAATCAGAAATCTGAGTTGAAAGAAAACCATGGAAAAGAACGTTTGTGAATGTCATTAAGGTAAGGGCATTAAAATGAAGAGATTATACAACATAATCACATGAGATCTTAAAGAGGAGAATATCTTCCTCCTCTGGTCTCTGAGAGAGAGACCATAATGCAGAAAAGGCATGAAGACATGCAAAAACCATTATTGGATAAGATGTGAGAATAGGACCATGAGGCGAGAAATCTGGGCCAGCTTTAGAAACACCAAGAAATGAAACTCCTGGGAATCTCCAGAAAAGAATGCAGCCCTGTTGACACCTTGATTTTAACCTAGTGAGACCCCTGTCAGAGTTCTGAACTATAGAACTCTAAGATTATCCATTTGTGTTGTTTTCAGCCACTAAATTTGTGGTGACTTGCTATGAGTTATAGAAGTTGAATATGTCCTTGAACACTGTCAGTTTCCCGCCCCTCTCTTGCTTGTAGTTGTCTGGCTAAGCTACATCCTGGCTAAACCCAATTCTGAATTTATTCTCATGTAGCTGAAAACAATTGAAGGAAAACAAAACCTTCCAGCTAGTCTGACTTTAAATTCACAACCATGTACCTCAAATGAACACGTAAATGTACCCAGCAAAATTTCCTTATTTTATTCTATCTTCTATTCTCCTAATGGTAATTTCCCACATTCTCCTCTTTTCTTAACCCACTCCTAGATGTCTCATTCCCTAATTTTACAATTATTTTCCCGTGTTACTGAGAAAAAAGAAACAAAAGGACAAGAGCATTCACATTGCTCCAATCCATCTGTACACTTAGCTCCTCCATGTACATGTTCCCTTGTTTTTATGGCTACACGTCCATGCTTTCATTTTCATAAAGCTAACTTTATCCACTTATTCATTAGACTTCATCACCTATCACTTACTCAAGAAAATTAATTAATTTATCATTTTTCCCCCTTTAGCTTCAAAATCTGTCCTAAATCTAATTACTTCTCATCACTTCCATGCTTGCTACTTAGTTCAAGCTACTTAATTCAAGTTCAAGCTGCTTAGTTCAAGTTCAAGCTTAATTCAAGCTACTTAGCTCAAGTTCAATTCTGTCCCCCTAAAATATATTCTCCACCCAAATGCTAGAGTGGAAATGTTAAAATATGTCATCTTATGAGCTATTCAGCAGTTCTCCATATCTCCTAGATTTTTTCCATAAGCATACGAAGATGCTGTTAATTCTCCCACTTGCAAAGACAGAAATTTCTTGACTCTTCTTGCCAGATCCTGACTTATTTCTACCTTTTCACAGAAATAATTGTTGAAAAGGATGTCAATTATTATCACTTTAATCAAGTTTCACCTCAGCTAAGATCTGAGCATGATCTTGTCAAGGTGAATAATGACCTCCACGTTGTTAAATCTAGTGGTCAATTCTCAGTCCTTATTATTAATACTTGAACTTAAGCAGCATGTAACAGAATTAACACAGATTTTTTCACTTTCTATATTACATGCTTGCTTCTTTTCCCTCTAGCTCGCTGGTCAAATTCTCCAGTTCTTGATTCCCTGACCTCTACAATCTGAACTGGTTCAGAGTCCTTCAAACTGTTCTATTTTTACTTTTTATCTACTTTTGGGGGTAAATATCTGTATATTCTGATGATTTCCATGATTCCCAGATTTGTAGCTCCAGACAGGACCTCTCCTTGAGCTCTAGAATCATTTATCAAGCTGCCTACTTGAATGTTTAACAGGCATCTCCAACTCAGTATGTTCTGGAAGACACGATCCTCAAATCTGCTTATATCTCAGACTTCTTCCTAGCAGTAAATGACAACTCTTATCTTCAGTGTGCTCGGGATAGAAGCCTTATAGTCATTTTATTTCTTTTATATGCCCATGCAGTGTGTCGTCATATCTTATCAGCTCTGCCTGTATAATCTCTGCAGAATCTGCTACTTATTACTTCCATTGAAATTACTTTGTCCAAATAATAATCATATCTCATTTTGATGATGGCAATGCCCACTTATCTAACTTGTCCCCTTGATTTCATGCCTGTTCTCCTAAAGTATATTCTTAAATCAGAGATTCCTTAACACATGTTCATCCATATTATTTCTTTCTTCAAAACTCTCCAAAGCTGTCTAATCTCAGATAGATAAGAGACATAGTTCTTACAATTACTTACAATACCTGCTTACCTCTTTGACCTGATCTACAAATCTGCCCTTTGCTTACTCCATTCCTTCTGTGTAGGTAATTGTGCTGCTTCTTGAATAAGCCAGATATGCTTCCATCTTTGCAGTCCATATTTCAGTTGTATTTCATCTGCCTGGAATTTTCACCATCAGAGAGCCAATAACTTGCTTCAAAGTATTTCCTTCAATTCATTTATCAAATATCATCACCTCAGTGGGACCTTCCTTGGCTACTGTGTCTAAAGCTGCGACCTCCCCCACTCCCACCATAGTTTCAAGTTTGACTTTCTGCTTTATTGGTCTTTTAAAATACTATTATTTTCTAATTTCTGACTTTGTTGTTGTTGTTATTGATCTTGTTTATTGCCTGTCACCACTTCTAGAATTTTTCAATGATCCAACAGATGTTGGCAATTTGATCTCTGGTTCCTCTGCATTTTCTAAATCCAGCTTGAATGTCTGGAAGTTCACGCAGGTCAGGAAGCAACAGTTAGAACTGGACATGGAACAAATGACTGGTTGCAAACAAGGAAAGGAGTACATCAAGGCTGTATATTGTCACCCTACTTATTTAACTTACATGCAGAGTACATCATGAGAAATGCTGGGCTGGATGAAGCCCAACCTGGAATCGAGATTGCTGGGAGAAATGTCAGTAACCTCAGATATGCAGATGATACAACCCTTATGGCAGAAAGTGAAGAAAATTAAAGAATTTCTTGATGAAAGTGAAAGAGGAGAGTGAAGAGGTTGGCTTAAAACTCAGCATTCAGAAAACTAAGATCATGACATCTAGTCCCATCACTTCATGGCAAATAGATGGGGAGATAGTGGAAACAGTGACAGACTTTATTTTTTGGGGCTCCAAAATCACTGCAGATGGTAACTGCAGCCATGAAATTAAAAGACACTTACTCCTTGGAAGAAAAGTTATGACCAACCTAGACAGCATATTAAAATACAGAGACATTACTTGCCAACAAAGGTTCATCTAGTCAAAGCTATGGTTTTTCCAGTAGTCATATACAGATGTGAGAGTTGGACTATGAAGAAAGCTGAACACTGAAGAAGTAATGCTTTTAAACTGTGGTGTTGGAGAAGACTCTTGAGAGTCCCTTGGACTGCAAGGAGATCCAACCAGTTATCCTAAACGAAATCAGTCCTGAATATTCATTGGACGTACTGATGTTGAAGCTGAACTCCAATGCTTTGGCCACCTGATGTGAAGAACTGACTCAGTGGAAAAGACTGGGATGTTGACCAAGATTGAAGGCAGGAGGAGAAGGGAATGACAGTGGATGAGATGATTGGATGGCATCATGGACATGAGTTTGAGTTAGTTCTAGGAGCTGGTGATGAACATGGAAGCCTGGTGTGCTGCATTCCAAGGGGTTGCAAAGAGTTGGACATGCCTGAGAGACTGAACTGAAATTCTAGAATATAGCTTCAATTAAAGTAAAGCTTTTATTTTTTTTTTTTTTTGCAACTTTATTGCCAAAATCTAGAATAATTTACTGGTGTCTTATATTCTCAATAGATTCTTAATATGAATATAAAGTAGCTGCTGTTTTTTCCATTACAAATGAGACATACTTATACACTTATTTACTTAATTGTTTTGTGTGTCTTCTCTAATTTGTGAGATTCATGAGTACAGAAAATTTGTCTCCTCAGCTAGAATATTGCTTCTTCTAAAAAGGCCTTCACATCAAAGAACCAGAGATACAGAGAGGGTCCTTTAAGTTTCTGATATACTTTTAGGAAAAATGCAAACATGAACTACCATTGAGGTATAGCTTTCAGAGAATTTATAGATACTCTGAAGCCCATGATTAATGTCTGTACTGATAGAAGGGTATGATTTTTACTTCATTGTTTATCTTTTGTGCATCTTAAAGGTCTGGTATTACAATTGAGAACTTGAAAATAAAATATTACAGCTTATACTTGAACAAAGGGTGAAAATAAATATTAATGGATTTGTGAGACATGAAAATCATTTAAAAAAAAAGAGAGATATATGTGTGCATTGTCCAAGGAGATAAGAGATTCATTTGTGCCTTATGTGAGTGTGAATAAACATTGTGTTAGTTTCTCTTTTTATTATGATGGTTTAATAAAACTGTCTTCTAGCAAATTAAGATTTATTGCTGTACTTCTTTCCACTAATAGACAAAGCCGAATTTTATATGTGTTATATATATATATATATATATATATATCCACTTGAAAATACTATACTGGATGAGTCTGAGATACAAATTGAGAATTATTCTGTAACTGTTAGCAGTGATTAAAATTTTTGCCATGTTTAAGACAATAGATAGCAAAATGGCAGTTACAAATTTACTAAATTATATAGTAAAAATTATTATCCCTATTTTACAGTTCAGGAATTCAGGCACATTTAGTTTTAGAAACATGTTCAAATTTGTAGCTGGGAGTGGCACAATTGAGATTGGAGAGTTGATGTCCTTACCTCTCTGTCTTATTGCCCAAACCTCCAGACCACTTATATTGTATTTCTCTTTAGTGGATCTTATCTTAGAGGACTTTATCTTCTAAACTATTTTTTTTCATGAATAATGCTTTTCCCATGTGGTATTAAGCAGACATATACAAGAGTCAATCAGAGCCCTTGATGAGCATGGCTTAGAGTACTGATGTAACATCATATGTTACATTCCAGAAGAGCTGGTATTTTTATAATTTTGTGCAGTATTTGTCAGGATAAGGATATAATTCTTCTTGGGCTTTTGAAACAATGGAGCTTGAGCAGTCTTACTACTTTAATGGTTCTCTGAAGGTTTATAAATTCCAGGCTAACAAAAAACAATGCCTCGGGCTAAAATCAATCAGTGTCACTTTTTGTGCCCTGAATTTGGAACCTTTCATCCAGCTGCTCTGGTGCTAACAATTAGATAATTTCTTCATTCAGTAAATATTTCTGGGCTTGCCAGGTGCTAAGCCCTGAGCTAATACAGGGAGTATGATGATAAGCACCTCAGACCTCTGTGATCAGGATCCCTAAGGAGTAACATGGCTGACACAATACACTGTGGAAAATTCTGAAAGAGATGGGAATACCAGACCACCTGTCTTGCCTCTTAAGAAACCTATACGCAGGTCAGGAAGCAACAGTTGGGCATAGAACAATAGAGACGGGTTCCAAATAAGGAAAGGAGTAATCAAGGCTGTATATTGTCACCCTGCTTATTTAACTTATATGCCGAGTACATCATGAGAAATGCTGGACTGGAGGAAGCACAAGCTGGAATCAAGATTGCTGGGAGAAATATCAATAATGCAATGACACCACTCTTATGACAGAAAGTGAAGAATTAAAGAGTCTCTTGAAGAAAGTGAAAGAGGAGAGTGAAAAGTTGGCTTAAAGCTCAACATTCAGAAAACAAAGATCATGGCATCCAGTCCCATCACTTCATGGCAGATAGATGGGAAAACAATGGAAACTGGCGGACTTTATTTTTTGAGGCTCCAAAATCACTGCAGATTGTGATTGCAGCCATGAAATTAAAAGATGCTTAATCCTTGGAAGGAAAGTTATGACCAACCTAGACAGCATATTCAAAAGCAGAGACATTACTTTGCCAACAAAGGTCCATCTAGTCAAGGCTATGGTTTTTCCAGTGGTCATGTATGGATGTGAGAGGTGGACTTTAAAGAGCGCTGAGCACTGAAGAATTGCTGCTTTTGAACTGTCATTTTGGAGAAGACTCTTGAGAGTTCCTTGGACTGCAAGGAGATCCAACCAGTCTATCCTAAAGGAGATCAGTCCTGGGTGTTCATTGGAAGGACTGATGTTGAAGCTGAAACTCCAATACTTTGGCCCTCTGATGCAAAGAGCTGACTCATTTGAAAAGACTCTGATGCTGGGAAAGATCGAGGGCAAGAGGAGAAGGGAATGACAGAGGAAGAGATGGTTGGATGGTGTCACCGACTCAATGGATATGGGCTTGGGTGAACTCTGGGAGTTGGCGATGGAGAGGGAGGCCTGGCGTGCCGCGGTTCATGGGGTCGCAAAGAGTCAGACCCGACTGAGTGACTGAATTGAACTGAACATGGCTGAGAATCTCAAATCAAATGATGACACAAAAGACACAATTTCATACTGTCAGGCACTGTGAAGGGAAGGGCTCAGACAATAGACAACATGGGTACTTGCCCTAGTCTTCCAGGACAGGACATTCTTCCTAAACTAAGGATATATTTAAGATAAGTTAACTGAGATTGTGGACTAATCCATGGTAGTGACAGTCAGGCTCAAGTCCTGAGGCTGGAGGAAATATTGACATCTGAGGTAAGAAAGAGGATCAGCATAGCTGAAATATAGAAAGCAAAGGGAAAATGGCATGTAAAGAATGGGAGAGATAGAAAGAGCCTTATTGGTTAGTTTAAAAGTATTGGAACTTAGGCCAAAAGCAATGCTAATACAGAAAATGGTTTTAAGTAAAGGAATAACTGAATCATATTTTAACTTTTATAAGACCATTATTTATTTATCTTTTAAAATATGGCTTTTTATCAAGTAGATAAAAGAAGAATTTGACCAAAATTTTAGTGTGACCCAGTCATATTAAAGGAGACTATTTGTCAATAGAGATCATTCCAGTCACGAAAGGGTTCAGGAAAAAAAAATCTTAATTTTTTTAACATTCCAGAAATGTGTGAGTAAATATATGCTTGCAAGTTTGCATAATTATAAATTCATAGAAAGTATTATGAGAGAAGTTTAATTTAGGGACAATGCCATCTATGTTTGGTACTGCATTTCTGAGTGGGATGCTTTTTGCATTTTCCATAATGAATTTCAGAATCTTGATTGGGATCTTGCTTTCATGACCTGTTTTCTAGTCATGTGAAGTCATCATTGACTTTTAACTCATCACGAAAATATGTTGCACTCTTTAAAGGGGCAGAAGGGCAAGGACAGGCATGAATACATCATGACACAATCAATAGCTTCTTCTTCTTTAAAGAAGTCCTTGTTTAATATTAAAAATGTATCAGTGGAGTGAAACAAAAAGTAGTTACCTTCATCTTTCGCTTGATATTTTTCTTCCCTTGTATTTAACAGGAGAAGGGAAAACATAGTTTCAGCAAAAAAAAAAAAAAAAAAAAAAGGCAAAAATATCCCACCTTATTCTGAAATATTTATGTGGGTCAAATTTGTGAAAACAGTCACCAGTAGCAAGGAATGCTAAATAGTGGGAAGTGCCAGTCTGATTAATTAATACATTATGAGGCTTAAGGATTTATTAACTTTCCATAGAAAAAGGAGGCTTAAAGAACCCATTAACTAGTGTTTAATCCAGAAAGGTAAATGTACTAACACTATTTATAAAACTAAAATGGATTAAAGACCTAAATGTAAGACCAGATACCATAAAATTCCTAGAGGAATTTATAATATATTCCAAAAGGAAAATATAATCAGAACACTCTTTGACATAAATCACAGCAATATTTTTTTAAAATCTATCTCCAAAGCATAGAAAATAAAGGCAAAATTAGCAAATGGAACCTAATTAACCTTAAAAGATTTCGAACAGCGAAAGAAAGCACTCACAAAATGAAAAGACAAATTGCTGAATGGGAGAAAATATTTGCAAATGATACTATGAATAAAGGATTAATATCCAACATATATATAAACAACTCATAATTCACCATCAAAAAACCCAAACAATCTGATTAAAAAATAGGCAGAAGAATTTAATAGACATTCTTTTTCCAAAAAGGAAATGCAGATGTTTAACAGGCACATGAAAAGTTGCTCAGCATCACTAATCATCAGGGAAATGCAAATCAAAGCACAGTGAGATATCACCTTACACCTGTCAGAATGGCTATCATCAAGAACACAAATAACAAATGTTGGTGAAGTTGCGGAGAAAAAGGAACCCTTGTACACTGGTGGGAGTGTAAACTGGTGCAGTCACTGTGGAAAATAGTATAGAGGTTTCTCCAAAAACTAAAATTAGAACTACCGTATGGCATAGCAATTCCACTCCTGGGCATAGATCAGGAAAAATCAAACAAGCAAAGAAAAAGCCTAATTTGAAAAGATACATGCACCTCAATGTTCATAGTAGCATTATTTACAATTGCCAGACATGGAAGCAACCTAAGTGTTCAACAGCAAATGAATGGACAAAGAAAATGTGGTATGTGTGCATGCATGTGTGTGTGTGTATAATATACATATATACACAATGGAATACTACTCAGCCATAAAAAATGAAAACGTGCCATTTTCAACAACATGGATGGACTTGGAGGGCATTATGCTAAGTGAAATAAGACAGAGAAAGACAAGTATCATATATCACTTATATGTGGAATCCAAAAGAAAGAAAACTAGTGAATTAAAATAAAAGAACCAGAGTCTCAGATACAGAGAACAAACTAGTAGCTACCAACAGGAAGAAGGAAGAGGAGAGGTATTATAGAGGTAGGGGAAGAGAGGACAAACTTGTTAGATATAAAGCAAGCTACAAAGAGATATTGTGCAACATGGCATATATAGCCAATGTTTTTATAGCTATAAATGGAGTATAACATTTACAAATTGTTAATGACTATATTGTACACTTGTAACTTATATAAAATTTATAGCAACTATACTTAATAAAAGAGAAATGTATATATAAAAAAGCCCAAAACCAAAAAATAAAAGAGATAAGGTGCATCAATGGTCTCCAGGTGAAGACAGTTCCAGGTAAGTCTAGACCAATTGTTCTCAGCCCTGAATGCATATCAGAATCATTCAAGGAAGTTTTAAAACATATGAGCAGAGGGCCTCTTGTTGGTCAATAAATCATCTCACCTAGACCTTGAGCAATAGTATATTAAGGTTACATTATGCTATACCTGGGCTTCCCTGGTGTCTCAAATGGTAAAGAATCCATTCCAATGCAAGACCTCTGGGTGTGATCCCTGGGTCAGCAACATTCCCTGGAAAAAGGAATGGCTACCTACTCTGGAATTCTTGCTTGGAGAATTCCATGGACATAGGAGCGTGGTAGCGTACAGTCCTTGGGGTTGCAAAGAGACTGTGTGGATTACAACAAACTGTGGACAATTCTTAAAGGGATGGAAATATCAGACCACCTTACCTGTTTTCTGAGAAACCTGTATTCAGGTCAAGAAGCAACAGTTAGAACTGGATATGGAAAAACATTTCTGTCCTTTATTGAGCCCATCTTTGCATGAAATGTTCCCTTGGTATCTCTAATTTTCTTGAAGAGATCTCTATATTAATTTACTAGCATGTGAGATGAGTGCAATTGTGTGGTAGTTTGAGCATTCTTTGGCATTGCCTTTCTTTGGGATTGGAATGAAAACTAACCTTTTCCAGTCCTGTGGCCACTGTTGAGTTTTCCAAATGTGCTGGCATATTGAGTGCAGCACTTTTACAGCATCATCTTTCAGGATTTGAAATAGCTCAACTGGAATTCCATCACCTCCACTAGCTTTGTTCCTAGTGAAGCTTTCTAAGGCCCACTTGACTTCACATTCCAGGATGTCTGGCTCTAGATGAATGATCACACCATCGTGATTATCCGGGTAATGAAGATCCTTTTTGTACAGTTCTTCCGTGTATTCTTGCCACCTCTTCTTAATATCTTCTGCTTCTGTTAGGTCCATACCACTTCTGTCCTTTATCGAGCCCATCTTTGTATGAAATGTTCTCTTGGTTTCTCTAATTTTCTTGAAGAGATCTCTAGTCTTTCCCATTCTGTTCTTTTCCTCTATTTCTTTGATCGCTGAAGAAGGCTTTCTTATCTCTTCTTGCTATTCTTTGGAACTCTGCATTCAGATGCTTATATCTTTCCTTTTCTCCTTTGGTTTTCGCCTCTCTTCTTTTCACAGCTATTTGTAAGGCTTCCCTAGACAGCCATTTTGCTTTTTTGCATTTCTTTTCCATGGAGATGGTCTTGATCCCTGTCTCCTGTACAATGTCACAAACCTCATTCCATAGTTCATCAGGCACTCTATCTATCAGATCTAGGCCCTTAAATCTATTTCTCACTTCCACTGTTTAGTCGTAAGTACCTGGAAGTTGCATAACCTGTTCTGTAAGCAGTAGTTTCTCCTGTAATACTTCCAGGAAGGAAGTTTTCAGCATATTGGAATTTACAGAGTTCTGTTAATATGGAGAGTCCTGCTCTCCAATGATGAGGTATGCTGTTTTATAATGTGGTCAGCTTTGCTGAGGTGCTGGTCCAGTATTGACTCTTGGTCTTGTTCCAGTCATATGATGGGATGGGTTGGGGAGGGGATCAGTGGTAATGGAAGGTATTCAGTATTTGTTGACTCTTTTAAGCCTTGTAGTAGGAACTTGCACATACAGTATCATATGTAATTTTCACAGTTACTAGTCACAATTTATAGCCAAGGAATCTGAGATTCAGAGAGGTGTGTAACTTTCTCAAGATCATATGAGTAATGTCTTACCATGCAATACCATACAACTGTAGATATTGTATGATAGGGGAACCAGGATTTTAATCAAAGCTTCTAGCTAAAGAACAGGTAATTCTTCTTAAATTCCTTATATATTGCCATGGGAAAGGTGAGGTCTCTTATCCTGTTCTAATAAATGATGCCAGGTCTTCCTATTACTTAAAAGCAATATACTAGTTTAGGCAATGACTGAGGTTAATCTTATCAATTTGCTATGCAATGAATTCTTACCCATGCCCCATGATAAGTGTGTGTGTGTGTGTATGTGTATATACATATATAAAGAGAGAGAATATTCTGCATCTTCTTTATCCATTCATCTAGTGATGGACATTTAGGTTGCTTCCGTTTCATGGCTATTGTAAATAATGTTTCAATAAACACAGAAATGCATGTATCTTTTCAAATTAGTATTTTTGTGTTCTTTTGAAAAATATCCAGAAGTAGAATTCCTGGATCATATGTTAGTTCTATTTTTAATTTTTTGAGAAACCTCTACTATGTTGGCTATAGTGGCTGTACCAATTTTCATTCCCACCAGGGGTGCACGGGGGTTTGCTTTTCTTCACATCCTTGCTAACACTTGTTTTTTGTTGTCTTTTTGATAATGGCTATTCTGACCAGTGTGAGGCAATATCTCCCTGTGGTTTTGATTTGCAGTTCCCTGATGATTAGTGATGATGATCATCATTTCATGTGTCTGCTGGCTGTCAGTATGTCTTTTTTGGAGAAATGCCTACTCCGGTCCTCTGCTCTTTTTTTACTTGGATTGTTTTTTGGATATTGAGTTTTGTAATTTCTTTGTATAATTTGGATATTAGCCCCTTATCAGAATATCATTAGCAAATATTTTTTCCCACTCAGTAAGGAGTTTTGTTGATAGTTTCCTTCACTGTGCAAACGCTTTTTAATTTGTTGTAGATTCGTTCAACTTAGCTTTTGTTGCCCTTGCCTGAGATGACACAAAAATTTTTGATAAGACTATTGTCAAAGATCCAGATAGGAAAAGGAGTACATCAAGGCTGTATACTGTCACCCTGCATATTTAACTTCTATGCAGAGTACACCATGAGAAACGCTGGGCTGGAAGAAGCACAAGCTGGAATTAAGATTGCTAGGAGAAATATCAATAACCTCAGGTATGGAGATGATACCACCCTTATGGCAGAAAGTGAAGAGGAACTAAAAAGCCTCTTGATGAAAGTGAAAGAAGAGAGTGAAAAAGTTGGCTTAAAGCTCGACATTCAGAAAACGAAGATCATGGCATCTGGTCCCATCACTTCATGGGAAATAGATGGAGAAACAGTGGAAACAATGTCATACTTCATTTTGGGGGGCTCCAAAATCACTGCAGATGGTGACTGCAGCCATGAAATTAAAAGACGCTTACTCCTTGGAAGGAAAGTTATGACCAAGCTCGATAGTATATTCTAAAGCAGAGACATTACTTTGCCAACTAGTCAAGGCTATGGTTTTTCCTGTGGTCATGTATGGATGTGAGAGTTGGACTGTGAAGAAAGTTGAGCACCGAAGAATTGATGCTTTTGAACTGTGGTGTTAGAGAAGACTCTTGAGAGTCCCTTGGACTGCAGGGAGATCCAACCAGTCCATTCTAAAGGAGATCAGTCCTGGTTGTTCTTTGGAAGGAATAATGCTAAAGCTGAAACTCCAGTACTTTGGCCACCTCATGTAAAGAGTTGACTCATTGGAAAAGACTCTGATGCTGAGAGGGATTAGGGGCAGGAAGAAAAGGGGAGGACAGAGGATGAGGTGGCTGAATGGCATCACTGACTCCATGGATGTGAGTTTGAGTGAACTCAGGGAGTTGGTGATGGACAGGGAGGCCTGGCATGCTCGATTCATGGGGTCACAAAGAGTCAGACATGACTGAGCGACTGAACTGAACTGAATGTCAAAGATCATACTGCCTATTTTTCCTCCTAAGAGTTTTATAGTTTCAGATCTTACATTTAATTCGTTAATCTATTTTGAGTTTATTTTTATATGGTGTAAGAAAATAGTCCAGTCTGATTCTTTGTATGTAACTGTCTAGTTTTTCTACTACCATTTGTTAAAGAGGCTATCTTTTCCCCATTCTATATTCTTGCCTCTTTTGTCAAAAATTAATTTGACTGTGTAAACATGGGCTTATTTAAAGATTAATTGACTGCATAAACTTGGGTTTCTTTGGACTTTCTATTTTGCTCCATTGATCTATGCATTTGTTTCTATGCTAGTACCATATGTGTTTTGATTATTATGGTTTTGTTTTATAATTTTACCTCCAGCTTTGTTCTTCTTTCTCAAGATTTCTTTGGCTATTTAGTATCTGTTATGCTTCCATACAAATTTTAGGATTTTTTTTCTAGTTATGTGAAAAATTCCATTGGCATTTTGATAGGCATTGCTTTGAATTATAGATTGCTTTGGGTAAGATGGATATTTTAACATTAATTATTCCAATTCATGAACATGGTATATCTTTCTATTTATTTACATTGTCTTCAGTTCTTTCATAGATGTCTTATAGTTTTCAGAGTAATGGCAACCCACTCCTGTATTCTTGCCTGAGAATCCCGGGGACAGAGGAGCCTGGTGGGCTGCCGTCTATGAGTCGCACAGAGTTGGATATGACTGAAGTGACTTAGCAGCAGCAGCAACACTTTTCAGAGTGCAGATCTTTCACCTCATTGGTTAAAAATTTATTCTTAGGTATTGTATTCTTTATGATGCAATTGTAAATGGGATTGTTTTCTTAATTCCTCTTCTGATTGTTATTCATGTATAGAAACACTATATGTTTCTGTATATTGTTTGTATCCTGAAACTTTACTGAATTTATTTATTAGTTCTAATAGTTTTTTGGTGGAGTTCATAAGTTTCTATATATAGTATCATGTCATCTGTAAATAGTGTCAATTTTACTTCTTTGTTTCCGATTTGAATTCCTTTTATTTCTTTTTCTTCTGTTACTGCTGTGTCTAGGACTTATGATATTATTTTGAATAAAAGTGATGAGAATGGGCATCCTTCTCTTGTTCCTGATCTTAGAGGAAATGCTTTTAGCTTTCCACCATTGAGTGTGATGTTAGATGGAGGTATATTGTGAAAGTGTTAGTTATTCAATCTTGTCTGGCTCTTTGTGACCCCACGGACTGTAGCTTGCCAGGCTCTTCTGTCCATGGAGTTCTCCAAGCAAGAATACTGGAGTGGGTAGCCATTCCCTTCTCCAAGGTGTGTCATATATGGCCTTTATTATGTTGAGATACATACCCACTTTGTTAAGTTTTTATTGCTAATAGATGTTGGATTTTATTAAATGCTTTTCTGCATCTATTGGGATCATCATATAATTTTCATCCTTCATTTTGTTAATGTGGTGAAACACGTTGACTGATTTGTGGATACTGAACCATCCCCACATCCTTGGGAAAAATTCTACTTGATCAAGATGTTTGATCCTTTTAATGTATTCTTGAATTTGGTTTGCCAATATTTTGTTGAGGATTTTTAGCATCTATGTTCAGGAATATTGGCCTGTAATTTTTTTCTTTTTTGTGTATATTTGCCTGGTTTTAGTAGCATGGTAATGCTGACCTCACAAAATGAGTTTGGAAGCCTTCCTTTCTCTTCAATTTTTTGGGATAGTTTGAAAAGGATAAGTATTAAGTCTTCTTTCAGTTCAGTTCAGTTGCTCAGTCGTGTCCGACTCTTTGTGACCCCACGGACTGCAGCACGCCAGGCTTCGCTGTCCATCACCAACTCCTAGGGCTTGCTGAAACTCATGTCCATTGAGTCGGTGTTGCCATCCAACCATCTCATCCTCTGTTGTGCCTTCAATCTTTCCCAGAATCAGGGTCTTTCTTATCCAGTGAGTCAGTTTTTCATATCAGGTGGCCAAGTATTGGAGCTTCAGCTTTAGCATCAATCCTTACAGTGAGTATCCAGGACTGATTTCCTTTAGGATTGGGTGGTTTGATCTCCTTGCAGTCCAAGGGACTCTCAAGAGTCTTCTCCAACACCACAGTTCAAAAGCATCAGTTCTTTGGCGCTCAGCTTTTTTTATGGTCCAACTCTCACATCCATACATGACTACTGGAAAAACCATAGCTTTGACTAGATGGACCTTTGTCAGCAAAGTAATGTCTCTACTTTTTACTATACTGTCTTGGTTGGTCATAGCTTTTCTTCCAAGGAGCAAGCGTCTTTTAATTTCATTTTAAAGTCTTCTTTAAGTGTTTGGTAAAATTCACCTGTGAAGCATTCTAGTCCTGCACTTTTGTTTGTTGGCAGTTTTTTGATTACTGGTTAAATTTTATATTAATAATTGGTCTTGGAATTATTGTAATATGTTTCTTCCTCTGGTCTTTTTTCTCTCACTTCCTCTCAGTATAGTTTCACTGTCATTTATATGGAGGGAGAGGTTATCCCCAGTGCTTACCATAGTGATTTTCAAATGTTGAAAGGAAATAGCTCTAGCGGATGTCAAATTGGTTTAATTTGTTGCATGCTATGAGATATTGGTGTCTGTTATCTAAGGAACTGGTGGCTAAAAAATAGATAATCTCGATTAACCCCTATGAGTTATACTTGAAATAATGAAACAATCAGTATCTAGCAAATTAATTGGTCAAAACCAGATAAATTATTCTCCCACAGTTTGAGGGACATAAATCATGTTGAGCTGCTTTGCTACCATTTTCACCTCTGAAGAGCTGTCTCATAGAAGTGCATTTATCCAAGCCCTTCCCTCAGATGCTCAAACGAGGTACCACATATGTAAAAGTTTAACCTCAGCTCAGTTCAGTTCAGTGGCGCAGTTGTGTCCGACTCTTTGCGACCCCATGAATCGCAGTACGCCAGGCCTCCCTGCCCATCACCAACTCCTGGAGTTCACTCAGACTCACGTCCATTGAGTCCAGATGCCATCCAGCCATCTCATCCTCGGTCGTCCCTTTCTCCTCCTGCCCCCAATCCTTCCCAGCATCAGGGTCTTTTCCAATGAGTCAACTCTTTGCATAAGGTGGCCAAAGTATCAACTTGTATTGTTATCAGTTATCAACTTGTATTGGTGTCTGTTTTTATCGAAAGTCTCCTGTTAATATCAGCAATCTACATTCTTAACCCTCTCTTCTTCTTGTGCCTGCCCTTAGTTTCTCAAAATGGATACAGACTAATTGAAATGTGAAGGAAATTTTCCAAGAGTTTTTTTGATTGTTTTTTATCCATGAATCTCCAGCTGTGGTAAACAATTAGTGTTAATGAAAAATATTTACATTGTTACATACATCTAAATGCTTCTAAAAAATCATTACTTTCTAAAACATGATGGCTAGTGTTAGAATTATTTCCAAAATGGAAAAGGAAAGCATTTTTAGAAATATAAGGATTTTTTTTTAAAAAAGTTTTCTAATAAGGATCTTTCAACCTTCAGAGTTATAACTACTCCCAAGAGAAAATTAAGCTATTATGAAATCAACATATACTTTCATTGATGGAAAATATCTTAAACAGACATTATCTTAAATAGACATCCTGCTGAGGACCTAGAAATAAGCTCTTCTGTGGAGCTGCATGGGTTTTTTAGAAAACAAAATAAGCTAATTTTGTGAAGCATTTACAGTCTTGTTACTCTTAAGAAAACCCAAAACTCCATTTTAAACCTACTATTGTAATAACTTCTCTTCAGGGTAGAGTAATAAAAGTCACCTATACAACTTGGAATCTACACTCATAATGTGCTGTAGTTCCATCTGATAGAAAAGAATGTTCCCTAACCTACAAAAAGGCAGAAAATTTCCAGAAAAACCATTTATTTCAAAGAAAAACATTTTATTTCTGATTCATTTATAATAGCTTTCCACTTGTCAATACTCTCTGTTCCACCTTAGGGGATGGTTACCAGGGTGTAAGCAAGAAAACTTTCATAGTGCAAATCGTAAGCAGTTTCTTTTAAGTTGGTGCAAATATAATTGTGGTTTTGGACAGTGAATTTTAAATCATTATAACTAGGCTCAAACACATCTTTATTAATCAAAATAGGAGCCATTACAATCAACACATTTTTACCAATAAGAAATGTTTGTCTATTGCTGTGGTGTAAAAATCCATGTTTCAGGATTTGTCAAATACTTGGAAAGTATTTTCTGCCTCCTGTTGGTTGTGAAAGAGCTGTCCCACACAAAAGAAAATTTTTCCTGCAAAAAAATTGTCAAGATGCTTAAAGAGGTGGTAGTTGGTTAGATGTCTCACAAGCTGANGTAAAAATCCATGTTTCAGGATTTGTCAAATACTTGGAAAGTATTTTCTGCCTCCTGTTGGTTGTGAAAGAGCGTTCCCACACAAAAGAAAATTTTTCCTGCAAAAAAATTGTCAAGATGCTTAAAGAGGTGGTAGTTGGTTAGATGTCTCACAAGCTGAAATCAAGACTGCCAGGATAGTAAGACCAGAAACTATAAAATTCTTATATTAAAGCATAGGGAGAACACTCTCTGACATAAATCACAGCAAGATCCTCTATGATCCACCTCCCAGAGTAATGGAAATAACAACAAAAATTTTAAAAAATGGGACCTAATTAAACTTAAAAACTTCTGCACAATGAAGGAAACTATAAGCAACATGAAAAGGCAGCCTTCAGAATGAAAGAAAATAATAGCAAATGAAGCAACTGACAAAGAATTACTCTCCAAAATATACAAGCAACTCATGCAGCTCAATATCAGAAACAAAAATGACCCAATCAAAAAATGGGACTGAGAACTAAACAGATATTTCTCCAAAGAAGACATACAGATGGCTAGCAAACACATGAAAAAGTGATCAACATCACTTATTATCAGAGAAATGTGAATCAAAGCCACAATGAGGTACCATCTCACGCCAGTCAGAATGGCTACCAANGGAGATCCAACCAGTCCATTCTGAAGGAGATCAACCCTGGAATTTCTTTGGAAGGAATGATGCTAAAGCTGAAGCTCCGGTACTTTGGCCACCTCATGCGAAGAGTTGACTCATTGAAAAAGACCCTGATGCTGGGAGGGATTGGGGGCAGGAGGAGAAGGGGACGACCGAGGATGAGATGGCTGGATGGCATCACGGACTCAATGGACGTGAGTCTGAGTGAACTCCGGGAGTTGGTGATGGACAGGGAGGCCTGGCGTGCTGCGATTCATGGGGTTGCAAAGAGTCGGACACAACTGAGCGACTGAACTGAACTGAACTGAAAATTAGTTTTTTTTTTCTCTTTTAGATATTACACGTGTAAGTGATACCATACAGTATTTGTCTTTGTCTGGCTTATATCGCTTAGCATAACGCCCTCCAAGTTCATCCCTGTTGTCACAAATGTCAGGACCTCCTTCTTTGTGGCTGAATAGTATTCCATTGTGTGTGTGCGCGCGTGTGAGTGTGTCCAGCCTCTACCCATCCATCTGTTGACAGATCTTTAGGCCGTTTCCATATCTTGGTTATTGTGAATGGTGTAGATTCTGCACAGCTGTTAGCTATGATCGGTCCCATTATTGTTAGTTATATTGCCGTCGTATACATTACTGGCTATAGTTGCTCGAGCGGTAGCTGCGGCTGCTCGGGCTCCCTCCAGGTGGCGCCGTGTTGCTGGAACCCTTTACGCACTTCGGCGCGCGCATGCTCTGTTCCTCTGCCGGTGCCGGCGCCGCCGCCCTGCGCAGTGTTCCACGTGGCCCCCGTCCCCCGTGCCTGGGCGCCCTGCCCGTTGCCACCTGGACAGTCCTCCACATGTTTCTGGTGGCAGGCCACAGGCCACTGCTTTAGGGAAGCCACCTGAGCCCTTGATAAGCCAGGCCCAGTTACATGCGCTCGTGAGATCACGTGCCTTGTGCTCATTGCCCTGATCATAACCCCTTTACCTCAATTTCTGGGATTGTCTGATTCAAGTCTCTCTCCCTTCTTGATCGTAAACTCCCCGAGATCACGGATGTGTCTGTCCCTTTGCTCCTCTTTTTACTCTCAGTGCCGATAACTTTGTAGGCGCCCAATACATATTTGTTGGTTGAAAGATTCAGTAAATGAACGAACGACTGAATGCCTGGAGGTCCGCTGCCGCCTTCTTCCTCAGCCCCTTGGCTGGGCTCCCTCTGCTTGGGGGCTGCATGGGAGCTGGGCCTTCAGTCCAGTCTCTAACATGACTAAGCGACTGAACTGAACTGAACTGAGCTCCAAAGATGGGAGGAGACCGGAGGGGCAAACAGGACTCACAGAGGAACAGCAGGCCAGAAGCAGCGCCTCCAGGAAGATTCCCCACGTCAGCGCTTTCAGCTGTGCACGGGTGGCAGTCTCTTTCATCCTAAATTGGCCTCTCCTCATGCCTCTCATCCTGGGCGCTCTTCCTGCTTTCCTTGCCCACCTTTTCCTGCTTAATCTTCTGACTTCAGATGTTCTCCAGTAGGGCTCTGTCTTCCTAGAAGTGTCTAGGAGTGGGAGGAAGTCTCTGGGGGCCTTGGTTCCAACTTGCAGTCTTGAATTGAAATTTTGAGTGCAGTGCGTGTTCCAAGCATCACTGCGCTGCTTGGGGCAGAGTTGATTGCGGAGACTCTGCAGCCTTGCCTGTTTATGCCAGCTAGTCCTGATTTCTGTGTCCCTCCAGGGTGTCTGAGCTTGAGATCTAGTCTCCTTATCTACCCACATCGTGGGGCTGAATCCCCACACATGACCTCACATGGTCAGAGTTGTATTTGTGGACAAGTAGGTTTGTGTTCCAGCTCTTCCACCAACTTTTTGACCTTGGGCAAATTGTATCACCTCCCCAAACCTCTGTTGCTTCACTTAAACTCATACTTGGCTCATTGTGAGGATCCATCTAGCAGAGAGATGATGAGGGATGTTTGGAGACAGTGAATATTGGAGCCATTTGCCTCCAACCTGATGCTTGCCCCAGGCCCTCTGACACCGTACTGGCCTCTGGCCACCTTCTTCTCCTTCTCTCTTGGACCTGGCACCGTCCTCATCTATGTCCTGGATCCTGCCTCCTCCATCGATTGAGTCCCCAACCGTCAGTACATGTTCCAGTCTGTTATTTTATGCACAAACATGTTTATGTTTTTCTACTTAAAAACAACTTCCTCTAACCATGAGGTCACTTGACCACGGCACTTCCCTCTTCACACACGGCTTACCTTCCCTTTCACGGTCAACTTTTGGAAGGAATAGTCTAAGCATAGTGAACTCCAATCCTGGCTCTGCTTGCAGTTGTATGCCTAGGCCAAGCTCCTGTATTTCTCTGTGCCTCAGTTCCTCATCTGTAAAGTGGGGCTAAGCATATTTACCTTACAGGAATGTTAGGAGGGTCAAGTGAGAAATCTGCACTGAGTACCCAGCGCAGTCTGGTGCACAGTAAGAGCTAATTAAATAATTAGTGGCTATTTTTATGGTTGTTTTGATAGTCCTGTTTCCCACATTATCCATGTATCCAAGCTACGGCTTGACTCCCTCCCCTACCTGAACAAAACTCTCTCTGGGTTGAATCACGAGTGATTTTGCAATAGCCATTCCCCACTTCCCATCCCAGGCAGCCTCCCAACTTCTCTGCTGTCTTTGGCACTGTGTGGGAATTATCAGGGCCAGGCGGAAGGCTCCAAAAGTCCTGCAGGGGAATGTCAACCTGCGGCCAATGGGAAACTCATAGGGTAGCCCCACAATGAATGGAAGGGCTGATATAGGGCTTGCCATATCCTTTGTGTCAATGTTTGTTGAATGAATAGAGCCTCTCTCCCAGGAGGGGCTCTGAAAGTGTAAGGAACAAGATTCCATGAGCTCCAGAGTGTTTGGAAATTGTGCAGGGTGGAGGGTCAGTCATTTCAAAGGTGCTCTAAAAAATGGGGACTGGCAGCTCCTTGAGGGCAGGCAGCATGTTTTAGGTGACTAGCACAGAGTAGTATCCACAAGCTTCTGTTAAATACACAGGAATGGGAGTGAATGGTTTCCATGGAACCAGCACACAGCCTAGTCTGTGCAGTTATGATGAGGAACAGGGGGTTAACGCTTCTGTGAGGTGAGCTCACAGCTCTGGCTCTGCAGTTCTGGGGAGGAATCTTCTTCCTTTTTAGCTCAGGCAGCCTGGCTTCTGCATTGTACAGAGGGCCTGGTTTGATCTCTTATTTATTATAGAGAATATTCTCTGTTACAGTGAGCACAGGGGATAGGGAATTTTAGGAGCTTGAGTTTTCACTGATTTTGCCAGCCTGTTGGGAACCCTGGCACCTCCATGGCCCCTCTGGTACTGCATTCATTCTCTCACTCATTCATTCTTTCCTCCTCCAGTGGCCCATCATGGGCCAGGTCCTGAGCCAGGTGGAGGGGAGACAAGAAGAAGAAACATGAGAACTGTTTATGGTAGGCTAAATATTAGCCCCATCCATCTAGTCAAAGCTATGGTTTTTCCAGTAGTCATGTATGGATGTGAGAGCTGGACCATCAAGAAGGCTGAGTGCCAAAGAACTGATGCTTTTGAATTGCGGTGCTGGGGAAGACTCTTGAGAGTCCCTTGGGCAGCAAGGAGATCAAACCAGTCAATCCTGAAGGAAATCAACCGTGAATATTCACTGGAAGGACTGATGCTAAAGCTGAAGCTCCACTACTTCGGCCACCTGATGAGAAGAGCTGATTCACTGGAATAGATCCTGATGCTGGGAAAGATTGAGGGCAGGAGGAGAAGGGGATGACAGAGGATAAAATGATTGGGTGAATCACTGACTCAGTGGACATAAGTTTGAGCAAACTCCAGGAGATAATGAAGGACAGGGAAGCCTGGCATTCTGCAGTCCATAGAGTTGCAGAGTCAGACATGAATTAGCAACTGAACAACAATCCTCAGAACCTGTGAGTGTCATCTTATATGGCAAAATTAACTTTGCAGATGTGATTAAGTTAAGGATCTTAAGCTGGAAGTTTATCCTGGATTATCCAGGTGAACCCTAAGTGTAATCACAAGTGTCCTTATAGATAGAGGCAGACGGAAATTTGGCAAGAAGAGAAGGTGATGTGAGCAGACTGAAGTGATGCTCTTGCTCTTGGAAGACGGAGGAGGGGGCCATAAGCCAAGGAATCCAGTTGGCCAGGAGAAGCTAAAGAAGGGGAGGAAATAGATTCTCCCCTCAGAGGCTCCAGAAAAAAACCAGCTTTAGCTCAGTGAACCTGATTTTGGACTTCTGACCTCCAGAACAGTAAGAGAATAAATTTATGTTGTTTAAACCACTCAGTCTGTGGCAACTTGTTACAGTGGTAATGCAAGGCCTGGCATGCTCAGTCGTGTCCAGCTCATGTGGCTCCATGGACCTAGCCTGCCAGGCTCCTCCGTCCATGGGATTCTCCAGGCAAGAATACTGGAGTAGGGGTCCATTTCCTACTCCAGGGGATCTTCCTGACCCAGGGTTTGAACCTGAGTCTCTTGCTTCTCCTGCATTGGTAGGTAGATTCTTTACCGCTGCACCACCTGGGAATCCCACAGTGGTAATAGCAAAGTAATATTCTACCCTAATGCATTCAATATCTAGGGGTGGAAATGGACACCTTTGCACAGGGATAAGTGCAATAAAGGGATATAATGGAAGGGGGAGGGGTGTAACAGAGGCTGTGACCCAGCCTTGGGGTGGGAAGGTAAGCCTAGGAGGAACTGCTTGCTGAGCTAGATCCTGATCTTGAAGAATGGGTAGGGATTCAAAGAATCAGCATAAAAAGGATCACATGCACAGACAAACCTGGTGTGTGAAATGACAGGGCCCGTTTGCAGAGCTGTGGAAGGCGGGAAGCGGTTGGAAGTTCAGGGCAATAGGAGATGCGGCTGGTGAGGTGGCTGGGTCAGCTCTTGGAGGGTCTGCGTGTCAGGGAGTGAGAATGTGACCCGGAGGGCAGTGGGAAGCTCTTTGATGAGTTGCATATTAATACAACCAGTTCCTCACCCATCCCTGTACCTATGCCCCTTGCTAGGTGACTTTGTACATCCATTCACCAAGCACAGAGTTTGTTTTCCCACCGCTTGACATAAGTTCAGCCATGTATCTTGTTTTGGACAGTAGAATTAAAATAAATCGACCATGTATCAGTTATGAACCTTGCACATTTCTGCTGGCCCCAGGAGGGTATGTGCCCCAGAGAAGCAAGACTGAGTGAGCACCTAGCTCACTCATAGACCACAAGTGGCCCCAGCCAAGGTCGAGTGACCCCAGCCAGCCCACGGATGCATGAGTTACAACAAATGACAGTTATTTTAAGCCACCAAATTTTGGGGTGATTTGTTATGCAGCACTAGCTACTTGATATGCCAGTGAAGGGTTCAAAGGAAGAGCGAGACCAGGCCAGTTAGAAAAACCTCTTTGGATTAGAAAAACCTCTGGGACTGAGAAGACTGTAGTGGAGGAGGTGAGCCTGAAGGTGATGAGGGCCTTCCCCAAGGCAGGAGCAGTAGGAGGAAGAGACAGATCCAAGTGCTATGAAGAAGCAGATTAGACCACAAAACTAAGTTATAAATTAGACACGGGGTTGAGAGAGAGAGGAGATTTGGATGATGCCAAAATTTCTGACTTGAGAAATTGGATTGGAATAAGATCTGCGTATGGATAAAGCGGTGACTAGCTTTGATGTGTTGGTTTGCAGGGCTGCGGCCAGAACAAAGCTTGATTACAAGTCTGAGGCTGGAATCTGGGCTAGACTTGGAAGCCTGGGAGAATTAGGGAGAGTGAATTAGCAATGAGTTAGTGAAAGCAGATGAGGCTGTTTACAACAAATATAAAGTAGTGTCAAGTTTTGAACTCTGGGCACCCCACCAGCTGGAGGAAGAGTCTGAGAGACAATGAAAGAGAAGTCAGAGAAGAAAGAGGCGAAGCAGAGCATTGCTGGTGTCCAGAACCTTGGGGGAGGAGGGCATCACTTGGGGGTGGAGGGAATGCACCGGCAGCAGGGTCAGGGCCAGAAGGCCAAGGATGCCGAGGACCAAGGAGACTGTAGTGTGAGCCTAAGGTGGGTGTTGAGTCACCTTGGTGAGAGCAGTTTCACAGCAGATGAAAATGGCTTGAGGTGTGTTGAGGGGCAAGACGGTGGATAGAATGAATTGAGGGAAATCTTTTCAAGATGCCTGACGTAGAAGGGAGCAGAGAAGGGCCATGGGACTGGGACACTGCTTTTTCTTAGGACAAACCAGGGCATGATTTGTTGTCTAGGGTTCTGAGCTGCGGAGAGAAAGGGTCTGATTTATCTTTTAAAAATGTTCCCCTGGGCAAAAGTAGATTGTAGGGTGGTGAGTAGCCAGGACTGGAAAAGGTCAGTTTTCATTCCAATCCCAAAGAAAGGCAATGCCAAAGAATGCTCAAACTACCGTACAATTGCACTCGTCTCACATGCTAGTAAAGTAATGCTCAAAATTCTCCAAGCCAGGCTTCAGCAATACATGAATCGTGAACTTCCTGATGTTCAAGCTGGTTTTAGAAAAGGCAGAGGAACCAGAGATCAAATTGCCAACATCCGCTGGATCATGGAAAAAGCAAGAGAGTTCCAGAAAAACATCTATTTCTGCTTTATTGACTATGCCAAAGCCTTTGACTGTGTGGATCACAATAAACTGTGGAAAATTCTGAAAGAGATGGGAATACCAGACCACCTGACCTGCCTCTTGAGAAATCGGTATGCAGGTCAGGAAGCAACAGTTAGAACTGGACATGGAACAACAGACTGGTTCCAAATAGGAAAAAGAGTATGTCAAGGCTGTATATTATCACCCTGCTTATTTAACTTATATGCAGAGTACATCATGAGAAATGCTGGACTGGAAGAAACACAAGCTGGAATCAAGATTGCTGGGAGAAATATCAATAACCTCAGATATGCAGATGACACCACCCTTATGGCAGAAAGTGAAGAGGAGCTAAAAAGCCTNCCTGCTTATTTAACTTATATGCAGAGTACATCATGAGAAATGCTGGGCTGGAAGAAACACAAGCTGGAATCAAGATTGCTGGGAGAAATATCAATAACCTCAGATATGCAGATGACACCACCCTTATGGCAGAAAGTGAAGAGGAACTAAAAAGCCTCTTGATGAAAGTGAAAGAGGAGAGTGAAAAAGTTGGCTTAAAGCACAACATTCAGAAAACAAAGATCATGGCATCTGGCCCTATCACTTCATGGGAAATAGATGGGGAAACAGTGAAAACAGTTTCAGACTTTAGTTTTTGGGTCTCCAAAATCACTGCAGATGGTGACTGCAGCCATGAAATTAAAAGATGTTTACTCCTTGGAAGGAAAGTTATGACCAACCTAGATAGCATATTCAAAAGCAGAGACATTACTTTGCCAACAAAGGTCCATCTAGTCAAGTCTAGGTTTTTCCATGGGTCATGTATGGATGTGAGAGTTGGACTGTGAAGAAACCTGAGCACTGAAGAATTGATGCTTTTTAACTGTGGTGTTGGAGAATACTCTTGAGAGTCCCTTGGACTGCAAGGAGATCCAACCAGTCCATTCTAAAGGAGATCAGTCCTGGGTGTTCATTGGAAGGAATGATACCAAAGCTGGAACTCCAGTACTTTGGCCACCTCATGCGAAGAGTTGACTTATTGAAAAAGACTCTGATGCTGGGAGAGATTGGGGGCAGGAGGAGAAGGGGATGACAGAGGATGAGATGGCTGGATGGCATCACTGACTCGATGGATGTGAGTCTGAGTGAACTCCGGGAGTTGGTGATGGACAGGGAGTCATGGCATGCTGCTGTTCATGGGGTTGCAAAGAATCGGATATGACTGAGTGACTGAACTGAACTGAACTGAATACCCTTTTGAACCATCACTTATTTTCACAATAGCACGTTTGTCTGCAAGTGTATTATAGCTTTTAAAGAACTAAACCACACTATAGGAGTTTCCTCGTGGCTCAGACCCTAAAGCATCTGCCTACAATGCCAGAGACCCGGTTCGATCCCTGGGTCAGGAATATACCCTGGAGAAGGAAATGGCAACTCACTCCAGTATTCTTGCCTGGAAAATCCCATGGATGGAAGAACCTGGTAGGCTACAGCACTTGGGGACACAAAGAGTTGAACACAACTGAGCCACTTCACTTTCACTTTCAAACCACATAATAGTTTTTGGTATAAAACAGGAGTTACTACAAAGGTTATTAAAAGTTGGAAAAATTGTATTTTCTACTGCAGGCAGACACTTGAAGAGAAATGGTTTTGTTTTTGAGAAGTTATCTTAGCCTTTGAAATTAAGCTAGAAGTTGATCTCTATTTCTAGAGAAGAAATATGTACTTCTGATCTTAATGTCATCTTTTTAGTGAAAGGCTTCTGTTATAGACTATTTGTGTTCTCTAAGCATTTCAGATATTGACATCCTAACCTCAAGTGATGCTTATAAGAGCTGGGGCCTTTGAGTGGTGATTAGGTCAAGGGAGTGGAGCCCTTATAAATGGAATTAATGCCCTTATGAAACATACTCTAGAAAGCTCTATTGCCTTTTCTGCCATGGAAGGACACAGTGAGAAGACAGCTGCTCTCTATGAACTCTGGAATCAGGCCTTATCAGATACTGAATCTGCCCATGCCTTGAACTTGGCCTTCTTGGTCTCCAGAAATTTGAGAAATAAATGTTTGTTGTTGAAGCCCCCAGTATTTTTTATAGCAGCCTGACCTGCCTAAGACAATTTTCACATCCTTCTTCTCAACCAACAATAATCAGTTTGAGTATATAAAACAAATTCTATTCAGAAGGTTATAAAAAATTATAAAGAAATTGGGAATAATATGTAAAACTTTTACAGAGAAAATGATATACATTTTACTGAAGAACATAAAAGAAGACCGGTTAAGGAAAATTACCATTTCCATTGAGGTAAATATTCCAAATTTCAAACAGGTCAGTTTTTCTCCAATTCAATCTATAAATTCAGTATCTTCCAAAACAATATTGTGTGTGTGTATAAAATAGAAATAACTGCATAGGAACCAGAATTTAATATGGTGATTCAAATGGACTTTAACCTCACTTTTAGTGATTTACACAGAGAGGAGGTTCAGGTGTTACTTGTAATTCAGTTCAGTTCTTTTCAATTACTCAGTCATGTCCGATTCTTTGCAACCCCACGGACTGCAGCACACCAAGCTTCCCTGTCCGTCACCAACTCCCAGAGCTTGCTCAAACTCATGTCCATCGAGTCAGTGATGCCATCCAACCGTCTCATCCTCTGTCGTCCCCTTCTCCTCTTCCCTTCAATCTTTCCCGGCATCAGGCTCTTTCCAATGAGTCAGTTCTTCCCATCAGGTGGCCAGAGTATTGGAGTTTCAGCTTCAGCATCAGTCCTTCCAATGAATATTCAGGGTTGATTTCCTTTAGGATTGACTGGTTGGATCTCCTTGCAGTCCAAGGGATCTCAAGAGTCTTCTCCAATACCACAGTTCAAAAGCATCAATTCTTTGGCGCTCAGCTTTCTTTACAGTCCTACTCTCACATCCATATATGACTACTGGAAAAACCAGACCTCTGTCAGCAAAGTAATATCTCTGCTTTTTAATATGCTGTCTAGGTTGGCCATAGCTGTTTTTCCAAGGTGCAAGCATCTTTTAATTTCATGGCAGCAGCCACCATCTGCAATGATTTTGGAGCCCAAGAAAATAAAGTCTGTCATTGTTGAAAGGCATTTTCTCCATTGTTAATAAGATTTTTCTCTGAGTATTTTTTCATTTTATTCATCCCCTTTTTATATTTCTTATAATAAACATGTAATTCTTTCATAATTAGAAAAAATAAATGTATTATTTTAAAATATTATGAAAAGGGGAAAACTACCTGACTCAGCTAGAATTCTGAGGTAATATAATCTAGATTCATTCCACCAAAAATACAGATATAATATAGTGTGAAGGTCTTTTTTTTAATAATTCATTTCAATAATTTCAAAGGGGAAATATATGCTAGTGGTCTAAAAATCTATATAGTCCAGCTCTGTGCCATAAGTATCATCATTTTGTGAAGGCCTATATGTATTCTTGTCAAGGGTTCATGGATGTTCTAGGGAGCCTTTGAAGACGATAGCAACCTATGCTTTTACATTCCTGAGAGCCTGATAGCCTGGAAAATCACTGAGAAGTCAGCATGTGTTTATAGAGACTCAAGTTTTGATTAGCCAGCGCCCCAAGTCATTTAGGATAAAAACAAACAATCTTCATCATCATTTAGCATAATGTTCAGAAGTGATTTGAAACACAGAAGCAAGGCAGCCTAGCAATTAATAGTGAGATTAAGACCCTAGACACACAGTGGACAGTAAGGAATACAGACTGTATCAGATATAACCTGTCATAATTTTTCCACTACTCATTTAAAACAATAATTAACAGATCAAAATCAAAATTAAAGTTTCCCAGGTGGTAAATATTTAATAGTTTCAGTAATACTTATATAATATATACTTTTTAAAAAGCATATTTCTGAATCATTTGAAAAATTGTTGTGACAATATCTCAGTGAATCTAATCAAGAGATTATGTCCAGACTGTATGAAATACAAAAAGTACTAATTATATCATAGAGACATCTCCTGAACCTTTCAAAATGTTTAGGAAAAGTTTGAAATGCTTCAAAATAAGAAGGTCTCTTTATAAAATTCAACATGTGAAGTATTTGGTGGTTTTAAAGAAAAACCAAGTCCTGCTTTATAAAAGAATGGGGAGGGGACAGATTGATAGTTCAGTCCTTATTTAAAATGTTATTATTTGTTGCTCTTTGTATCTTCATATATTTATTTCAGAATTAGTTGCATTAATCATATTTCCTGAAAAGATTTGTATAGATAATTCAGAGTAGTAGTGATAGTATAGATGCAATATATATATGTGGAGAGAGGTGGTTCTCCTCTCCATGATATTGGCATTTCTTAATTTTATAAAGTGCAGAGGAAAATGCCACCTTAAGTGACATAATATGTGGAATTGCCATAAACGTTGTTTAGTTGTTAAGTTATGTTCAACTCTTTGCAGCCCCACAGTCTGTAGCCTACTAGGATCCTCTGTCCATGGGATTTTCCAGATAAGAATAATGAAATGGGTTGCCATTTGCTCCTCCAGGGGATCTTCCTGACCCAGGGATCAAACCTGCCTCTCCTGTATTGGTTCACAGATTCTTTACCGCTGAGCCTTCAGGGAAGTCCTGCCACAAACATACTTTGTCAAATGAGTTTTGTTAAAGAAAAAAAAAGAAGTGAAAGCACGTAAGAGAGTTACTTCTGGTAATATTTTATTGGACAGCATGACATTGAATTACCAGTGTCTATCAAAATTTTGTCAAATAATCGGGGTTGTTTTGAAAATGATTTTCTCCCATCATCTATATAATAGGTGAATCAAATATATTTAAAATCTAGATTGATAAGCTTCATCAAAATTATACTTAAGATATGAGCTTTTGTTGCAAAGCAGAAATAATGCATAACAGAAATGAAAAGTTAAATTGTACTTCTGCAGTTGCTAGTAGTCCTTGAGGCAGACGTTCAAACAACTTCCCACCAGAATGTTTATGAAAACAAAACAAAACAATAAACTTCATACTAACACCCAAATCAAACCCCAACAGAGTTATTGTTAGCATATAGAAGAAACTTACCATAGAGATAGGACTGACAAATAAGGAAAGCCTATTCAATGTGAAAAAAGAAAATGTAGAAAAATTTCCTTCATCACCACCTTCTGGCTTAGGTAAGCTGTAACTTCCAGAATTTCTGGGCCTCTTTTCTTTACTCATCTATGTTGCTTTGGTAACAGACAAGGTAGATCTTCATCTTCCCACTCCCAGACCAATTCTCTTATTGAAATATGGAGAAAGCAGGTCATAAATATTAAGTAACTGAACAAATTAATCTATTTTCATTTAGACCAGAAATTCATAGGTAGAAAAGGACTGGTTTAGAACAATACTTCTTTAAACTTTAGCCTCAACCAAAAAAGCTTTAGATCTAGATTACAGGAGTGAAGAGGACCTGGAATGGTGGGTATTAGAGAAATTGAAATGGGCATCAAGGAGTGTTTTCCTGCATCCATGCAAGGAGCCACATCAGAGACACAACCACCAGACACTGGATGCAGGGAACTGTGCCTGTGCTCTGAGCTCCTCAGTCAACCTGCCCTCCTGCTGAAAAGGCAATTCTACCTGCTCCCACATGAACTGTGAGTAAAGCCAAGGAATAGCCTGGGGTATTCCAAGGAATACCTTGGGTGTTCACCAATAATGGGGATTAGCTTATCTTGGATAAGAAACAGAAAAGAAAACCAACAAGATGGAGTGGAGCCTGTGATAAACAGAATCATGGGAGAGGAACTGTCACTATAAAACCTAGAGTTAAGTTCGCCTCTGAAAATAATCTAGTATAAGAACCAGAACAAATTTGAAAATAGGCATCTAGCACCTTCAACAGCATGCAAAAGTTCAACACAGAAAAAAAATCATGAAATGATAAAAAACTCAGACCAAATACAAAAAAAATGAGATGCAAAAATAATAAATTAGATGCCAAGGAAATGAGTTACAACAACAGAAATATAAGCCACAATGAATATAAAAAAGTATTTGGATCAAGATGGTGAGCTTTGATCATATGACTCCCTTTCCTTCTGTCACAAATGCCATAAAATAACAAAGTCAAAATTATTTTTCAAATAATTGATTTAATCAGTGCAGGAAGAGAATCTTTGCAATATGGAAAGAGGACAGTATTATATTTAAGAGAAATTAAAGCCAAAGAAAATTACAGCTCTAGAAATATGGACATAGATCATTATGGAGTAAGGGTTGCTTGGAAAAAAGTTTCAAAAGCAACGCTAAGTGGGTACAAGGTGCCCTGCAACTTTCATCAAGAAGAAAGCTGCATTTGGAGAAAATATACAAACTAAGACTCATCCTCACACAAACTACCTGCTAACAATATCCTATATCTATGCTTTTACAAGCAGAACACAGCAAAGAGTGGAGAAACTGGAGCCAAAGAGGAGAGCAATGACCCAAGAAAGTAGGTTCTCCCAGAAAAGATGGGAAATGCCTTTAACTGTCCCAAACTCTTGGACAATTGCATGTGGCAGTGCAATCTATCCTCCCACTCATCTGAGGTAGGTTGCTATCAGCTAACAAGCAAATCAATAGGGATTCTCACGTTCAAAGATGATCAAAAAATTTTAAAACCACAACATTTGAGATTCCTAATTATCTGAGAAAAACTAACATCATGAAGAAAAATATGCCACCAATAAAACCCAAAAGTAACATAAAACACATTAAATGAATTGGGCAAATGATGTAAATTGGACATGTGTATGTGCTAAGTCCAGAGAAGGCACTGGCACCCCACTCCAGTACTCTTGCCTGGACAATCCCATGGACGGAGGAGCCTGGTAGGCTGTAGACCATGGGGTCGCTAAGAGTCAGGCACGACTGAGCAACTTCACTTTCGCTTTTCACTTTCATGCATTTGGAAGGAAATGGCAACCCACTCCAGTATTCTTGCCTGGAGAATTCCAGAGACAGAGGAGCCTAGTGGGCTGCCGTCTATGGGGTCACACAGAGTTGGACAGGATTGAAGCAACTTAGCAGCAGCAGCATGTGCTAAGTCGCTTCAGTCATATCCAGTTCTTTGCAACTCTATGGACTGTAGCCTGCCAGGCTCCTCTGTCCATGAGAGTCTCCAGGCAAGAATACTGGAGTGGGTTACGATGTCCTCTTCCAGGCAATCTTCCCAACCCACAGATTGAACACGTGTCTCTTATGTCTCCTGCATTGGCAGGCAGGTTCTTTACCACTAGCACCAATGGGGAAGTCCATACCTGTCTTTAATGATCTCAGAGAAATTTAGGACTATATCCATGAAAAATGAAAAGCAACCAACAGGTCATTTCAAAACAAGTTTTTATTATGAAAGATACTCAATATATTCAAAGAAGCAATATATATATATATACATATACGTATATACACACACTTAATGTCCATGTTCCTCTCACCCACCTTCAACAACTATCAACTCATGGTTCATTGTATTTCAACTAAACTCCCACTTTTCCCTCTACCCCAATTTAAAGAAGTTCCACATATGATGCCCATTTCACTCATAAATATTTCAGAGATTTTTTAAAATTAAAATTTTAATCAGCAAAATTACAAATATCATAGATAGGCAACATTACCAAATAGAACTTAGTGACCTGGAAGATGGAACTAAGAAATTCACTAGGAACAAATTATAGACAGATAAAGGATCATGTGATTCCACAGAAGAACCTGAGACAATGATTTGCCTGTAAGTGATTTGTCAAGGGGGTGCTCTCAGGGCAAACTTATAAACGAGCTGGGAAGCAGAAAAGAAAAGAGGAAGAAATTAAGGAAGAATATGAGTTCAAATGATGTCTAGCCTCATTCTGTTTAATTCATGGCACACTCAGAGAAAAATTGCACCAGACTTTGTCTCAACTTGAGGCAAAAGATTGAGGCTTTTATATCCCACATTGGTAGCCCTTGGATACTGGCCATTTCATGAGAAAAGCAGCTACAAGTAACCAAGAAGGTTCTCTGAGGAAGCTTATAGATAAGAATTGCTAGCAGAAGCAGAAATTCAGGTGGTTGTTGTTGTTTAGTTGTTAGGTCATGCCCAACTATTTTGTGACCCCATAGCCTGCCAGGCTCCTCTGTCCATGCAATTTTCCTGATGAGAATACCGGAGTGGGTTGCCATTTCTTATTACAGGGAATCTTCTCAACCTAGAGTTCGAACCTGTGTCTCTTGCACCTCCTGCATTGGCAGGAGAATTCTTTACCACTGTGCCGCCTGGAAGGCCTGTGCTGAAGATATAGATCTAAATAAAAACTAAAATCTAATTTTATGTCAAAGCATGGCAAAATCAATTATACAGAAGTCAATGATAGAAAAGGCTTAATATTTTCCTTCTGATTTTGAAGAGTTTATTTATATTAACTACCAATGTGGAAAAGTAAATTCAGGTAGTAAAAAGCCGATTCACATAAGAATCCAACAGCACATTGTGTATTGAGCATTTACTATGTCAGGCACCAAGATATGTATATTAAGGCTTTTCTTCTTAGTTCTCACAGTAACACTATAAAATAAAGGCTAATATTATCACCATTTGCATTTGAGAAAACTGAGTTTTAGACATGAACTTTAGCTTTGCCCTTGCAAGTCTGGATTTGAACTAAAATTCATCCATATTTAGAGCTCAAGAATTTTACCAATATGTTCTATAAAGGTCATGAAAATGATACAATACAGCAATGTTTTAATATTTTCAACCTAACTGCTAACTAAAGAAGTGGCTCATGAAAGAGCAATAATCAACTATCAAATTGATCATGACTAAAAAAAGAAATCCTCAAAGCTGATCAGGGTATGATATGAACATGTAAACTTTTACAGCCTTTCTGGAAAACCTTCTGACAAAAGATTTTAAGTTTTTGCTAGTGCTTCAACTCCTAGGAATTTCTATCAAAGATATAATCAGCAAAACTTTAAATTCATAAATGGTGAAAAATATTATGGCACATTCTCAAGATAAATGACTTACACATTATTAACATCCAAGTGTAAGAAGAGTATAACTATAGAGGATATGGTAGTTACACAATATGAAGAACAAGGACTAGATACAAAATCAAGTATAAAACATAAGCTCGTTGCCAAATTTTGTAAGAAAATTACATTCTATAAAGTTCTGGATATATGGAGCCTTGGCAGGCTACATTCCATGGGGTCTCAGGGTTGGACATGACTAAGCGTGCGTGCACACACACACATATAATTATTTATAGATGAACATGCATTTATAAACTGATAGGCATTTTAAAAAATATTAAACAAAACGAATACAGTATTGTAAAGCAAAACAAACTAAAAAATAAAAATTAATTTAAGAATCCAAAAAAAAAATATTAATAGTTATTTATATATTTAAGAAAGACCAAAATAATACTGAATATACGTGCTTGCTAAGTCACTTCAGTCGTGTCTGACTCTGTGACTTGCCAGACTCCTCTGTCCATGGGATTTCCAGGCAAGAATCCTGGAGTAGGTTGCCATTTCCTCCTCCAGGGGGTCTTCCTGACCCAAGGATTGAACCCGGGTCTCCCACATTGCAAGCGGATTCTTTACTGCCTGAGCCACCAGGCAAGGAAAATAATACCAGGGATTATTAAATTAGTGAAATAATTTTTGGGGAGAGATGTTCATTTTCTTCTTGAAACTTTTCTGTACTTCCTTGATTTTCTAAACATATGTAAAACATATGTATTACTTAGCTAATATAAATACATAAATATAACCAAAAGAAAAATAAATGGTTAAGAAAAATCCTATTGTCTTTCACAAAGAATCCAATTAAAACTTCTAACCATACTAAAGCAGTGTTGCTAAGCCTTCATCTACTTTTATAATAGAGAGAAAATGCTAATGAATTTATAGGTAATATTTAAAGTTTATTTTATGTACCATGTCAGCAGACACAGTTAAAAGAGAAAAGTGTGTTTTACAGTTCATGGAAGGTAATAAATGTCAGACACATGTAGATACAGTTATAACTTTATGAACACCCAGGGTAATTTGCACAAGGAAAACGTTATACAAACACTAAATGAAAAGACATGTTTTCCAAGCACAGGTAGGGGACTGTTTTTACTCCATGTGCAATATAGGTGAGATAGAAGGCTAAGGACTGCAGTGCAGTGGTCTAACAATAAACCCCCTGCAAGTGTGCCATCTGATGGGGTGTTAATTGAGTAGCAGGTGAACATAAATAGAAAGTGCCAAGGGGAGTCTTTTTGTTGATGAGAGAACATAAAAATGTTGAGCTTGTAATAAGAAACAAAGACAGTGTGGAGTTTATTTTTCTGACTTCTCTCTACCCTCCATAGCATGTGCCTCTCTAGTTTAAAATGACTGCTAGGGAATAAAATGGCTTTTAAAATGTGTGGGTGATTATAGAATAAGTCAGATAGGTTCCCAAAGCGTATGAAACCTAAGGGTTTGTTTTAGTTTTGTTTGTTTGTCTATGGTTTAAATGCAATGTTTTATATGGTTGTTGCTGATTCTTGAAATTACTGACTCAGAATGTCTCGAGACATATAGAAGTCTAGGTCATTCAGCATCGAATGTGAAATTTCATTAGGATTTCATCAGGACATAGGAAAAAATTTAAAAAGTGGATAGAAACATGAAGAATGATTCAAACTTTCTAAAGTTCAAGATTTTTTTTAAAGAAAAGATACTTTTCTGTATAGTTTACCTAGAAAAATTATAGGAGATTATACAAATAAATCCTTGAGTAAAATAATTTTTAAGTTCTAATGCTGACATTTCTTTTTTCTGGGACACTGTCTTAACACAAATACATAACAACCACCATATGAAAGATGTTCTTTCTCTGAGAATTACTTTCAGTTGCTTATATAGTTATATAATCTCTAAGAATGTTGCTCCTTTGAAGAAATGAGGTCCCTGCACACTGTATTATTACTTCTAACAAGTCATAAATGCATCAAAGATACATGGAAGACATTTAAGCTATCAAGTTTCAACAATGGTAGCTAATATTTATGATGCATTTCCTGTACACTAGGAATTGTGCTTACCATATCACAAATAGCCATCTCATGTGAGCCTCATGACAATCTTAAGAGATAACTCAGTTCACATTGATAAGTGAAGATATCAATCTGTAGAAAAATAAAGCATCTTTCCCATAGCCACATAACTAATTGGTTGGGAAGCCAGATTTGAATGTACATTAACTGCCTCCATGAAAGTGAAAGTGAAGTCTCTCAGTCGTGTCCAACTCTTTGCAACCCCATGAACTGTAGCCTACCAGGATCCTCCATCCATGGGATTTTCCAGGCAAGGGTACTGGAGTGGGTTGCCATTTCCTTCTCCAGGGATTCCTGACCCAAGGATCAAACCCAGGTCTCCCACATTGTAGGCAGACACTTTACCGTCTGAGCCACCAGGGAAGTCCAACTGCCTCTGTAGAGAGCACAAGTCCTGATGTATACTCTTTCCTTACACTAACTCAAGTTCCTATAGAATATTCACCAAATAAATGCTTTGTTGTAACATAGTATCTGGTTATTCTAAGAAAGTTAGGGTAGAATCACAAAATTTCACTTCCAATATGCAGATGACACCACCCTTATGGCAGAAAGTGAAGAGGAACTAAAAAGCCTCTTGATCAAAGTGAAAAAGTTGGCTTAAAGCTCAGCATTCAGAAAACTAAGATCATGGCATCTGATCCTATCACTTCATGGGAAATAGATGGGGAAACAGTGGAAACAGTGTCAGACTTTATTTTTGGGGGCTCCAAAATCACTGCAGATGGTAATTGCAGCCATGAAATTAAAAGACGCTTACTCCTTGGAAGGAAAGTTATGACCAACCTAGATAGCATATTCAAAAGCAGAGACATTACTTTGTCAACAAAGGTCCATCTAGTCAAGGCTTTGGTTTTTCCAGTGGTCATGTATGGATGTGAAAGTTGGACTCTAAAGAAAGCTGAGCACAAAAGAATTGATGCTTTTGAACTGTAGTGTGGAGAAGAGTCTTGAGAGTCCCTCAGACTGCAAGGAGATCCAACCAGTCCATCCTAAAGGAGACCAGTTTGGGTATTCATTGGAAGGACTGATGCTAAGGCTGAAACTCCAGTACTTTGGCCACCTCATGTGAAGAGTTGACTCATTGGGAAAGACCCTGATGCTAGGAGGGATTGGGGGCAGGAGGAGAAGGGGATGACAGAGGATGAGATGGTTGGATGGCATCACCAACTCAATGCACGTGAGTTTGGGTGAACTCCAAGAGTTGGTGATGGACAGGGAGGCCTGGTGTGCTGCGATTCATGGGGTCGCAAAGAGTTGGATATGACTGAGCGACTGAAATGAACTGAACTGAACTGAACACAGTTTTGAGCAGTGATTCTCAACCTTTAATGTTCAGAGAAATTACCTGAAGATCTTGTTAAAAAGCAAATACTGATTCAGTAGGTTGAGGTGGAACTTGAGGCTCTGCATTTGTAACAAGCCCCCAGTGATATCCTGCTACTTGCGTAGCAAGCATAGAGGATCTGTTGGAGATGGGTGAAAGGAACAGGAGTAAAGTTCCAGTTATTAGTTCCCAATTCCTTCTTTCCATTCCCTAATTTCTGAGAAGTCACAATCTAGTCCAGACTACTCATCTCAACTTTCTGACTCTTTCTACATCCATTTTCTTCTTCCTTCATCTTGAAGAAGACAACCGGAATGCTAATATAAATATAAATGTTATAATCAAATTCTGGCAGAGAGATAGCCAGTGCAGATGTGCATTAAGGAAGAATAATCCTGTGTCTTCTTTGTACTAGTTTTGTAGATTACAGACTGTGTTTATAGAAGTTCTAAAATAAATTTTATAACCAAATCCTATCACAGGATATAATTAGACAAAAGAAGATCTCCAAAAGCACCATTTTGAGGAGTATTAGAACAACTCAGCAAGAATGAGAGTGTTAAGAAGTACAATGGGTAGTATCATAGGATTTACAGTATCATCCAGAAACCTAAGATTCACCCTATCTCTGACCAACCCCATTCTTCATATTTAACCATTAACCATACCCTGTAGATTTAACCTTGCAAACAGCATCTGCCACTGCCTCAGTTTAGTCCACAATCACTTCTCACTTTCCCACAGTTAGTGGGATACGGGGAAGGTGAAAGGGTTCTGTTTACTCTCTGGACTACTTCAAGACCATTCTCTACACTGCTACCAGAGAAACCTTTCTGAATTAGTAATTTAATGTGAATTCCTTGCTTTACATCCTTCAACAGCTCCCTATAGCGTTAAAGTTCACCTTCCCAGTTTAGCACACATGGCTCATTGTGGTTAAGCTCCATCTGTCCCTGCGGTTCACTCTTTCCATTACCTCATGCAAACCTCCCACTAGAGGCACACCAAGCTGGAATACAGCTCTACCATTGCATCCTGGTGTTTTACGCCTCCATACTTTCCCACATGCTCTTTTTATTTGGAAATCTTTCTTTCTTTCCTGCCGCTTCTTTCCAGCCCAGGCCTCTACACACCTAGATGAGTTTTCAATGTTCAGTTCAAGGAGTATTCTGAAACATCTGGAAAGCCCCATCGTCTTCCCATTAAGATAGAGAAACTATAGTAGGAAAGACAAGACCCCATGGACTACATCTACAATAGCACTAGGTTACAAGATCTACTCACGAATTCAAAATATAATTGGGTGTGGCTACATAAAAACTAGTGGGAGACCTGGTTTTGATCCCTGGTTTGGGAAGACTCTTTGGGGAAGGGAAAGGCTACCCACTCGAGCATTATGGCCTGCAGAATTCCATGGACAGAGGAGCCTGGCAGGCTACAGTTCATGGGGTCACAAAGAGTTGGACACAACTGAGTGACTTTCAGTTTTTCAGATAAAAACTATGGGAGAGAAATCAGAGGAAAAGCAAAGGGACTGTTGATAACCCCAAGAGGTGGGAACTCCCAACCCATTATTAGGTATTCACTGGAAAGGACAGTGGGCCTTGCTCAGAAAAGCAAGAGAAAATGGAAGACGGTTTTGAAAGTTTCAAATCATTGATGAGTCTAAGGTGTCCAAAGCATGATCAATGGTGTTAGAGAGTTTGGGAATCTAAGGCCTATAGACTCTCAAGATTGACAATATAACCCTCACATCATACAGCTTAGCACTAAGGAGAACCTGTTAGGATTACAAACCAAAGTGAGCAGAATAGGTGCTATGTGGGCAAGGAAAGCAGAAGACAAAAAAACTGGGGGGAGTGATAGAGTAGAAATATCTATGGCTAAGGCTATTTCTTCATTAAAGTGACAAAAGAGGTAGCTATCCCAGCTCATTCTTCTCATCAAAAACTACCGAAAAAAGTCACTTCACTTTAAAATGAACAGCAGTCAAAGAACACTACAGAGTTCACTACATACTATACTAGCACATAAAATCAGTATAAAAATGAGTGACTAGAGAATGAAATAAATCCCTCAGATAATGGAAGCATATCAGAAAAATATGCCCACAAAATAGGTAAAAAGTTTATTGTTTCAAAATGAACTAAAAGTCATTAAGCACTTATCTATAAGGAGCAACATAAATCAGAACATAAGATGACCGAGAAAAAGATTTACAAAAAGTATTAAGGAAAGAATTTCAAATGACAGAAAAAAATAATCTTCAAAGTTAAGAAAACAAAAGCAAATAAACACAAAAGAACATGCTTTAAGAGAAACAGAATGGAAAATAGCAAAGCTTTATAGATATCAAAAATTAAGAACAAGATTTTTTAAAGTGTTCAAGAGTAATCGGTGGATAAAGATCCAATATAAATACAATAGTCCTCTGAAGAAAACCAAAGCAATGAACAGAATAAATACTAAAACTATAATTGAGGGAAACTTTTCTGAAATAAGAAGAAGATTTAAAAATAAATATTTAAAAGGCATATCACATTAACTGGGAAAACAATTTATAATGGCCAAAATAGACATATTTTTTCTAAATTATTGGACTTAAACAAAAAATAAATGTGTGTATATAATGACATCCAGACAAAAATACCAAGGGAAAAAAAATTCAATTGTCATCAATCTTTCAGCAATAAATCTTTATGGTAGAACACAATGATGTATTATACTTAAGTCACTTAATCAAAGAAAGCATGAGCAAAGATGTAAACTGAACTTCATGTAGAAAAGCTACAAATTACTACAAACTTGCAAGTGCTCAGAGGATGTCATTTCCTTGATCTCTTCTTGAAGAATCTGTCATAGAAGGAGCTTCAAATAACCTGAGAGCTTCAAATAACTTGAGAAGCACAGAATATTTTTTTCTATACAATTAAGACTAAGAGTCATTAAAAGTAAAATTGCTATGTACTGTAATAATATAGACATGGTACAAGCATCAAAAACAGAGAGGTGCAATAAGCTCACTAGGTGTTTATTACGTATTTACTGTGTTTACAAGGATACTATATCAGCATTTGCTGGATGAGAGGCAGAAAAGAAAGGCAGAAAAGAATAGTAGGCAGCTTGGTTCACTATACCTCACAGTAGGAAACAAGAGTCTTAGTCAGCAGCCAAAAAGAAGGAAGGGAGATGGATTTTATACAAAGGTAATGTTAGTACAAAAGTAATCATTAAAACAAAATTATAAACCTTCCTAAATGCCAAAAGATATTTTAAAACATTTAAAATTTACTTTTAGAGGAAGGAAGGAAAGAATCAGAGTGATATAATCAGAGATAAAAGCTAGAATCCTTTGATTCTTCCTTGCTTCAAAGACTTAATTTTATAGATTTTTATATAATTATAGAACAAGTTTAATTTACCAAAATGCAAGCTTTAAAAATAAAATTATAAAAATTACCTAGTGAATAACCAGTGTGAAACATAGCTACACAGAAAGGAACTAGTTCAAGTGACTTTATACCACCTAATATAATTGTGCATCCCTGGTGGGACATGTCCTAAAGATTAAAAGTATAGCAAAACAATATCAATAACAAAACAGAAAATTAAACTGGTTTTGGAAATCAGTTGTTGTGGACATATTGTTTTTATAAGATTGTAGTATGATTAGTATGGGACAAACAAATGGGAATTTTATGGTGTTACTAACAGCAGGGATTTTTCACAGTGAGAGAAAGGAGATATTAATACTATTGCAACATGGATACAGTTAAATGAAAGTCTTACAGTCTTGAATGTGAATTGGAAGTATATGTATGGACTCACGATTTACTTTTTTCAATATATGTCCTAACTCTATTCTCCAAAATGTCTATAAGCAATTAAAGGTCAACTAATATGAGTGCCTATAACCCTCAGAAAGTGGGCTCTAAAATAGGATACCCCACTAAAAAGAGTCAGGGCTCTTTGGACAAACAGCTGCTTCCAGGTCTGAGATGGGAAGTGTTCAAGATGAATGAATGAGCTAACTGGAGCAATTCTCAGAGGGTGGTCACGAGGTCACACACAGCAGCATCACCTGGGAACTTGTTAGGAATGCAGACTCCCTATCTTTCCTCAGAACTACTGAATCAGCAACTCTGGGGGTGGGGACCAGCAGTCTGGGTTTAACAAGCCTTCAGGTGATGTTGATGAATACTGAAATTTGAAAAACCACTGGCCTACAGCCATTTATCAATGGCTTTTAACATCAAAAAAAAGAGAAACAACTTGACATTACATTCATTCTGACAGAAAAACATTGACAATCTATGAAATAATCTTTCCCTCCACGAAAATAATTAAGCCTAAGTCAAATTAAGCTGTAGTTTTAACTATCAAGTTATGCGATATAGAGAGGAACATAAAACAATACAGGAAATACAATTAACAAATCCAGACTGAGGGAAATTCTCTAGGTCAAATAACCTGATTTTTCCAACAAAGAAACTGTAAGGGAAATATACATATACATATATGTGTGTGTGTGTGTGTATGTATATATATATATATAGAGAGAGAGAGAGAGAGAGAAACCTATAAATTAGAAGAAACCAATTATTATAATATATGCCTTACTTGATTCCAATTCAAATAAACTAGAGAAAAAGAACATTTTTAGTACAACTAGATAGTTTGAACTCTAATTATACTGAACTTTTGTAATTGATTGTTCTGAGGTGATGATACAGTGCTTATGTTTTAGAGATATATGCTGAAATATTTAGAGGTAAACTTATATATTATCCAGGAATCATTCTGAAAATGATGCTACGGAAGGGCTGGTGGAGCGGATGAGGGCAAATAATCTGACCATGTGTTGATGGAGTTGTTGATTGTTGAAAATGGTATGGTGTTACTTAGAAGTTCATTAAAATAGTCTATTTTTCTGTATTTGAATTTTTCAATAGCATAAATTTTCTGTCAAGCATCATCTCTTCTCCCAAAACACTTCCCTTAGCCTCACTGTCAACTGACATGAATAACCCCATCACTCTGTATGTAACTCTCTGCTGTGATCAGTTCCTTGTGGGGAGGCCTGGGCTTCGTTTGCCCTTATAACACCAGTGCCTCAACAAGCATTTTTTTCAGTTCAGAGTCCTCACAGAAAACAGAAAACATACTCAGAGTAATTGAGAGCGTTCATTAAAATTATTTACAAGGATGTAAGCAGGGTTAAGGGTGGCTCGGTGGTAGAGAATCTGCCGGCCTATGCAAGAGATGCAAGCTCTGTTCCTGAGTCAGGAAGATCCCCCGAAAAAGGAAATGGCCACCCACTTCAGTATTCTTGCCTGGACAGAGGAGCCTGGTGAGCTACAGTCCATAGGATAGCAAAGGAGTCAGACAAGACTTAGGGACAAAACACAGCACCAACAGTCACAGTTAAGAGAAACAATCAGGGATGGTGAGCGCCTGGGCCTGGCAACAGCAAGGGGCCATCTCCTCCTCTTGCCTGCAGGGCAAGGGGTAGGGAGATCCACCTGCAATGTAATGATAGCTGCAGCGTTAGTTCTGCAGGCCGGGAAATCAATACCTCAAAGTAACTCCAGATCTTGTTGATAACTTCTAGTAGCTAAATCCAAATATGAGCAAGAGCCTGTTAACCAATGAGAACAAGAGTAGAAAGTGGATCTGGAGGGTGAGATGCAATGTCACAGAGACAAGAGGCTTCTGATCATCCCTGCAGATTTAGGTTTCCAGGTTGATTCTCAAACTGTTTGCTGCATGTGTGCATACAGGGGTACGTGAGTGCAGGTGTAGATGTGCGTGTGGAAAGAGGGACGTTTGATGACACATTTTTCAGATGGATTCTCTTGCTTTCAGTCCACAGAGCACAAGTTTAGGAAAAAAATCAGCTCATTGTGGCAGATTATTAAAATAGCTACATTTTTCTATCAATTATTTTAAGGAATCTTTGCCTTTTCTGCCAGTTTCTTCTTTCTAATAAAGAAAATTTATTTGGATGCATACTGTATCACCTCCAGTAGTATTTAAAGCAACATGCTAATATCAGAATATCAGTGTAAATACACCTGCAATTGTCAGTTAACCTCATGCTATTATTTTTAGACTGCCTGCGGCAGTGCATCAGTACTGTCAGAAGGAAAAAAAAAATAACACAGAATAAGGCATTTTCACATCCTTTTCCACAAGCCAAGACACAAAATGGGCTCATTATCAACATGTGGTTTCCTACAGTTCAGTATGAATATATCTTTAGCTCTCCAGTAACTTCTGTGGAGTTGTGTAATTTAGCAAAATGTAAACATATGTTCCCCTAGGAATGATATGCTGCCAGGCAAATGAGATTATTTCTTTCCCCTCAGTCCTTCCTTGAAATAAACTAATTAAGCCTGAAGATTCCAGGGCACAATTCTGAAGAAAAATATTTTATTCTTAAGATCACAGTGTTGTGTCTATCCCATCGGTTCAAGCTGATGGCCTTGTTAAAAACATTCATATTCTTGCCTCTTTTGTCGAAGATAAGGTGTCCATAGGTGTGTGGATTTATCTATGGGCTTTCTATTTTGTTTCATTGATCTATATTTCTGTCTTTGTGCCAGTACCATACTGTCTTGATGACTGTGGCTTAGTTGGTGGGAATGCAAACTAGTACAGCCACTATGGAGAACAGTGTGGAGATTCCTGAAAAAACTGGAAATAGAACTGCCTTATGACCCAGCAATCTCACTGCTAGGCATACATACTGAGGAAGCCAGAATTGAAGAGACACGTGTACCCCAATGTTCATCGCAGCACTGTTTATAATAGCCAGGACATGGAAGCAACCTAGATGTCCATCAGCAGACGAATGGATAAGAAAGCTGTGGTACTTATACACAATGGAGTATTACTCAGCTATTAAAAACAATACATTTGAATCAGTTCTAATGAGGTGGATGAAACTGGAGCTGATTATACAGAGTGAAGACAGAAAGAAAAACACCAATACAGTATACTAACACATATATATGGAATTTAGAAAGATGGTAATGATAACCCTGTATGCGAGACAGCAAAAGAGAGACAGATGTAAAGGGTGGAATGATTTGGGAGAATGGCATTGAAACATGTATACTATCATGTAAGAAACAAATCGCTAGTCTAGGTTTGATACAGGATACAGGATGCTTGGGGCTGGTGCATTGGGATGACCCAGAGAGATGATATGGGGAAGGTGGTGGGAAGGGGGTTCAGGGTTGGGAACTCATGTACACCTGTGGCGGATTCATGTCAATGTATGGCAAAACCAATACAGTATTGTAAAGTAAAAAATAAATAAATAATTTTAAAAAGAGGAAAAAAAAAACATTCATATTAAGAAGAGGTTGTTTTGTTTTCTTCCCCAGATTCTCATACAAATCTGAATATCTACTAACATCTGTGGGAACTACAAAAATCTTATTTTGAAAAATATTATAAATCTCTAGACTTTGGACAATATGAGCAATCATATCTCAAAACACTTTCATTTACCTGGTGGCAGGGACTTATAGACTGTGGGTATTTAAGTTACAGTACCAGCTTTACAAATCCAAATAGTGAAGCATTACTATATATCACAATACATGACAACTATCTTTCATATGCAAAGATGGTTTAACCCTCTACCAGTAAAATGGAGAACATACACTCTTAGTCAAATAAAGGTGACCTATTTGTATTATATAGTACACAGATACCTTGTTCTTCTTGAAACTAAAGGAAATGTATTTGTGTTATAAGTGACTATGGCTTTTACCCTAATACCTACCAAAATACAAAAAAATCAAAACTGCGACTTATGCCATAGGGCCATGAAGCTCTAACCAGCTGAGTTCCCTAATGTGCCTGAGTCACTTGAAACAACTGTAAATTGGGGTTAACAGAGCACAAAATCTGCAGAGAGAAGCGTGTGGTTTTGGTTATTTCTGCCATTACAAGCTGTGTGAATGTGTTGCAGGAATGGGGACCCCTTCCAGGGCCCAAAACTGGGCTCTTGTCTAACACTTAGAAATGAATGGTCTGAGGAGACACATGGGCTGACAAAGCAAGAGATTTTATTGGGAAAGGGCACTCCGGTGGAGAGCAGTAGGGTTAGGGAACCCAGGAGAACAGTTTTGGCTCACAGTCTGGGGTTTTAAGGTGATGGAATTAGTTTCTGGATTGTCTTTAGCCAATCATTCTGACTCAGAGTCCTTCCTGGTGGTGCACACTTTGTTCAGTCAAGATGGATGCCAGAGAGAAGGATTCTGGGAGGTGGTCGAACATGTGGTGTCTCCTTTTGACCTTTCCTGAACTATTCAGGTGGGTGGTGGCTTATTAGTTCTGTGTTCCTCCTGTTGTAAAACAACTCATGCAAATAGTTACTATGGCGCCTGGCCAGGGTGGGTGGTTTCGTCAGTGGGTTTCCCCTAACAAACGTGGGCAAGTAACTAAACTGTGATTTGAGTCTCAGTTTTCTTATTTATAAACTATTTATAATCACTTTTCCCTACAAAGCTGTTGTGAAGATCAAGTAATGTGTGCGAATGGACTTTATAATTTGCTGAGTGTCATACAAGCTAGTTCACAGGCCTTTGATTTGATTGTTTTATCTGATCTTTCAACTCTGAGATTTGCCAACATAGGATTTTTAGTTTTATTTCTGTGTTCATTTCCTTTTGTCTTTTGTTTTCCTTCCCTTTCTAGTCTTTCCATTCTTCTTGATTTAAAATATCAACTCCCAATAAAAATCTCAAATCAAATATTTTGGAGAAAATATTTTAGCAAAATTCACTCTCTCATATACCTTTAGAAGTGAATCTATTTCTAGCCCAGGATTAGGGATTGAAGCCAGAGAGACCACCAATGTATGGTCAGGCCAAAAGACAGCCTCAGAAGTGGGGACACAAAGAGGCTGATGAGGAAAAAGGCCAGCCCAGAACAGCCTCATGCAGAGTCAGAGAGAGTGTGTCTCAGAAATCTGAGCTTGCAGCATCAGGGGTTGGGAGACTCCAATAGTGTGCACAGAGATGGCAAAAAGAGAAAAACAAAGCTATCTCAGAATATCTGGGTTTACCAGCAATTTCCTGGCTAGTAGTTTGTAAAGAATTATAACTGGCTAAATGTTTTATCTTGGAGAAGGAAATGGCAACCCACTCCAGTATTCTTGCCTGGGAAATCCCATGGACAGAGGAGCCTGGTGGACTACAGTCCATGAAGTCGCAAAAGAGCTGGAGACAACTTAATGACTAAACAACAACAAAATGCTTTATCAGGAAAATCATTTGACAAACAGTAAGAACTAGGTTCCACTTTCTGTTTTGTCCCTAACTAGTTTAAGCCATTTGAACTGTCTAGGCTTCAGGTCCTCCAACTGTGAAAAGTCTAGATTATTTCTAAATTTTATTCAAGCTCTATAACACTACAGTAGTCATAAGTAATTTATTTCTATTCTAATTTATTTTAACTATGCAAAACAAGGTACACTTGCCCCCAAAATTAAAATTAAGGGAAAAACAACCACAATCACTAAAATTGTGGTTGGTGTGGTTTTCCCATGCATTTGGGAAAATTTAAGGGTTTCAACAAGAGGCAAATTAATGTCATTTTTACCTACCTCCTCAAGATGACCCCTTAACTGGAATCCCAATGAACAATAATAGTTCCTTCCTGCAACAGCCAATCAAAATGTATTATTAGAGTAACATTCCATGGAATCTCACATCAATAAATCTTTGGTGTGCAAAATTGGTATTGTTTACATTTAGAGAAAATTATTATCCTTGGAATCTGAAAAATGATAATTAGAAAGTTCTCCTGTGCCACATCCAGAATTCTTTCCAGTTTTGCAACACTGGCTACAGAAGAGGGAAGCACCAGTTCCCTATGGGAGTGGCCTTCACTCATTCTAAAACTCCAACTTAAAAGGCCTTTTTGTCTGGGGAAAAATCCTCTCTTCCCCACAGCATCTCTTTTCACGTTTCTTAACCTCTTTCTTGTACCCACAAAAATTTATCAGCTTTCCTATTTATAAACTATTGAAGAAATAATAGCAGATAACTATTTTTGCTTTATTTTAATGCTGTAGTTTTAGTCCAGAAAAAACACGGAGTTGAGTTAGCGAAACAGGAATAAAAATGAATCTGACCTGATGAGGAGTGGGGAAATGTTAAGCAAATGACAGGCTATGCAATGGGGAGTCAATAAATATTTTATGTCTATAAAATCAGGAGCAAGTTAGCTAATATATATGCACACACTGATGGCTCAGCAGGTTAAGAATCCGCCTTCAATGCAGGAGACTTCTTCCCTAAGTCAGGAAAATCCCCTAGAGGAAGAAATTGCATCCTATTCCAGTGTTCTTGACTGAGTAATAGATGGACAGAGGAGCCTGGAAAGCTACAGTCCAAAGGATCACAAAGAGTTGGACATGACAGAGTGACTAAACATGCACACACTTCTCCATAAAATATTAAAATGCTACATAAATACTATTATTGTTATTACTATTTTAAGGAGAGAAAAAAATGGAAAGGAGACAAAGATTACCTAAGAAAGCAATTCGTGCTAAGTGCTAGTGCTGCCACCACCTAAAATGTGGTCAGGGCTGGAAGGCAGCCCTTTTGAGTTTCTTGTCTTCATATAATGCTATGACTCTTATTTTCTTCTGAGTTTCTTCATCTTCCCCTCCTCCCTCCACTTTACATGATACCTAGATAACACCAGTCTCAGTTACATACTCAGTTAAATTTGGGGGTCCACAGTTCTTAGATAGACTCATAAATCCATGGAAAGTAATTCATATTTAATTGAAGATGCAAGGATCATTTAGAGTCATCTTCTTTAGCATTGCAAAGAAGCAGTGCTTTCAGCTCAGCATCTCCATAGCTCTGTTGAAAACCAGAGTTTAGACACTCAAGTTCCAGCTTCTAATATTCTCTGGGGATAAGAAGGCAAATATGAGCCCATCAGCTTCTCTTTGACCCTTGACCATAGACCGTTCCACAGCCTTGTCCATCCATCTTGTGCATGTGTCTGCTTTGTCTCTAAGAACACTGGTGAGAAGATGATAGGCAAAATCCACAATTTCAACTGGCTAAAAATATAGAAAATCAGAAAGCATTTTCTGCAGATAGAGATGGAGCACCATTACCTCCCTGCGTATAAGACAATTCACCCATCATCCAAGGTAAGACAGTTGAATCACTAGGCTGGTGCTTTGTCCACTGCTACCCAGCCTACTATTCCTGGTGTTATTATCATTAAAATAAAAAATCAAAATGCTGAATATTGGTTCCAGAAAATTCGGCCTTTAAGAATTTTCCTGCTCTGCAAGTAGCCTTCCTCCCATATCTGCAAATAAAGGATTAAAGGGGCTTCCAAGGTCCCCAGAAAGCCCTTCCTAGTGTCTTGGCCCATTGTTAAATGTTAAGGGCTGTTGGAACGCTTTCTGCAGCACTCAATGCTTTAGAAACACAGATGTATTATTCTTAAAGCCCAGGTAGAACACAGACCTTTTGTGAATACCTGATGACTTTCCCCAGTTGGAGGTCTATGGGGATTGGGGAAGACGAGGAAACAAAGGAGAGGGAACCTCTCAGACTCACAACAACAAATTTATGTCCATCTGAGGAAAGACAGTTCCACATGCCTGAGTTCACTGCTAAGCTCAGAATAGAATTACCTATATGTCAGTCAGTCAAGGTAGTTTAAAATACCTGTGCTCCTAAAGCCAGGGTGTCATTATAGATTTAGCACTACCAGCAGCGTTCTCTTTGTCACACAATGAAGCAATATGGCTAATTAAAGCTCACTAGGGAGCCTGAAATAATGATGCCTCTCTCTTCCTAGAGCCAATTACCCCAAATATTAGATTGCCTACCTACTCTTTCACTGAAAGAAGTGTCTAGGACTTTTTTATTATTATTATTTAATTCAGGCATTATGTATCATGTAACGTCACATTATGTGATGTTGTGTCACAGTCTGACAGCTTACAACGAGGGATACGCTGAATATATTGGGTAGTTAATACCTGCCTGAATTAACAAGACAACCGACTTTCCAAAGAAAGAAAGTCTGAGAAATATCTGCTATACCTCCTGGGATATCTGGAGGGAGTCATCTCTGATTCACTCCATCAACCACTGTGTGTCACTGTTGCTTCTTGTAAAGACACATGAAAGAGTATTTGTCTGCAGAGATGGCACACATGTCTGCATGTAAACTATAGATGAGTCTGTACAGAATCCTTAATGAATACTCATTCATAAAAATTCTACTTCAATGCTGTTTAAAGGATTTCAGCCATGTAGGAATTAAGCATCAAAAGGCAGGGTAATTATCATAGACAGGGTATGTATGGGTTTGGGTTTGAGCAAACCAGTTGAGAAACTGAAATATGTCCTTTCTTCCTTAACTCATATATTTATTCAGGAATATTTATTGCATTCCTTTTCTCTACAAGTATTTCTGTTAAGGGAAGATGGAATATGTTCCAGTTCCAATTACTTTGCTGATCCTACTCAAGTGAAGCATGATCCTATCTCAGGGCCTTTGCACTGGCTGATAATACTACCTGGGATGCTTTAGTTCTAAGATATCTTCTTACCATCTTTAAAGTTTCCCAAATGTCAACTTAATGAGACCTTCCCTGGCCAACTTACTTTTAAATTCCCCTCAGCTTTTCACCCCCAGCTCTCCTGGTTATATTTTTCTATTTTTTACCCCATAGAAGAAGAAATTTATACAGGGCTGTCAGAAAAATCCTCTTTGAAGAGACAAAATAGAAGCAGAAAGATAAACAATGGAAGATCTGAAAGAAGTGTCTAGGACTTTTTTATTATTATTATTTAATTCAGGCATTATGTATCATGTAACGTCACATTATGTGATGTTGTGTCACAGTCTGACAGCTTACAACGAGGGATACGCTGAATATATTGGGTAGTTAATACCTGCCTGAATTAACAAGACAACCGACTTTCCAAAGAAAGAAAGTCTGAGAAATATCTGCTATACCTCCTGGGATATCTGGAGGGAGTTCATCTCTGATTCACTCCATCAACCACTGTGTGTCACTGTTGCTTCTTGTAAAGACACATGAAAGAGTATTTGTCTGCAGAGATGGCACACATGTCTGCACGTAAACTATAGATGAGTCTGTACAGAATCCTTAATGAATACTCATTCATAAAAATTCTACTTCAATGCTGTTTAAAGGATTTTAGCCATGTAGGAATTAAGCATCAAAAGGCAGGGTAATTATCATAGACAGGGTATGTATGGGTTTGGGTTTGAGCAAACCAGTTGAGAAACTGAAATATGTCCTTTCTTCCTTAACTCATATATTTATTCAGGAATATTTATTGCATTACTTTTCTCTACAAGTATTTCTGTTAAGGGAAGATGGAATATGTTCCAGTTCCAATTACTTTGCTGATCCTACTCAAGTGAAGCATGATCCTATCTCAGGGCCTTTGCACTGGCTGATAATACTACCTGGGATGCTTTAGTTCTAAGATATCTTCTTACCATCTTTAAAGTTTCCCAAATGTCAACTTAATGAGACCTTCCCTGGCCAACTTACTTTTAAATTCCCCTCAGCTTTTCACCCCCAGCTCTCCTGGTTATATTTTTCTATTTTTTACCCCATAGAAGAAGAAATTTATACAGGGCTGTCAGAAAAATCCTCTTTGAAGAGACAAAATAGAAGCAGAAAGATAAACAATGGAAGATAGTTATTGCTGAGAGGAATGGAAAGAGATGGTTCACTTTTTCCTCTGTAAGCCAGGGATAAATACCCACCAACTCCAAGCTTCAGCAATACATGAACCATGAACTCCCAGATGTTCAAGCTGGTTTTAGAAAAGGCAGAGGAACCAGAGATCAAATTGCCAGCACCCACTGGATCATCCAAAAAGCAAGAGAGTTCCAGAAAAACATCTATTTCTGTTTTATTGACTATGCCAAAGCCTTTTGACTGTGTGGATCACAATAAACTGTGGAAAATTCTGAAAGAGATGGGAATACCAGACCACCTGACCTGCCTCTTGACAAACCTGTATGCAGGTCAGGAAGCAACGGTTAGAACTGGACAGGAAACAATAGACTGGTTCCAAATAGGAAAAGGAGTATGTCAAGGCTGTATATTGTCACCCTGCTTATTTAACTTATATGCAGAGTACATCATGAGAAATGCTGGGCTGGAAGAAGCACAAACTGGAATCAAGATTGCCAGGAGAAATATCAGTAACCTCAGATATGCAGATGATACCACCCTTATGGCAGAAAGTGAAGAGGAACTAAAAAGCCTCTTGATGAAAGTGAAAGAGGAGAGTGAAAAAGTTGGCTTAAAGGCTCAACATTCAAAAAATGAAGATCATGGCATCTGGTCTCATCACTTCATGGGAAATAGATGGGGAAACAGTGTCAGACTTTATTTTTTTGGGCTCCAAAATCACTACAGATGATGACTGCAGCCATGAAATTAAAAGACACTTACTCCTTGGAAGAAAAGTTATGACTAACTTAAATAGCATATTCAAAAGCAGAGACATTACTTTGCCATCAAAGGTCTGGCTAGTCAAGGCTATGGTTTTTCCTGTGGTCATGTATGGATGTGAGAGTTGGACTGTGAAGAAGGCTGAGCGCAGAAGAATTGATGCTTTTGAACTGTGGTGTTGGAGAAGACTCTTGAAGAGTCCCTTGGACTGCAAGGAGATCCAACCAGTCCATTCTAAAGGAGATCACTCCTGGGTGTTCTTTGGAAGGATTGATGTTAAAGCTGAAATTCCAATAATTTGGCCACCTCATGTGAAGAGCTGACTCATTAGAAAAGACCCTGATGCTGGGAGGGATTGGGGGCAGGAGGAGAGGGGACGATAGAGGATGAGATGGCTGGATGGCATCACCGACTTGATGGACATGTTTGGGTGAACTCTGGGTGTTGGTGATGGACAGGGAGGCCTGGCGTGCTATAATTCATGGGGTCGCAAAGAGTCGGACACAACTGAGCGACTGAACTGAACTGAAATGAACTGAACTGGTAAGGAGAGGATTAAATGAGATAATATATATAAAGTGCCGAGAATGTACTTTCTCAACATTCGAATTATGCATTTCACTACTCACAAAATTTTCAGTGGCTTCCCATTTTCTTCTGAAAAAAAAAATCAAACTTTTAGATAAATATAAGATATTCCATTACCTCTATTTCCCAGTTCTAGTTTCTCTTTCAAGCCACTTCCTTTCACCACCAACTTCCTCAGCTTCCACCAACATGTATGCACTCTCTCTCTCTCTTCAAGTCATATATATTTAACTGCTTAAGTAACCCAAGCACTAATTTCCTCTTTATACATTTCAACTGGTTGTCAATACTTGGAATGGACAGCCTCCCCTAAACAATCCTTTTCTAACCTTTCCAATGTGTTCTTAAAATGTCCCCTGCACCCTCTGTCTTTCTCTATCATTCAGTTCAGTTCAGTTAAGTTGCTCAGTCATGACCAACTCTTTGTGACCCCATGGACTGAAGCACACCAGGCCTCCCTGTCCATCACCAACTCCCAGAGCCTACTGAAACTCATGCCCATTGAGCTGGTGATGCCATCCAGCCATCTCATCCTCTGTCATCCCCTTTTCCTCCTGCCCCCAATCCCTCCCAGCATCAGGGTCTTTTCCAATGAGTCAACTCTTCACATGAGGTGGCCAAAGTGTTGAAGTTTCAGCTTTAGCATCAGTCCTTCCAATGAACACCCAGGACTAATCTCCTTTAGGATGGACTGGTTGGATCTCCTTGCAGTCCAAGGGACTCTCAAGAGTCTTCTCCAACACCACAGTTCAAAAGCATCAATTCTTCGGTGCTCAGCTTTTTATAGTCCAACTCTCATATCCATAATGACTACTGGAAAAACTAAAGCCTTGACTAGATGGATCTTTGTTGGCAAAGTAATGACTCTGCTTTTTAATATGCCATCTATATTGGTCATAACTTTTCTTCCAAGGAGCAAGCATCTTTTCTCTATTGTGGGAACCTATTATATAATATTTATGTTAGCATTTTAGTTATCTTTTCCCCAAACTATACTGTAAGATCATTTAGGTAGAACTGCATCTAGTCTTTCTATTAATACCTCTCAGTAAATAGTAGACCCACAATACATACATTTGAATTAGCATCTGAATCCATCCAATAGGTAAGTACTAGATTAGTGCTTGGCACATAGTTTCTTCATAATAATGTTGGCAAGTGTCCATCACACTCAACTGACTTATTTAAGTATAAATGTAAATATTCAGTTAGACTGTCACAATGTACATTGGTTGCATGAACCTGTACTTGTATATCACATTATATATCAGTTAATAAAATATTTTGTTTAATGTGCAATAAATAAACTTTAAGATGTATTCTAAGCAGAAGAATGATATTACTTGGGAAAGTAGTAGGCATAAGGTCATAAAAAATCTAAGATGATTGCCTGAAGAAACTTAAAAACCACTAAAGAAGACAGAGATATAGGAACAATTCATCAATATAAGTTTGGGACAAAATGCATAATCATAACAGTGCATATGAGAAATTATAGGGACTTCCTTGGGATGGTCCAGTGGTTAAGACTTCACCTACCAGTGCAGGGGGCAGAGGTTTGATCCCTGGTTGGAGAGCTAAGAGCCCACATACCTCATGGCCAAAAAACCAAAACATAAAACAGAAATGATATTGTAACAAATTCAATAAGGATTTTAAAAGTTACATGCATCCGAAAAAAATCTAAAACAAGAAAAAACAGGCGATGGGATTACAAAGAAAAGAAAATGATAAAGTAATTGAAATTATAAAAGAAATAGAAACTAAGATAAAGGAAACTTAAGAAAATGTTATGAGGGTGAGGCTGAAGTTTTAGGCACATTCAATGGTGGAGAGTCTGGATGCATGCAACACAGAGCTAAAATGGTAGATCAGAACTAGGTTGGAGAATCAGGGATAGGGGAGCTCACTGGTATGTTTATTCCAATATCCCAATGCTGAAGCATTTGGAGTTCATTTTGTAAGCACATAGGATTTCATATCTAAGTACATGGACCAATGTGTAGAGAACTGTTGATGTTGTGGTTGTTAAAGGAAGTGGGGAAAAATGACATCTTGAATTCAGGGAGGCATGTGAAAGTGAAGTCGCTCAGTTGTCTCCAACTCTTTGCGACCCCACAGCCTGTAGCCTTTCAGGCTTTCCGTCCATGGGATTTTCCAGGCAAGAATACTGGAGTGGGTTACCATTTCCTTCTCCAGGAGATCTTCCCGACCCAGAGATTGAACCTGGGTCTCCCGCATTGTAGGCAGACGCTTTACCGTCTGAGCCACCAGCATGTTAGGAGGTTATTATAAAGTGTGAAAAAAAATGTGGAGATGCAATAAATTAGAGCATGATGGTAACGTATAGAAAAGAGTCAGCACAGGGGCAGAACTGAGTCTCTTTGGCAAGTGACTGGTGGAGTCAAGAATTAATCCATACCTTGGAAAAAAGAAATGCACTGAGTATAATTTAGGAAGCAGTGGGAGGAATATTCCCTAATGATTAAGCAGTCTTACACATGATTGCTTGGCTGTTAAGGACATTAGTGTTCAGGAGACATCCAAGAGACCACGGTCAAATAGAGCATGTAGTTAGTTATGAACTAGGTTGAGATTTAATAAAGAGTATTATATTTTTGCTAATATAAGTAACACTACAAAAGGCAGTTACATGTAAATAGTTTTTTCTCTTTTGAATTATTTCCTTAAACATGTTTCCACAGTTGTGGAAACCACTGTAATAAGAGCAAAATTACCACTTTGTAATTAGAACACTTCCTAACATCATACACAAAAGAAATTTTAAATGGATTAAAGACCTAAATGTAAGGCCAGAAACTATAATCTTCTTAGAGGAAAATATAGGCAAACACTCTTTGAAATAAATGACAGCATTCTCTCTTTGACTCACCTCCTAGCATAATAGAAATAAAAACAAAAATAAACAAGTGGGACCTAATTAAATGGTCTAGCACATGAATGGAGAAGGAAATGGCAACCCACTCCAATGATCTTGCCTGGAGAATCCCAGGGACGGCGGAGCCTGGTGGGCTGCCGTCCATGGGGTCGCACAGAGTCAGACGCGATTGATGCGACTTAGCAGCAGCAGCAGTCCCAATCCTCTTATCCTTTCACTTCAAGACAGCAAAATATTCAATTTCAGGACTTCCTTAGAAATTTTGACATTTGTTTTGCTTTTACTTTTGTCCCAACATCCCAAACAAAAATACCACGTTCTTTATGACAGCCCTCAGTAAGATTAATATACAGCAATCACCTTAATAGTTTTATGATACTTTCTCAAGATAAGACCTCAGGGGTTCAGCCAGTGCTTTGAGAACAGTTTCTAAGTCACTGTGATGATGTTGTTTCCAAAACATCATTAAAATAAGCAGTTCTGTCCAACGGTAGTAAGAGTGAACCATAATGAAACACCTGATTTGTTGGACTAAATCCACAGCACTACCATACTATTAACATATAAAGGCATTAATTACTAAGAATCAAGTTTGGATGTGGGATTTCTAAGTTTGTGTATTTCTGTTGATAACATAATACAAGTATAGAAGCCATAAATCATTTTTGCCTTCACAGTTCAGTTCAGTTCAGTCGCTCAGTCGTGTCCGACTCTTTGCGACCCCATGAATCGCAGCAAGCCAGGCCTCCCTGTCCATCACCAACTCCCGGAGTTCACTCAGATTCACGTCCATCGAGTCAGTGATGCCATCCAGCCATCTCATCCTCTGTTGTCCCCTTGTCCGCTTGCCCCCAATCGCTCCCAGCATCAAAGTCTTTTCTAATGAGTCCACTCTTCGCATGAGGTGGCCAAAGTACTAGAGTTTCAGCTTTAGCATCATTCCTTCCAAAGAAATCCCAGGGCTGATCTCCTTAGAATGGACTGGTTGGATCTCCTAAATCCAACAAATATATCTCTGTGTCTTCCTCTAATTACTGTAAATGCAGCCCCTCATATTCTAAGGTGGTAATCAGTAAGTATAGAAAGTAATTTTATTTTCATTGGCTATACTGAAACTCTGAGAGAGATGTAACCATCTTTAGTATTGTCTCTGATGAAGGCTTAAATTGTAAACATGGATTCAATTAAAAAAAACCCAAGTAAATTGTGTTAAATGCCTTACCTCTGCATGTTAAATCAGTCTGTTAAGAAATTATATTCTACATCATTTGAGCTTCTTTGTTCTTCGTTCATCATTTTTGTACTTTTTTAAATGTCTGGTTAAATTTGCTTTTGGAAAGCTTTCTAATTACTTCTAAAAAGACTAAATAAGAAATTATATTTTTCCCAGAATAAATGAAAGGATTCACTTTAGTTCAAAATTCCAAATCCAAAACATTTGGAGAGGTTTCACAAAGTGGCACAGCATGTTCTATTGGCCTTATAGGAACAAGATGATCCAGGGAGAATAAACAGCTCAGATATCACCACCAGCATCCCCTGACCACAGAAGGCAATGCATAGGAGCATCCTGCTCCAATACAACACTCCTTGGGTCTTTTTGTCTTACCTACAGATGAGAGTTATTGGAGTGCTTGCTCACCATGTGACAGCCACTATGCTCAAAACAAAATATAAAGCTAAGATACAGGTGATTTCATCAAGGGTTAACAGAGAAGTTTACTCATATGCTCTCTTTTTTCTTCCTAACCATCTCTTCTCTTCCTTCAATATTCAGGTCAAATGTCACCTTCTCTGGGAAGCTTTGTTTTATGCTTTTCCACTCAGCCCAGAAAAAGTAATATCTTTCTCTTAAACCCTCCATAATTCTGTCCATAAATGCATTAACTTATTCTACTACTTTTTAATGTATTTCTTTATATGAGTAAAAATCCTACTGTGTTGAGACTATATCTTACTTATTGAGAGGTAGGAAATAATAGGAAATAACAAATGAGACTGGTAATAGGGTGAGAGGCAACATAGAAATGGAAAGCTCAGAATACAGTGCTAGACTGCTTGGGTTCAAATTCAATCTATGGAACTTATTAGTTATGTGAACTTGGTTTAAGAGAACATGAAAAAGAATAGATACATGTATATGCAAAAATGAATCACTTTGCTGTACACCTGAAACTAACACAATACTGTAAGTCCACTATAATATAAAATAACATTTTAAAAAGAATAATTATCTCCTCATTGTTTCATACTTAGACAATAATTTTTGACAAACATCTTTATACTTGTAATTTTCCATATATAACACATTTCATAGCATTTTTATATCTTAAACTTACAATAATCATGGGAAATAGGTTAAATGTTACAGTCTTTATAGGAAAGGAAACAAAGGATTATATTTTAAGTGATTTTCTTAGAAAGCATATGCTTGAATCAAGACCATAAGCTACGCCTTCTGATTCAGTTTTGTGCCCTTTCTCCTTTATATTTTATTATGTAAAAATGAAACTACAAAGCTATCATCAGTATAAAATGACTATGGTGTGTGTGTGTGCATATTGATAGGTGTGTGCTTATCTACTCACACACTTCATGATTCCCTTTGTGATCAATAACAAATATATGTGAAATGCCCCCAAGGAACCAGAGCCTCCAACTTGTGCCTAAATCAGCACTGGGCTCTTATCCACTGAACCACTCAGCTTATTTCTGCAATAGAAATTAAACAGATATTGGCAACATTAAAGCCCCACTGAGAAATCAGTATGCAGGTCAGGAAGCAACAGTTAGAACTGGAACAACAGACTGGTTCCAAATAGGAAAAGGAGTACGTCAAGGCTGTATATTCTGCTTATTTAACTTATATGCAGAGTACATCATGAGAAACACTGGGCTGGATGAAGCATAAGCTGGAATCAAGACTGCTGGGAGAAATATCGATAACCTCAGATATGCAGATGGCACCACCCTTCTGGCAGAAAGTGAAGAGGAACTAAAGAGCCTCTTGATGAAAGGAAAGAGGAGAATGAAAAAGTTGGCTTAAAGCTAAACATTCAGAAAACTAAGATCATGGCATCCAGTCCCATCACATTATGGCAAATGAATGGGGAAAGAGTGGCAGACTTTATTTTGAAGGGTTCCAAAATCACTGTAGGTGGTGACTGCAGCCATGAAATTGAAACACACTTACTCCTTGGAAGAAAAGTTATGACCAACCTAGACAGCATATTTAAAAGCAGAGACATTACTTTGTCAACAAAGGTCCCTCTAGTCAAGGCTATGGCTTTTCCAGTAGTCATGTATGGATGTGAGAGTTGGACTATAAAGAAAGCTGAGTGCCGAGGAATTGATGCTTTTGAATTGTGATGTTGGAGAAGACTCTTGAGAGTCCCTTGGACAGCAAGGAGATCCAGCCAGTTCATTCTAAAGAAAATCAGTCCTGAATGTTCATTGGAAGGACTGATGTTGAAGCTGAAACTCCAGTTCTTTGGCCATCTGATGCAAAGAGCTGACTCATTTGAAAAGACCCTGATGCTGGGAAAGATTGAAGGCGGGAGGAGAAGGGGATGACAGAGGATGAGATGGTTGGATGGCATCACCAACTCAATGGACATGAGTTTGAGTAAACTCCGAGAGTTGGTGATGGACAGGGAGGCCTGGCATGCAGCAGTTCTTGGGGTTGCAAAGAGGTGGACACAACTGAGCGACAGAAATGAACTGAGGGGTAGAGAAGGAAAATCTACAGTGGATAGAAATTTGAAAGGCATATCAGGTCGTCCAGAGAAGGCAATGGCAATCCATTCCAGTACTCTTGTGTAGAAAATCCCATGGATGGAGGAGCCTGGTAGGCTGTAGTCCATGGGTTTGCAAAGAGTCGGACACAACTGAATGACTTCACTTTCACTTGCATGCATTGGAGAAGGAAATGGCAACCCACTCCAGTGTTCTTGCCTAGAGAATCCCAAGGATGGAGGAGTCTGATGGGCTGTCATCTATGGAGTCACACAGAGTCAGATATGACTGAAGTGACTAAGCACAGCAGAGGCATCAGGTGGTCCACTTTTCCTGGAAATAACTATGACTGGAGGTAGGTATCTATACTGATTTCTGGTCCATAGCTAACAATTTGCCTGGATGAGTCAGGACTGGAAGGAACAAGGTTAGAGCACTGATGATATAAGCATCATAAGGCCAAGATTTTGCTCACTATTGTATCCCAAGTGTTAAGAATAGTTTGACACATCACATACTCTCAAAAAATACTTTTAGGTGAAAATGCAAGGAATTTAGAAGGGACAGAAGGATGTACCTCTCCAAATTGGCCCATAATTTAAGAATATTTGTGTCACTATGAATTTCCAGCCAAGAAATATAAAGGAGGAAAGGCCCTTTAGTTAGAGAATGTTAAAACTTTCTCCGCATCAGCTTTTCTCAACTACTCAAGGGTGGTCCAAAGAACCCATGAACAAACTGGCCACAGTGGCAGGGCTTGGATGTTATTTACAGATTCAACCATGAGGATTTGCCTTTCCTTGCAATAGTAGAAAACAATGCTAGGCCTCTACTATAACCCCAATTCCTACTAAGTGATAACATTGGATTCATTGCCCAAAAAGCAGACAGAAATTACTGCTTACTAGAAGCAGAAAGGATATGACTTTCCTGCCTGACCTGCATCTTTAAGCCCACATCCATAGTCTTATTTCATGGTATATTCATCATCACTATATCCTCTCATTGTAATCAAAGAAATCACTGTGCAAAAAGAAAATGAAGCAGTGATTGAGACTCGTGAGATTCACTGATATACCTCATCATTTGGAATCAGTTGAACTTACAGAATTATGACAACTTATAGAATTGTGATATCAGCTGGAGGATGACAACTTATCAGCATAGCACTGACCTGTGTGATGTGAAAGGTGCTCTAAATCTGCAATTACACATGATGCCTTTTCTCCCATAGTCAGAATGCATATATTTAGAAGCCAAGAGGTAGAAGTATGTTTGTGATTTTCTTCCCTACTATGTCTTACAATTCACTTGCAAAATGTTTACTGCCATCATTGCAACTTTGGGCTTTGCTGGCTTCAAGGCGTTAGTTTCTAAGGGAAGAGTGCTTCCACCAAGCAGACATGTAAAAATGAACTGAAAGTTGAGACTGCCATTTTCATTTGCTATTGTCACTGAACAAATAAAAAGGTAGGCAAAAAAATGGGTTGATATATTGACCAAAATAGTTGATCTTTGGAAAATGGAAGTTAAAAACAACAACTTTGCTAATATTTTGGTCTTCGTTCCAATGAAAGAAAGTTATAAAGATGTTAGCTGTACCTAGAGAACTGTTCTGACATCTGACTCCTCATGAGAATTGAGACACATTTGCAGGGGTAGCAACATCCTGATTGCTGCACCACAGCTATGGCAGCGGATTCCTGAACACAGTTCCAGTGATTTCCTCTTGTATCTCAACACCATGATTGCAGACTTGGGTCTCCCAGCATGTTATTTCAGTACCTTGTTCCAGAGGTTATTCTTAGACAGTCAATATTGAGTCTGCTTCTCTTTTACATCCAATAATTTTATAGTAGTTAATGCCCCTTCTTAAAATATTTTTTGCTAGCTTGTGCAAATTTTGGTTTTTACAACTAAATCCTAATAGAACCTAACTTGCAATTAGCAGAGGGAAACCTCTGTCTTATATGCAAACAATGTTTATCTTGGTATATTTTGAAGACAAATGGGAGGAAACAACTCAAACAATCTTTCAGGTTATCTTCTTTCACACTCAATTCTAATCCTATCCTAATAATCTCCGACAGCAGCACCATCATTATTCTACTCACCTAACTTAACATTTGGGATCATACTTTCTTCATTTCTTTCAATCTAAATCAGTCAATATATCTTGTTGAGTCTTCCTTTGAAAATCTTCATTGTCCTTTCTCCTGTAATCCAAATACTCTTCACTTCTCATCTTTATTCTATTATCACCTTCTAACTGGTTGCCTTGTCTCCTGTATTTCGACACCAAAAAATTAAAAGGCAAAACCAGGTGGAAACCCATGGTTAAAGGTAGAAACTTATCACTCATTATTTTCCTCCAATCGCTTTTCCAAATCTCACAAAAATCTGTGTAAATGGATTTTTAAGACATAAACCCCAATAACAAAGATACTGGATGAAAAGGCAATAACAGCAACATGTTGAAAGCTAAAAAGGAAATAGAAGCATGACAGAGAAGGTATAAAAAAGCTGAATTCTTAACCAGAAGTAGGGAAGCAAAAAAACGACCTGCTTAACACTGCAAAATTCTCCAAACATTCCAAATTCCATAATACAAGGGTTCTCTGGAAATAGATTGAAGGTGGAGACAAAAATGATAGAATTAATTAAAATTTTTGGCTAAGAAAAAATGAGGTGTCCAGATCTGTAAAGCTGGGTCACTGCCCTCCCTAATCTTGGAAGAGGACTAAAGGTTTGCTTTCGGAAAAAACAGCCAATTTTCATTGAGATTTTCAGGTATTAATATATCATCCTGAAACTGGGGAGAATAAGACAGTGTGTATCCTAAAGGTTGAGACTCCCACCTTTGTCAGATCTAAAAGTGTGGTCAGCCAGACTTAAACACATAAAGCATGAGATTTAAAGAGGCTTCTCTTCTAAATCCCAGAGAAAAGCCCACCCTCAGCCCCCCTACAACAAAAAAATGAGTTCAGGTGTTAACTATTAAGCAACCCAGACAGATAATGCTAAATATCTAGATAATAGGCCTCCCTACAAGCTCTGACTTCCCCCTGAAATTTGTATTTCCTTTTCTTAAATCTGAGTTGACTACAAAGTCCTTTTTTTTTAAAGCCTCTAATGAAAAAGCTGGAGACCAAGGAGTACAGGTAACAGAAACGTGGAGAAAAAGAGAACTTCACAACTACAAATTATATAATCAGTTAGGTATGAAAAGATGTTACAGCTACAAAACAAGGAAAAGATGTTATCTTAAAAGGAAGTTTGAGGGTAAATAAAAGCTTTTGGAAATTAAAGCAAGAGAGCAGAGATGAAAAAAAAAATAAAATTGGAAGGATCAAAGATAAAGCCACAGGAACTCCCAGAAAGAAGAGAGAAAGGACAAAATATCTTAAATAGGCATGAAAAATAAGAAAATTAGAGGAACATTTAAAATAACAAAGACCCAAGAAGAGAGAAAATAGGAGGAGGAAGTCATCAAATACATAATTGCAGCATTTTTTCCAGAACTAGAATACATGTGATTCCTGCATAAATGATCTACTGAGGGCCCAGCACAATGTATGAAAATAGACCCACACCAAGGCATATCTCTGTGAAAATTCAAAACAGCAGAACAAAGAGAAAAGCTTAGAGAGGAAAATTGGTTTCAAATAACTACATTGCAAGTGGGTGTCTGAAAATCAGAACATAGCAATATAAGCATATTATCTAGAGATAGGTAAACAGAATCTAAAGTTTAAGTATGAACAAATATGATTTTTTTGAAGAAGCAACATAGAAGAAAGACAGTGAGGGAATTAGTGTTTTTCATTGAAGGCTTGTAGAATGTTTGCCACTCTAAACGATGTTAATTTGATGAAATTAAAAACTTAATTAGGAAAAAGAGAAAGAGAGAGTGAAAGACAACCAAAAGCAAAATCCTCCTGTACTTTACCCTGCATAATACTTTTGTTAAAATGCCACTTGCAGCATTTTGTTCCCTATTTTCCAGTTTCAAAAACTTCCTTTTAGAATCTTTTTGCTAGTGTGTAAAGCCCTTGAAAATATGATTCTATAGCTTTTTCTGCAGTCTAAATCTTCTGTTCTGGTCTAAGTGGTCTTCTTATTAACCCTTAAATATAAGAAAGCATGCACCTTTAATTTTTCTCTCATCACAACATGGGTAGCCTCATTTTACTTTCCTACAACACCCAACATACATGATTAGCTCTCTTGCTTGAATTCCTGTGAATTTATAATTTATTGTGATTTATCAGTATTAGCAAAGGATGAACTCCCCAGGTCGGTAGGTGCCCAATATGCTACTGGAGATCAGTGGAGAAATAACGCCAGAAAGAATGAAGGGACAGAACCAAAGCAAAAACAACACCCAGTTGTGATAGAAGCTGTAAAGAGTAATATTGCATAGGAATCTGGAATATTAGGTCCATGAATCAAGAGAATTTGGAAGTGGTCAACAGGAGATGGCAAGAGTGAATGTCGACATTCTAGGAATCAGCAAACTAAAATGGACTGGAATGGGTGAGTTTAACTCAGATGACCAGTATATCTACTACTGCAGGAAGGAATCCCTCAGAAGAAACGGAGTAGCCATCATGGTCAACAAAAGAGTCCAAAATGCAGTACTTGGATGCAGTCTCAAAAACAACAGAATGATCTCTGTTCATTTCCAAGGCAAACCATTTAATATCACGGTAATCCAAGTTTATGCCCCGACCAGTAGTGCTGAAGGAGCTGAAGTTGAATGGTTCTATGAAGACATACAAGAACTTTCAGAACTAACACCCAAAAGAGATGTCCTTTTCATTACAGGGAACTGGAATGCAAAAGTAGGAGGTCAAGAAACACCTGAAGTAACAGGCAAGTTTGGCCTTGGAGTACAAAATGAAGCAGGGAAAAGACTAATAGAGTTTTGCCAAGAAAATGCACTGGTCATAGCAAACACCCTCTTTCAACAACACAAGAGAAGACTTACACATGGAGGTCTCCAGGTGGTCAATACTGAAATCAGATGATTATATTATTTGCAGCCAAAGATGGAGAAGTTCTATGCAGTCAACAAAAACAAAAATGGGAGCTGACTGTGGCTCAGATCATGAACTCCTCCTTGCCAAATTCAGACTTAAATTGAAGAAAGTGGGGAAAACCACTAGACCATGCAGGTATGACCTAAATCAAATCCCTTATGATCATACAGTGGAAGTGAGAAATATATTTAAGGGACTAGATCTGATAGACTATAGATGGAGGTTCGTGACTTTCTACAGGAGACAGGGATCAAGATCATCCCCAAGAAAAAGAAATACAAAAAGTCAAAATGTCTCTTTCAACAACACAAGAGAAGACTTACACATGGAGGTCTCCAGGTGGTCAATACTGAAATCAGATGATTATATTATTTGCAGCCAAAGATGGAGAAGTTCTATGCAGTCAACAAAAACAAAAATGGGAGCTGACTGTGGCTCAGATCATGAACTCCTCCTTGCCAAATTCAGACTTAAATTGAAGAAAGTGGGGAAAACCACTAGACCATGCAGGTATGACCTAAATCAAATCCCTTATGATCATACAGTGGAAGTGAGAAATATATTTAAGGGACTAGATCTGATAGACTATAGATGGAGGTTCGTGACTTTCTACAGGAGACAGGGATCAAGATCATCCCCAAGAAAAAGAAATACAAAAAGTCAAAATGGCTGTCTGAGGAGGACTTACAAATAGCTGTGAAAAGAGAAGTGAAAAGGAAAGGAGAAAAGGAAAAATATGCCCATTTGAATGCAGATTTCCAAAGAATAGCAATGAGAGATAAGAAAACCTTCCTCAGTAATCAATGCAAAGAAATAAAGGAAAACAATAGAATGGGAAAGACTAGACATCTCTTCAAGAAAATTAGAGATACCAAGGGAATATTTCATGCAAAGATGGGCTCAATAAAGGACAATAATGGTCTGGACCTACCAGAAGCAGAAGATATTAAGAAGAGGTGGCAAGAATACACAGGAGAATGGCACAAAAAAGATCTTCACGACCCGGATAATCACGATGGTGTGATCACTCATGTAGAGCCAGACATCCTGGAATGTGAAGTCAAGTGGGCCTTTAAACAATAGAATGGGAAAGACTAGACATCTCTTCAAGAAAATTAGAGATACCAAGGGAATATTTCATGCAAAGATGGGCTCAATAAAGGACAATAATGGTCTGGACCTACCAGAAGCAGAAGATATTAAGAAGAGGTGGCAAGAATACACAGGAGAATGGCACAAAAAAGATCTTCACGACCCGGATAATCACGATGGTGTGATCACTCATGTAGAGCCAGACATCCTGGAATGTGAAGTCAAGTGGGCCTTAGGAATCATCACTACAAACAAAGCTAGTGGAGGTGATGGAATTCCAGTTGAGCTATTTGAAATCCTGAAAGATGATGCTGTGAAAGTGTTGCACCCAACATGCCAGCAAATTTGGAGAACTCAGCAGTGGCCACAGGACTGGAAAAGTCAGTTTTCATTCCAATCCCAAAGAAAGGCAATGCCAAAGAATGTTCAAAATACCACACAATTGCACTCATCTCACACGCTAGTAAAGTAAGCTCAAAATTCATCAAGCCAGGCTTGAAGTCAAGTGGGCCTTAGGAATCATCACTACAAACAAAGCTAGTGGAGGTGATGGAATTCCAGTTGAGCTATTTGAAATCCTGAAAGATGATGCTGTGAAAGTGTTGCACCCAACATGCCAGCAAATTTGGAGAACTCAGCAGTGGCCACAGGACTGGAAAAGTCAGTTTTCATTCCAATCCCAAAGAAAGGCAATGCCAAAGAATGTTCAAAATACCACACAATTGCACTCATCTCACACCTAGTAAAGTAAGCTCAAAATTCATCAAGCCAGGCTTCAACAATATGTGAATCGTGAACTTCCAGGTGTTCAAGCTGGTTTTAGAAAAGGCAGAGGAACCAGAGATCAAATTGCTAACATCTGCTGGATCATGGAAAAAGCAAGAGAGTATTCCAGAAAAACATCTATTTCTGCTTTATTGACTATGCCAAGCCTTTGACTGTGTGGATGACAATAAACTGTGGAAAATTCTGAAAGAGATGGGAATACCAGACCACTTGACCTGCTTCTTGAGAAACCTATATGCAGGTCAGGAAGCAACAGTTAGAACTGGACATGGACCAACAGATTGGTTCCAAATAGGAAAAGGAGTACGTCAAGGCTGTACATTGTCACCCTGCTTGTTTAAGTTATATGCAGAGTACATCACGAGAAACACTGGGCTGGAGGAAGCACAAGCTGGAATCAAGATTGCTGGGACAAATATCAATAACCTCAGATATACAGGTGACTCCACCCTTATGGCACAAAGTGAAGAAGAACTAAAGAGCCTCTTGATGAAAGTGAAAGAGGAGGGTGAAAAAGTTGGCTTAAAGTTCAACATTCAGAAAACGAAGATCATGGCATCCAGTCCCATCACTTCATGGCAAATAGATGGGGAAACAGTGGCTGACTTTATTTTTCTGGGCTCCAAAATCACTGCAAATGGTAATTGTAGCCATGAAATTAAATATTTACTCCTTGGAAGGAAAGATATGACCAACCTAGATAGCATATTAAAAAGCAGAGACATTACTTTGTCAATGATGGTCCATCTAGTCAAGGCTTTGGTTTTTCCAGTAGTCATGTATGGATATGAGAGTTGGACTATAAAGAAAGCTGAGCACCAAAGAATGATGCTTTTGAATTGTGCTGTTGGAGAAGACTCTTGAGAGTCCCTTAGACTGCAAGGAGATCCAGCCAGTCCATCCTAAGGGAGATCAGTCCTGAGTGTTCATTGGAAGGACTGATGTTGAAGCTGAAACTCCAGTTCTTTGGCCACCGATGCAAAGAGCTGACTCATTTGAAAAGACCCTGATGCTGGGAAAGATTGAGGGCAGGAAGAGAAGAGGATGACAGAGGATGAGATGGTTGGATGGCATCACCGACTCAATGGACATGAGTTTGGATAAACTCCGCAGTTGGTGGTGGACAGGGAGGCCTGGCCCCTGTTCATGGGGTTGCAAAGGGTCAGACAAAAATGAGCGACTGAACTGAACTGAAGTTCTGCTCATGACTGCCAAGTAGATATATACTGCTGTGTCCAAACAGGATTTGAAACTTTACCAACAATAAATCCCAAAGCATTGTTCATGAATTACAAACAAAATGAAAGAATGAGTGAGTATATACATAACACTTTGGACTTCCCTGGTGGCTCAGACAGTAAAGAATCTGCCTGCAATGCAAGAGATCTGGGTTCAGTCCCTGAGTTAGGAGTATCCCCTGGAGAAGGAAATGGCAACCCATTCCAGTATTCTTGCCTAGAGAATCCCATGGACAGAGGAACCTCATGGGCTACTGTCCATGGGGTCACAAAGAGTCAGACACTACTGAGCAACTAACACCCATAAATGTTAAGAAGTTAATAAATAGTAAGCAAATGTTCAACTCAAACCTGAATTTAAAAAACATGATATACCATTCCAGCTTTAAAGAAAATATATATTACCCACTAATTGCTACTTCCTTAAGTCTTTAAGAACACATTCTCAAGGATTTATAAGCATTCATTTTATGGACTGTATAGACTTCAGAAGTGAGGAATCAGCATCCAACTGAAACTTCTGGAGTCATCTTCATCCACAATAATGAACCATAACAATCTTATGAATCTTATGACAATAGATATTTCTTAAATATTTTCTAAATATTTTTTCCTGAAATAAAATTTGCAATTGAGAAATATATTTCAACCACCATAACAAGTCATGTTTTTTTAGCTGAGAAGAAAAATAGATGTATCTGCTATTGTAAGTGCAGCAAGAGAATGACAATTCCCAATCTTGGAGTATAAACCAAAGTGCTGTCTGTTGGAAAGGTCACTTTTAAGAGAATAATGGTTCACTTGGACTTGGTGACAAACTGGTATCCTTTCCATTGCTATCCTTTCTAGTACTCTCTTTCTTCGCCAAACCACAAATATCCAGGCTCAGTTACACGTGCAGTCTTAGCCAATGATTATACTTCCCCACCCACAACAAACACACAAAAAAGTTAAAATATCATTCCTTCTCATGCTTGAAGTTACACAAAATTCTCATCTGTATTTTCTGTCATCTCTACTTTGTTTTCTTTCAACATAAGTGTAAAAATTACTCTTTATTTTCACCAACAAAACTGACTCCAAATAAAAGTCAGATTATTTAACAAGCAGAGTGGATCATGAACCACCAAAACTGGCATGAACTAGAGTCAATGGATGTGAAAGACATGTACAAATCATCAAAGCAGATTGATAAGAATATACAGTAAGGCAAGGAAGATGACACCTTAGAGGCTGGAAGGCTGTCTGATGCAGGTATAGTGCCCCTCAGAAACCTGGCCCCTTGTCAACCACTGTCCCTCTGGAGTACCTTGTGAAAGTCATGGAAACTCAAACTCAAATTCTTTACTGGAAATATAAATGTGATTATTTAAGAAGTAATAATTACCATATATGCTGTCTATTTTTGTTTACTAAAAACTTTTCTAAGTGATGAATATTTTACTTTGTCTAATTCTTAAAGCAGATCTGGGAGTTATTCTACTTTGCAAACAAGGAAAATGGAAATTACAAAAATGCAGCCATTTCCCCCAGATTTACAGATATCAAGTGAAGGAGGCCGAAATTCCACTTGATTCCCTTTAATCCTATTCTATGTTATAATTATGGATTTTTAAAAAGTGTTTTGAAAAGCTTTGAATACAATAATGTTTTTTATTCTCAAAAACATAAAACAACTTTTGGGGTGGGATAAGCAGAATTTTTAAAGCCGTGTTATTAATAACTCAAAGAGATTGTGCATTGCCTAAAAACAAGTGTTAACTGAACTAAGATAACAACCTCCCTATTTAACTTCCAGTTAAAAATCATTTTAACAACGCTCACCACCAGAGACTGGAGATAACCTATTTCAACACTCTCATTACAAACAAGAAAGGACTGGCCTGAAATCTAGCCAACTCCCCAGCAGTTCATGTCTTACTGCTCACAGAGGGCAATGCCTGTTACACACACATACACACACACACACACACACTCACAAACACACACTACCCCACCTGTTCCTGCATGCTCTGATAGTGCTAAGATTCAGGATCTTTTGACTAAGGAAAATATTTCTCTTTTAAGCTAAGAGAAGAAAATAGCATGACCATTTCTCTTTAAATTTCTACTGTGCACAGTTCAGGAAAGAGAATCTGACAGAGATTGACAGTGGCAGTACCACTATGATGACACAGATCTGTCAAGGACGAGATCAGAAAAGAGCCCGAGATATAAATATTCAGAATTTTGTGCTTCTAGATGGCACTTCTCACATGCCACTGCTGAGAGACTCACTCCTTCTCCCAGCCATGGGCCCCTCCTGCCAGTCCCTACTACTACTAATCTGGTTTAGCTTTTATTGTGAATTTCAAAAATAAAAGATTTGTACAATTTTTAAAATTCTTGCTGAGCCAATTAGAAAAACAGAGGGTGGGAGCCAGAGAAAGAAGAAAGAAAGTGGAGCTTTCTGTTCATGATAACAAAAAAACCACATACTAATTTTCAGCCAATATGCTCTTATACACAGTCAAGAGGGACGTACTACTTAGGGATCATGGAATTAGCTACTGAAATACAGCAATCCCTGAGGTTAAACTCAGTGGTCCCAATAGGCAAATATCTTAAAAAGTTAACTTAAGGTGGGGAAAAAAAGAAGAAGTGCTTAAGTCAACCTAAACTGCCAAAGTACTGGCACAACAGAATTTCAGTTCAGTCAGAGAAATCATAAAGTCATAGACCTGGAAGAAATTTTAGGAAACAACTCCAATCTCTATGTTATCCACACAGGGAAACCAAGGCTGACAGAGGTTAAATCCTTGACCAAAATCACACAAAAAGTTTCAGGTCCAGAAACAAAACCCAAGTTTTTACATCCAACTAGAACAAATACATCATAGTAAAGTAAACTTAGGGATAGTTAGGACCCACTACTCATTCCTTTTCAAGAAAATTAGAGATACCAAGGAAACATTTCATGCAAAGATGGGCTCAATAAAGGACACAAATGGTATGGACCTAAGAGAAGCAGAAGATATTAAGAAGAGGTGGCAAGAAAACACAAAAGAACTGTACAAAAAAGATTTTCATGACCCAGATAATCATGATAGTGTGATCACTCACACTCACCTAGAGCCAGACATCCTAGAATATGAAGGCGGGTGGGCCTTAGGAAGCATCACTATGAACAAAGTTAGTGGAGGTGATGTAATTCCAGTTGAGCTATTTAAAATCCTAAAAGATAAAGCTGTGAAAGTGCTGCACTCAACATGCCAGCAAATTTGGAAACTTCAGCAGTGGCCACAGGACTGGAAAAGGTCAGTTTTCATTCCAATCTCAAAGAAAGGCAATGCCAAAGAATGCTCAAACTACCACACAATTGCACTCATCTCACACGCTAGTAAAGTAAGTTCAAAATTCTCCAAGCCAGGCTTCAACAATTTGTGAATCGTGAACTTCCAGATGTTCAAGCTGGTTTTAGGAAAGGCAGAGGAACCAAAGATCAAATTGCCAACATCCACTGGATCATCGAAAAAGCAAGAGAATTCCAGAAAAACATCTACTTCTGCTTTATTGATAATGTCAAAGCCTTTGACTGTGTGGATCACAATAACTGTAAAATTCTGAAGAAATGGGAATACCAGACCACCTGACCTGCCTCTTGAGAAATGTGTATGCAGTATGAAAAGTCAAAATGATAGGATACTGAAAGAGGTACTTCCCAGGTCAGTAGGGGTCCAATATGCTACTGGAGGTCAGTGGAGAAACAACTCCAGAAAGAATGAAGGGACAGAACCAAAGCAAAAACAATACCCAGCTATGGATGTGACTGGTGATAGAAGCAAGATCCGATGCTGTAAAGAGCAATATTGCATAGGAACCTGGAATGACAGGTCCATGAATTAAGGCAAATTGGAAGTGGTCAAACAGGAGATGGCAAGAGTGAACATTGACATTCTAGGAATCAGTGAACTAAAATGGACTGGAATGGGTGAATTTAACTCAGATGACCATTATATCTACTACTGTAGGCAGGAATCCCTCAGAAGAAATGGAGTAGCATCATGGTCAACAGAAGAGTCTGAAATGCAGTACTTGGATGCAATCTCAAAAA
>SJXQ01000920.1:45592-121322 GCA_006408695.1 Aepyceros melampus | reverse complement strand
AACTTTTCTTCCAAGGAGTAAGCGCCTTTTAATTTCATGGCTGCAGTCACCATCTGCAGTGATTTTGGAGCCCAAAAAAACAAAGTCTGACACTGTTTCTACTGTTTCCCCATCTATTTCACATGAAGTGATGGGGCCAGATGCCATGATCTTCGTTTTCTGAATGTTGAGCTTTAAGCCAACTTTTCCACTCTCCTCTTTCACTTTCAACAAGAGGCTTTTTAGCTCCTCTTCACTTTCTGCCATAAGGGTGGTGTCATCTGCATATCTGAGGTTATTGATATTTCTCCCAGCAATCTTGATTCCAGCTTGTGTTTCTTCCAGTCCAGCATTTCTCATGATGTACTCTGCATATAAGTTAAATAAGCAGGGTGACAATATACAGCCTTGACGTACAGAGCCTTAATTTCTTCTTTTGTCAATTGAGATACTACACTCTACCTACTTAATTAATGTGGGGATTCAGATGAGATAATGCATAGGGCTTTGTGTTTCTGTATGTTATCATTTATACTGGTATATTATTATGCTAGGAGCACATTGCCTCTTTGGAAGATGATTCAAAGAACTGAATCTTTTTTTTCAGGTAAGGCTTTACTGGAGCCCCTGTTGCAGCAGAGAGGAAGGAGAGAAAAGAACAGATTCCTTTGCTTGCTCTCTCTGAGTAGGAGCAAGTTTCTTTTTGATTTGAAGCTCTTTTCATCAGAAAACTCATGCTCATGATAAATCAAAATGGATCAGTGATGTTGGGGTATTGGTCTTAGCTCTATGTTTTGGCATCACATAAATAAATCTTTTTTCCTAGGGAATTTTTCCAACATCTGTTCTGTTATTATGGTACCAGCTAAGACATAGTTTTCTCAGGACATAGTTACTGGCAGTTATTGAATTGGACTTAGAAGGACACAACAAAGTCTCTCTTGTTAATGACCAAAATTATTCTACCTAAATCAGTGAATTCAGTCAAATACAAGATAAACAGCGTTTACTAATGGCATATGTGCCCAGTTGCTCAGTCATGTCTGACTACTTGTGATCCTATGAACTGTAGCCCATCAGGCTCTTCTATCCATGGAATTCTCCAGGCAAGAATACTGGAGTGGGTAGCCATTTCCTTCTCCAGGGGATCTTCCTGACCCAAGGATTGAACCCATGTCTCCTAAATCTCCTGCACTGGGAGACGGACTCATCACCACTGAGCCCCTGTGTAGCCTCTTACTAATGGCACTTCCCTAATAAGTAAATAAGAAATAGCTAAGGTATATATCCTGACCTTGAAAAACTCCAGCCTACTCAAGAGGCAGACAAGTGAAAAAGAAAAACAACTCCATGTGATGGATGCTATAATAGACTCAATATTTAACACATTGCCATGAAGGTCTAACAGTAATTATTCCAAGAGGAAAATGGATAATTAGTTAAAGATTCAGAGATGAGGTCCTAGTCAAGGTAGGTGATCTCTAGGTAGAAAAGAGAGAAAAGGGAATGTAGGCAGAGAAATTAGCCTAAGAAAAGATATAAAAGTGGGAATGTACTTAGTGTCCTACAGGCATAGGAGGTAAAAAAGACTCTCCTCCAAAGATGATCATGGCCTCCTTCCCAATGTCTGGGAATATGTTACTTTATGTGGAAAAAGGAGCTTTACTGATGTGAGTATGATAAGATATTTAAGATGGGGAGTTTATCCTATGTCATCCTGATGGACCCAGTTACAAGGATCCTTTTTTAAGGAAAGAAGGAAGCAAAAGAAGGTCAGAGTTAAAGATAGATTTGAAAATCCTGTATTATTGACTTTGAAGAAGGAAAAATGAAGTCATAAGCCAAGGAACAGCAGGTAGTCTCTAGAAGCTGGAAAAATAAAGTGTACATGTCCTCCTCTAGAGCATTAAGAAGGGACACAACCCTGTACTTAGTACAAGAAGATTTGTGTCGGACTTCCAACCTCTATCACTGTAAGATGATCAGTCTGCGCTTTGTTAAGCCACTAGGTTTGTGGTGATTTGTTACAACAGGAATAGGAAACCAACACAATAGAAATCAGAACATGGCTGAGAGGTAGGGCAGAGTGTGAGTGCGTGTGTCTAAGGACTGAGGAAAGAGAAGCGGGAGACGGCAAAGGTAGAGAAGGTTGGGGTTGGTTGTAAAGGGTTTTGATAATCGGTTCCGAATCTAAGTGCTCTGAGTTTTCTGTCCTTAGAGAATGTGATCCTGAAAGTAAGCTCTCATATACAGAAGCCGCCATTCCATTAGCTCTGGTTCATTCCTCGAGTATGGTAATTGAAACCCGTAGATCACCCCCCTGCTACCTGGACCTCCATTCGAGAATTTTGAGGCATCTTCTCATCTTGGCAGGCACTATTACTCACACACACACACACACCACAAACGTGTGCACACTCATACAAATCCCTCACTGTAATGTACTGAACACCATCATTTTTACCTACTAATGGGCATTTCAGGGATCAAGAGTGGTGCCCATAGTTATAAAAAATATATTTGCAAACTTTGATAAGAACTATAAAACAAAAAAGTAGGCTGCTATTTTGACACAGGTGTGGGGAGCTTATAGATGTGTGAGATAGAAGCTTTCCGAAGTCTCTGCCCCCTCCTCCCCTTCTAATTTCCTGTGTCACCTACATCCTCAGCTTGTATTTCCTCTTTCATCACTTTGGTCAGAGGAAGTGACCAGAATTACCACAGGAGGATCTAGAAGATGTTTAAAATTTTTTTTTTTTCTTATCGCCTCATTTCAAATCCTTTCTTGTACTCTCAATTCTTTTGTAAAACAAAAGGGTTGGTATGTGCATGACTAAATTTTCAAGTTATGAGAGTTGTTAAGGAAACTCTCAAAATAGAGAGTAGACCACCAAAATTAAGCCTGAGAAAGAGAATATGTGATACTCAAAGTTCTTGGAAGCATAAGAAAGAGGCTTTTTGGATGTCAGCAGACCTTCTCTGGGACTGGAGTCATTTCTCTGCTGCACAGAACGTTGCAAAACACACTGTTTCATAATCACGGCATGGCTTGCTGTGAAGTCACTGGTGGCCTCTTTGCTTCCCAAATCACTTTTCAGTGAACACTTTGATCCTCTATGATATCAGTCTCTTGGGTTACTAATTGCTTCCAAGTGAATTCAGGCTTGCCAAGACTCTGGGTGGTGTCTCCCTTCGGATACAATTCTTTGTGCTTATATATTTGTTTGCTTCCAAATTCCTCTGAATACTTGAACAATTGAAATTCTCTCAATCCAATCAAGTTGAAAGATAAAACTGGATACCTGGGGCTTTTCCTGGCACTGTAGCTGACTCCCAGGGGAATACCCTAAGAGCACACATCTCTAAAACTCTGGTTTGCATCCCAGAGAAAATTTCTATCTACCTCAATGGATTGCAAGATAATGGTATGAAAAGAAATCTGAAAAATACTCAAACCATTCAAAAATCATTATATAAGACCCAGGCTTTTCAACTCTCTAGAGACTTTGAATTCACCATTGAGTATTTATCTTTCTCATTATTACATCCAACTGAGAGAAGACTCTACACATGGACATCACCAGATGGTCAACACCGAAATCAGATTGATTATATTCTTTGCAGCCAAAGANAGGAACGGAACGGAACCAAACATTAGGAAAATCAATTATGATTATGTAAATTACAGATCATAACCTTGTCAGCCTGTCTTTTCTCATATAACTTCACTCAAGTGTTATAACCTCTTGGGTTTTCTGAATCGGACCATGCATGGTTCATCTCTGTATCACTCACTCACAAAGTCTTACACCCTTTAAAGTCACATAATTTGTTTTTGTTTTACCAGAAACAAGACCTTCAATTTACCAGATTTGGTTACATATTACTCTTGGTTATATTTAAAAAAGATTTTAATTTATCTTACCACTAAGGAAACGACTGTGATGCTGGGAGGGATTGGGGGCAGGAGGAGAAGAGGACGACAGAGGATGAGATGGCTGGATGGCATCACAGACTCAATGGATGTGAGTCTGAGTGAACTCTGGGAGTTGGTGATGGACAGAGAGGCCTGGCGTGCTGCAATTCATGGGGTCGCAAAGAGTAGGGCACGACTGAGTGACTTCACTTTCACTTTTCACTTTCATGCATTGGAGAAGGAAACGGCAACCCACTCCAGTATTCTTGCCTGGGGAATCACAGGGACAGAGAAAAAGATTTTAATTTATCTTACCACTAAGGAAACGACTGTGATGCTGGGAGGGATTGGGGGCAGGAGGAGAAGAGGACGACAGAGGATGAGATGGCTGGATGGCATCACAGACTCAATGGATGTGAGTCTGAGTGAACTCTGGGAGTTGGTGATGGACAGAGAGGCCTGGCGTGCTGCAATTCATGGGGTCGCAAAGAGTAGGGCACGACTGAGTGACTTCACTTTCACTTTTCACTTTCATGCATTGGAGAAGGAAACGGCAACCCACTCCAGTATTCTTGCCTGGGGAATCACAGGGACAGAGAAGCCTAGTGGGCTGCTGTCTGTGGGGTCGCACAGAGTCGGACACGACCGAAGGGACTTAGCAGCAGCAGCAGCAACACTCATCAATCATGATCTAGCTCATTTGCTGAGTTGGCTGGAGAGCACAAAATGTGACTTGTTTAATTAACATATTCATAGATGGGTAGCTACAATTCCATACAATTCCTTATGTTCAGAGTTATAAACAGAAAATACCTTAAAAGTTTCCAATAAGAGGTAGAAATATGAGTATAGCACTCAGTATCTTTCTCCCGTGCAGATTTCATTCCCCAGTGGCTCAGCGGTACAGAATCTGCCTGCACTGCAGGAGCTGCTGGTTCGATCCTTGGGTTGGGAAGATCCCCTGGAGGAGGGCATGGCAATCCACTCCAGTATTCTTGCCTAGAGAATCCCATGGACAGAGGAGCCTGGTGGGCTACAGTCCATTGGGCTGCAAAGAGTTGGACACGACTGAAGGGACTGAGCATGACGTATGCAAAACTATTATGCCTACCCATGAGATAAAACATTGAAGTTTTACTAATTAAGAAGGACTTCCCTGGCGGTGCATTGGTTAAGACTCCCCACGCTTCCACTGCAGGGGGCACATGTTTGATCCCTGGTCGGAGAACTAAGATCCTACAAACCACACAGCATGGTCAAAAAAAAAAAAAAAACGGCAAGTGTACTTATATGATATTGGTTACCAATGCTACTTCAGGATCCTGCTTCACCAAAATGTCATATGATTGCTGTCCTGGGTTTAGACCAACAGCTAATTTATAACCTATACTAACTTCTTTGGAACTCCACTCCATTCCCAGTTCCCCATCCCAAGTAACATCCTCAAAGGCTTTTCTTGGCTCAGTGGTACAGAATCTGCCTGCCGAGACAGGAGACACAGATTCAATCCCTGGGTCGGGAAGATCCCTTGGAGAAGGACATGGCAACCCACTTCAGTATTCTTGCCTGGGAAAATCCCATGGGCAGAGTAGCCTGGAGGGCTACAATCTATGGGGTTGCAGCAGAGTCCAACATGACTTGGTGACTAAACAACAAAATGTCTTCAAAATCCATCAGTCAACACAGGGTTTATCTCCACCAAGCGCCTTGAATGCTATATCCTGCTCTTAGATACATTTACATCGTTCAGTTCAGTTCAGTTGCTCAGTCATGTCTGACTCTTTGCGACCCCATGAATCGCAGCACGCCAGGCCTCCCTGTCCATCACCAACTCCCAGAGTTCACTCAGACTCACGTCCATTGAGTCCATGATGCCATCCAGCCATCTTATCCCTGTCATCCCCTTCTCCTCCTGCCCCCAATCCCTCCCAGCATCAGGGTCTTTGCCAATGAGTCAACTCTTCACATGAGGTGGCCAAAGTACTGGAGCTTCAGCTTTAGCATCATTCCTTCCAAAGAAATCCCAGGGCTGATCTCCTTCAGAATGGACTGGTTGGATCTCCTTGCAGTCCAAGGGACTCTCAAGAGTCTTCTCCAACACCACAGTTCAAAAGCATCAATTCTTCGGCGCTCAGCCTTCTTTACCATCCAACTCTTCTCTGCTGTCCTATGGACGTTTTCATCCTGCCACACCTACCATCACACATACCAATAGTGCTCTTCAGCAGCATTAAGGAAACACACATTGTTCCTAATGCTTCAGCATCTCATCATAACCTGCCTATCATCCCCAGAAATACATAAAGTTGCTCACTCTTGAAAAGATTAGTTATACCATGGGGGGAATTTACATGCAAACATTTCTCTCCTTTCTTATATCTTAAGGCATGGAGGAGTCTTTGCGTGTGTTGTTTTTAAAGTTATTCCCACTCCCAAATCTTCCCTTGTGGCACATTAATTATTACAAAACATAATGAAATCCTTTACTGATGAAGTTTAATTCCCATAGGTAAAGGTTAACACATAACCATGAAAACTAGTATCTAAGTTTAAAACTTTTAAAATACCGACTGCTTTTGTTTTTTTACATCAAATGACAAGGAGACTACATTTTTCAAAAAGTTTATTCCCGTCTGTAAAGCAATTATCCTTCAATTAAAAAATCAACAAATTTTTAAAAAAAGAAAAAAAAAGTCTTTTCCCTCCTAACAGCTTCCCTAGAGGCCCATTTAGTAACCAATGCACATAATGAAGATCTCCTGTTGACAAATTTCAACTTCCCCAAGTAATCAGCTATCTATCATTTTGCCATTTAAATACATAATTTAATTTAAAGAAGCTCAGAAAGTAAAAAATGTTTCAAAATCATTTTCTTATAAAAACTGGTCACCATAAGCCATGTTAACTATCCTAAAACAATGTATAATCTATGTCACGTGCCAGTTGGACAAATAAAGCCTCATTCAGCTTTAGTTGCATTACTGGGTTTTTAACTTCACAAACCAAGGAATTAATACCCAATTTTTGTATTTTAAACAGTTCCTGGGTAAAGGTGTTTAGGTGGGGAACTCATTAAAACTGAAGGGGAAAAAAACTGAATCAAGCCATTGGTAAAAATCATCATAACAAAAAACACCAAAAATTCCTATGGAAGAGCCCAGAGGTTATTAGTTCTTTGGGCATGGGGACCACTATCCTCATCTTTGTCCCTCCCAAAGTAGTGTATGCACTTTATGGTACAGATTCTATTTCTCTATAGCTAAAAATATATTACAAGTTAGATGAAGAAGAAAGAGTAAAACTTCTAAAAACATGGCATTGTTGAAGACTAAGAATCAATGTTTAGGGCTTTCCTTGTGGCTCAGTGGTAAAGAACCCACCTGCCAATGCAGGAGACACAGGTTCCATCCCTGGTCCAGGAAAATCCCACATGCTGAAAAGCAACCAAGCGTGCGCATCACTACTGAGCCTCTGCTCTGTTCTACAGCCCAGGAGCTGCAACTCCTGACTCCCTTTCGCCCTGGAGCCCATGCTCCACCGCGATGAGAAGCCTGCACACCAGAGCTGGAGAGTAGCCCCCAGTCACTGCGAACTAGAGAAAAGCCTGTGCAGCAACAAAGATTTTAAAAAAAGAAAAAGAATGAATGTTTAAAGACAGTTATTATCCAACTGTTCATATAACCCAAAATTATAAATATAAATCAACTGGCCAAAGGCAAAACTGGGAAAAAAATTTTAAGCTGTATACTGCCTGAAATGTTAACTATGGACATTAAGAGAAACTTCGTATTGTTTTAGGAAGTCAACCCAAATATTGAACTCTTTTAATGTGATTTCTACGTCAAAACAAATTAAGATAAAATTCTCAGCAATTTTAGAAAAGGCTCCCCATAACGCAAACCAGGAAAACGGTACTGAGGAACACAAGCTGTGAACTACCAGCATTTTTCTGTTTGCAACTATTACACCAAAGAAAAGTCTTTGGCACCTGCACCATTCACAGGACATTTGTAGGATGGCTGTAGCGAAGCACTGTAGTTAAAGCGCTGCCTCTAGTACCCAGCTGTTCGTATTTGAATATGGCTTTTCCTCTAGCACATGTTTACTGACAATTGGAAAAGTTTACAAAGGTTAGCTGGAAACATTAGCACAGTTGAAAAAAAGATGTCTTTAAGCTAAAGATGGACAAATGTTAAAAATATTTTAAGAGAGGAAGTATATTTAAGCAGAAATTATTTTAAGTAATCAAACCATTCTGGAGCTAGTTTCATTTTTCATCCTAAGCCAGATATTTCTTTAACTACTGCCTATTTCCTTTTCCTTCTTTCCAATCTTATTATGGTTAAGTTTGAGGCTTACTTAAAATTAAAATTTTCAAATCTTTGTAGTTTAAAAATTAATTGTCCAGCTTGTAATCAAGGTTGGTCCATTTTTACTTCTTCCTATCTGTTCTACTCATCTCTTGCTTATGAGTATTCCCTCCACCAGAGGGCAGACAAAAGAAAGATGAAGTCGTGAAATACAAAGCTGATAATTTATTCACTTCCAGAGAATCTTGAGCGGTGCCACCAAAAGACTTTAAACAGCACTGATGTTTTCTGAGACAGTCTTCTTCAATGGCAAATGCGTTAAATAAACTACAGCCAGAAAGTTGGCAATATTAATGCAGTTATTCATTCATCAACAAATATCTGGGTTCCAACCACGTGCAGGGCACATTCCAGGCTCCAGGGATTCAGCCGTAAACAAAACGAAGTTTCTCGTGGTCATGGAGCTTTATTCTACATATGTCTAGGAGAGGGTAATAAAGCATGTGAATAAATAACAATTTCAAGTAAAGCACTGTGCAGGGGGAAGAAAAGAAGCTACAGGATGACCAGGAAGGGTATTTTTTTAATAATTTAAATGAAATGAGTGAATGAAATGAGTGAATGAGCCATGCCTTAAAAGGGGAAGAACCTCCAAACACAAGAAACAGTAAAATGCAAAGGCCCTGAGGTAAAAACTAATCTAGCAAGCTGAACCAACAGGAGACGGTGTGAAGACTGGAGGGGAGTGAACAAAGCAGAAGCTATACAGAGGTGGGCAGGAGCCAACCATGTGATACGCGGGCCTCTAGGCCATAACAAAAACTTCATATTTTATCTAACACTACCGGGTTTTGATAACTGGGAGACAGAATCTAATTTGACTCAGACCTTTTAAAGTTCATGCTGGTTGCCAGGAGACACACGACTGGAAGCTGAAAAACCAGTTAGGTGCTACTACAGTTGTCTGGGCCAGGAGAGATGGTCGTTTGACACAAGGATAGTGGTAGTGGGAGTGATTAAAAAAAATAAGACAAATTTGGAATAATTTTTAAGTTAGAGCCCATTGTTCAGTCGCTAAGTTATGTCTGACTCTGCGACCCCATGAACTGCAGCACGCCAGGCTCTCCTGTCCTTCACCATCTCCCAGAGCTTGCTCAAACTCATGTCCATTAAGTCGGTGATGCCATCCAACCATCTTGTCCTCTGTCGTCCCCTTCTCCTCCTGCCCTCAATCTTTCCCAGCATCAGGGTCTTTTCTAATGAGTCAGCTCTTTGCATCAGGTGGCCAGTGTATTGGAGCTTCCACATCAGTCTTTCCAATAAGTGTTCGAGGTTGATTTTCTTTAGGATAGAGCCCATAATACTTGCCAATAAATATAGGATGAGTGAATCAGGATTACTCTTAGGAGTTTTAAACTTGAGCATCTGGGTGGACGGTGATATCATTAACTGAGCTGGAAAAGGTGAGGCCAGATTAAGATCAGAATTAGTGTCCCAGAAGTCAAGGGAAAGAATGTTTCCATAAGGAAGGAGTTGTCAAATGTGGTTCGGAGATCTAATTGGGCAAGACTGCCATCCCTGATGACATTGAGAAGAATGGTTCTGGGGCACAGGAAAGATAAAGTCTCTGGAGTAGGTTCAGAAGAAAACAGAAAGTGAGGAGTTGAGAAGAGACACAGGTGAAATGCAATCTTTGAAAAATTTTTGAACACAAGGTAGCTTTATTAGTTTTTGAAGTTTTAACGTGTCTGTTTTTGAAATTTCAAATTTAAAAGTCGAAAATTTTGGTGGCTCACTCTCTGTCTGCAATGCAGGAGACTCAAGTTCAATCCCTGGATCGGAAAGATCCTCTGGAGGAGGAAATGACAACCCACTCTAGTATTCTTGTTTGGAGAACCCTATGGACAGAGGAGACTAGTGGGGTATAGCCCATGGCGTCAGAAAGAGTCAGACGTTGATTTCGCTACTAAACCACCAGCTACCATAGTGAACACTCTTATTCCATTCACCTAGATTTACCAACTGTTAATATTTGCCACCTTTGCTTTATTGCTCTCTTTATATGTAATAATCATTATTGCTTATTCATTTGAGGGTAAACTGAAGGTATTTTGACCCTTTACTCCTAAATAATTCACTGTGTATCCTTCCAAGAACAAGGGCATTTTCCTGTGTAACTATAGTGCTGTGCTGTGCTAAGTCACTTCAGTTGTGTCTGACTCTTCATGACCCTATGGACTGTGGCCCACCAGGCTCCTCTGTCCATGGGATTCTCCAGGCAAGAATACTGGAATGGGTTGCCATGCCCTCCTCCAGGGGATCTTCCCAACCCAGAGATCGAACCCACGTTACTTACGTCTCCTGCATTGGCAGGCGGGGTCCTTATGACTAGCGCCCCGTGAGAAGCCCTTTAACTACAGTACAATGAACAAATTCAGGAAATTTAACACTGATATCCTATTATTTAATAGTCAATACACATGCAGATTTTGCCAACAACCCAACAATGTTCTTAGAGTGGATTTTCCAATTCAAGATCCAATCCAGGATTCTGCACTGAATTTCATTTGCAGGTCTCTTTCCTTTAATCTGAAACTGTTACTTTGCCTTTCTTTGTCTTTCACAACATTAGCGCAGTTACTTAGTAGAACAATCCTCAATTAAGGTCCCTCTATTGATTCCTTGTGATTAGATTTGCTTATGCATTTTATAAATTCCACAGGAAAGTAATGACACTCCCTAGTTCAAGTGTGTCAAGAAGAACATGTTTTTCCCACTACTGGTGATATTAATTTTGATCACTTGGATGAGGTGATTGATGCCTGACAGACTTCTCCACTGTGAAGTTGCTGTATCCTCCTTGGTCATTAATCTCAAGAGAGTCCACTGGAAACTGTAGTAATATCCTTTCCTCCATCCAACTTCCTCCACTAGTAACATCTGCCTGACTCAGTATTACTATAATGGTTGCAAACTAGTGACTTTTCTAACTACTGTTCCTTCTACAGTTTTTACTGGCCATCTACCAGGAAGAATTTTTCCCTTTTTCTTATTTATTATGGACTTGGGGATTCTGATTGTATTCAATCAGTTATAATCCATTACTGCTATTATTCATTCTGATGCCCCAATTTTCTCAGATTTGACATGCCCCCATTTTCTTAAAAAACACTTCCTTACTTTGTGTTCCATCCTCATCTTGTATTTTCCCTTCTCCAGCCCTGGAACTGGAAGTAAAGTCTGATGCTGAAAAGAGCAATATTGCATAGGAACCTGGAATGTCAGGTCCATGAATCAAAGCAAATTGGAAGTGGTCAAACAGGAGATGGCAAGAATGAACACTGACATTATAGGAATCAGTGAACTAAAATGGACTGGAATGGGAGAATTTAACTCAGATGACCATTATATCTACCACTGCGGTCAGGAATCCCTTAGAAGAAATGCAGTAGCCATCATGGTCAGCAAGAATCCAAAATGCAGTACTTAGATGCAATCTCAAAAATGAGAATCATCTCTGTTTGTTTCCAAGGCAAACCATTCAATATCATGGTAATTCAAGTCTATGCCTCAACCAGTAACGCCAAAGAAGCTGAAGTTGAACAGTTCTATGAAGACCTACAAGACCTTCTAGAACTAACACCCAAAAAAGATGTCCTTTTCATTAGAGGACATTATAGGGGACTGGAATGCAAAAGTAGAAAGTCAAGAAACACTGGAGTAATACGCAAATTTGGCCTTGGAGTACAGAATGAAACAGGGCAAAGGTTAACAGAGTTTTGCCAAGAGAATGCACTGGTCATAGCAAACACCCTCTTCCAACAACACAAGAGAAGACTCTACACATGGACATCACCAGATGGTCAACACCGAAATCAGATTGATTATATTCTTTGCAGCCAAAGATGGAGAAGCTCTATACAGTCAACAAAGACAAGACCGGGAGCTGACTGTGGCTCAGATCATGAACTCCTTATTACCAAATTCAGACTTAAATTGAAGAAAGTGGGCAACACCACTAGACCATTCAGGTATGACCTAAATCAAATCCCTTATGATTATACAGTAGAAGTGAGAAATAGATTCAAGGACTTAGATCTGATAGACAGAGTGCCTGATGAACTATGGATGGAGGTCTGTGACACTGTACAGGAGGCAGTGATCAAGACCATTCCCAAGCATAAGAAATGCAAAAAGGCAAAATGGTTGCCTGAGGAGGCCTTACAAATAGCTGAGAAAGAAAAGATGCAAAAAGAAAAGGGGAAAAGGAAAGATATATCCATTTGAATGCAGACTTCCAACGAATAGCAAGGAGAGATATGAAAGCCTTCCTCAGTGATCAGTGCAAAGAAATGGAGGAAAAAAAATAGAATGGGAAAGACTAGAAATCTCTTCAACAAAATTAGAGATACCAAGGGAACATTTCATGCAAAGATGGGCTTGATAAAGGACAGAAATGGTACGGACCTAACAGAAGCAGAAGATGGGATAGCAAGAATACACAGAAGAACTACACAAAAAAGATCTTCATGACCCAGATAACCATGATGGTGTGATCACTCACCTTGAACCAGACATCCTGGAATGCAAAGTCAAGTGGGCCTCAGGAAGCATCACTACAAACAAAGCTAGTCGAGGGGATGGCATTCCAGTTGAGCTATTTCAAATCCTGAAAGATGATGCTGTGAAAGTGCTCCACTCAATATGTCAGCAAATTTGGAAAACTCAGCAGTGGGTGCTACAAGACTGGAAAAGGTCAGTTTTCATTCCAATCCCAAAGAAAGGCAATGCCAAAGAATGCTCAAATTACCACACAATTGCACTTATCTCACACGCTAGCAAAGTGATGCTCAAAATTCTCCAAGCCAGGCTTCAACAGTACGTGAATCGTGAACTTTCAGATGTTCAAGTTGGATTAGAAAAGGCAGAGGAACCAGAGATCAAATTGCCAACATCCGTTGGATCATCAAAAAAGCAAGAGTTCCAGAAAAATATCTACTTATGCTTTATTGACTATGCCAAAGCCTTTGACTGTGTGGAACACAACAAACTGTAGAAAATTCTTCAAGAGATGGGAATACCAGACCACATGACCTGCCTCTTGAGAAATCTGTATCCACATCAAGTAGCAACAGTTAGAACTGGACATGGAACAACAGACTGGTTCCAAATCAGGAAAGTAGTAGGTCAAGGCTCTATACTGTCACCCTGCTTATTTAACTTATATGCAGAGTCCAGTTCAGTCACTCAGTCGTTTCCGACTCTTTGCAACCCCATGAACCGCAGCACACCAGGCCTCCCTGTCCTTCACCAACTCCTGGAGTCCACCCAAACCCATGTCCATTGAGTCGGTGATGCCATCCAACCATCTCATCCTTTGTGGTCCCCTTTGCCTCCTGCCCTCAATCTCTCCCAGCATCAGTGTGTTTTCAAATGAGTAGCTCTTCGCTTCACACGGCCAAAGTACTGGAGCTTCAGCTTCATGCAAAATGCCAGGCTGGATGAAGCACAAGCTGGAATCAAGATTGCCAGGAGAAGTATCAATAACCTCAGATATGCAGATGACACCACTCTTATGGAAGAAAGCGAAGAACTAAAGAGCCTCCCGATGAAAGTGAAAGAGGACAGTGAAAAAGTTGGCTTAAAACTTAGCATTCAGAAAACTAGTTATCATGGCATCTGGTCCCATCAGTCAAGGCAAATTGATGGGGAAACAATGGAGACAATGAGAGACTTTATTTTTTGGGGCTCCAAATCACGCAGATGGTGACGGCAGCCATGAAATTAAAAGACGTTTGCTCCTTGGAAGAAAAGCTATGACCAACCTAGAAAGCATATTAAAAAGCAGAGACATTATTACTTTGCCAACAAAGGTCCTTCTAGGCAAGGCTATGGTTTTTCCAGTAGTCATGTATGGATGTTAGAGCTGGACTATAAAGAAAGCTGAGCCCTGAAAAATTGATGCTTTTGAACTGTGGTGTTGGAGAAGATTCTTGAGAGTCCCTTGGACTGCAAGGAGATCCAACCAGTCCATCCTAAAGGAAATCAGTCCTGGATATTCATTGGAAGGACTGATACTGAAGCTGAAACTCCAATCCTTTGGCCACTTGACGTGAAGAACTGACTCATTTGAAAAGACCCTGATGCTGGGAAAGATTGAAGGAAGGAGGAGAAGGGGACGAGAGGATGAGATGGTTGGATGACATCACTGACTCAATGGACATGAGTTTGAGTAAGTTCTGGGAGTTGGTGACGGACAGGGAAGCCCGGCATGCTGCAGTCCACATGGGGTCGCAGAGTCGGACACAACAGAGTGACTGAACTGAACTGAGCCCTAGAATTTGCCATTTAGATTTGGGCAAACTAGCTGTGCTCACTGCTACTAGGGTGTCATTAGTTCTAGCCCTTTCATTACACAGAGTTAGGAATTATATGCATGTCTGTATGAATGGATATTTTAATCACAAGTTCATATGGATAACTCTAATTCCCATCCAACACTGCCGAGGTCTTCACTGCCTTCTTCTATTTCCTATTTTTATTTCCCTTCTTCTACAGTGAAAAATCCTAGTTCCCAAGATAGCAAGGAATTTATTCATTTGCTCAGTCCTACAATACACACAAAACAATTGTAAAATTGCTATTTCTCTACCACTATACATAAGAGCCTACTACACTTGGTTCAAGATTTCTTGTTTTTAGTTTTCTAAGTCCTTTTATCTTAGGTTAAAGGTATATAATCAAATTCTGTGTTAAAAGTTTACTTGGATTCTTTTTTTTTCATTCTGAGAATTTGTTATTAAAGTACAGTCAGTTCATCTGCTGCTGCCTGTATTCAGTTTTAGTTTTTCCCCTCCCAACCTTGTTAATTTCATTTTAAAAAAATTATAAAATATTAAAAAGTTTCCAAAACTCAATAACTACACAAAAGGGTGTAACAGCATAGCCACTCCCTCCACCATCCCTTTTACTCTGTTCTTACCCATTTCCCAAAGGTAACTAATTAATTTCTGGTTCTCTCTATTTACTTTTGCTATACCAAAATATTATGTTTTCTCCATGTGGAACAGAGAAATGGGACAGACTACTGGATCAAGAAAGAATTTTAAGATGGAAGACATAACAGAATGTTTGAATTATTTTGTAAATGATTCCACAGAAACTGAAAGTGAAGATGTAGAAGGGACAGGATAATTACAGAAGGAAATATCCATCAAAATTCCTTCTGGCTTAATTTGAGGGACATCGAAGAATTCTCATATTCCAAAATAGACTGCCATCCTGTTTGTAACCTTCCAAATTACTAATATCTATGGCTCTAGAGAACTCACATAAAAAGAGGGTTATTATTTAGAAGGACAATTAAGCTAATGCTACCTACTAATGTCGGGCTTCCCTGGTGGCTCAGTAATAACGAATCCACCTGCTAATGCAGGAGATATGGGCTCAATCCCTGGGTCAGGAAGATCCCCTAAAGAAAGAAATGGCAACCCACTCCAATATTTTTGCCTGGGAAATCCCATGGACAGTGGAGTCTCACAAGAGTTGGACACAACTTAGCAACTAAACAATTACAACCTATTAATGGCAGTAGGAGAAATTCTGCCCTGGCAAGAGGGAAGTTTCAAACTTGAGCTAGACATTTAAGAGGAAAAGAGGTGAGAAGAGAATGGCTAAAGCGAGGATCTGCATAATAGCACTGACAGATAATAATGATCACGCTAGAAAAATAAACTCACACAGCTAGGAACCTCTTGGAAATTTTACTTACATGCTAATGAGTAACAGGGCTATTCCTCATGAGCTGTCGGTGTGGCACAGAGGGAAGAACATAAACTTCACAGAGAGGTCTGGCCTTAAATCTCAAATGAATTACCTAATAGCTACATAACCACTGGCAAGTTATCACTTAACATCTCAGAGCCACAGTTTTCTCACCTGTAGAAATGGATAATGTCCCTTTTAACATGTTAACATAGGACATAAACAGAATAACGTACAGCATTGCCCCTGGCCCAGGTAAGTGTGCACACTCAGGTGTGTTTGACTCTTTGTGACCCTATAGACTGCAGCATGCCAGGCTCCTCTGTCCATGGAATTTTCCAGGCAAGAATAATGGAGTGGGTCGCCATTTCCTTCTCCACGGGATCTTCCTGAGCCAGGGATCGAATCTGTGTCTCTTGCACCTGGCCCAGAACATATGTTTAATAAGTAGTTCCTATAATAAATGCAGATTAACAAGGTAAAGTGCTACAATAACTTGCCTGAAAGGAATCTGTGAAATCACACCATCTCAGGCAGCATTTGGGGCTTTCTGGGCAGCTCAGCAGTGAAGAATTCGCCTGCAGTGCAGGAAACATAGGAGACTTGGGTTCAATTCCTGGGTCAGGAAGATCCCCTGGAGGGGGTCACAGTAATCCACTCCAGTGTTCTTGCCAGGAAAATTCTAAGGACAAGGAGCCTGGTGGGCTACTTAGTCCATGGGGTCACAAAGAGTTGGACACAACTGATCATGCACATACGCAGGTGGTACTTGGTAAGAGGCAAAAAAAAATGTCCACGTAATTCCAATTCTCAATTTTCAGAATGTCCCAGAATCTATTTTTAAAAGTGTAAAAATATATGCTGACATACTAAAGTGCCAATGATTTAAAAGAAACCATTCTAGGGAGATGTTGATCAAACGTTAAAAACCTCTAGGTATAAGATGAATATCTTCTGGGGATTTAATGTACAACATGGTGACTACAGTGTGGTTCAGATGGTAAAGAATCTGCCTGCAATGGAGAGCGACCCAGGTTCAATCCATGGATCAGGAAAATCCTTGGAGAAGGAAATGACAACCCACTCCAGCATTCCTGCCTGGAAAATCCCATGGACAAAGGAGCCTGGTGGGCTACAGTCCATGGGGAGGCAAACAGTCAGACACAACTGGGCAACTAACACTTTCACTTCACTTTCACTGCATACTTGAAAGCTGCTGTAGCTGCTGCTACTGCTAAGTTGCTTCAGTCGTGTCCAACTCTGTGCAATCCCAGAGATGGCAGCCCCCCAGGCTCCCCTGTCCCTGGGATTCTCCAGGCAAGAATACTGGAGTGGGTTGCCATTTCCTTCTCCAATGCATGAAAGAGAAAAGTGAAAGTGAAGGTGCTCAGCCATGTCTGGCTCTTAGCGACCCATGGACTGCAGCCCACCAGGCTTCTCAGTCCATGGGATTTTCCAGGCAAGAGTACTGGAGTGGAGTGCCATTTGCCTTCTCCAAAGCTGCTGTAGAACAGATCTTAAATATCCTATGTACACACACAGAGAAAGCTAATTATAGGTGATGGATGTATCAACTAACCTTAACTTCCATAATCATTTTGCAATTTATATATCAAATGATCACTTTGTATACCTTAAACTTACACAATGTTATATGTTAATTGTATCAATTATATCTCAATAAAGCTGGAGAAAGTAATAACAGAAACTATTCTGCAAGTTAACTGCTAACAACTCAGAATAAACTAAGGAATGCCTGCAGCTCACAAAAAAATGAACATAAATGTATTACAAGCAATATCATCCAATCTTATAATTTTATAAATTCGTACACACACAAGAGAAGGACACTGAATAAAGCAGTATTTTAAGTTTCTATTTTACTTTCAAAGTAATCGACAAACCAAAATGTAACATGGAAAGTCTTAAATGACCTCTAACTAAATACTGAAAAATACAATAAACTTTCAGAGCCTAGAATCAGTGATAACTCCAAAGCCCCACACATAAGAGTCTTAATTTGTGCAATGGCAATGAGACTCAAAGCATACAGTTTTATCCTATAGACCGTCGTTTTTCTTGAAACTAGTAATGACTTCTCTTTCATCTTAATAAATCGGTGTGTGGTCTATTTCTGTTCTAGAAGATGCGCTTAAAGGTCACAATCTCAGTTTGCAATACTAAGATGATGAGAATGCATCAACAACGCAATGCAGAATGTCTTAAGAAAACTTTCCAGTACGGTGCTAATCCACAGACAGCTATTTTGCTTGTGGAGGGAGAAAGACGCATCCACACCCTTTACTAAGAGAAAAGGAAGGAGTGAGGGGAAAAAGGGGGAAAGAGAGAGACGCACAATAACAAAGCACTGCTTCCATAAACAAATGAAAGTCTGTTCTTAAACTTTGGGAAATTCTATCTTCCTCTACCAAACAGCAATAAAACTACAAGGCAATCATCTGTGGGTTTTTTTATTTTTTAAATATAAATTTATTTGTTTTAATTGTAGGTTAATTACTTTACAATATTGTATTGGTTTTGCTATACATCATCATGAATCCGCCAAGCAGAAAAAGACTACGGAGAGAAAAGGAAAAAACATTTTATCATGTACTGAACTTACAAGTATTCAAAATCCTTAATCTCCACCTCCACCAAATATCCACCAAATATTGAGCATCACATCCTTTTCAAAATAAATCTAACATGAAAACACTGGACTCATTTTTAGCACTCGGTAGAGAACTTTTCTCTCTCCCAGCGCTCACCACCCAATAACCCTTCTGGACAGCCCTGAATAACCGCTATTCTCGGGACAAACAAGAGCTCGCTTTCCAATACCCCGGAGGGGCCTCCGGGCGCGGAGAGGAACTAGAAGTCTGGAGGCCAAGGACCACTGACCGCCCCCTCGCTGCCCAGAGCCAGCGGTCCGAGCCGCCCAGGAAGTGCCCGAAGCGGCGGCCGAGCGGCGGTCCCCGCACCCCAGCAGAGTGCCATCGAGGCGCACCCGCCCCGTCCCTGCCAGGCAAGGTCCACCTCCCGGAGTCCCCAGTCTTCGAGTCAGGAGGGACCCCGCCGACCCCGCGCCGCCTTCCCGAGCCGGGTCAGCCCAGGCGGCCCCGCGCCGCCTCCCGGGCCGGGTTCCGCCAGGGCGGAACCGCGGCGCCTCCTGCCCCCGCGGGGCGCACCGACGAGCTGCAGCTCGCGCGGCCGCCGCCTACCTGGAGGGACCTGGGGCCCGCGTGGACTCGGGGTGCGGAGGTCGGCTGGGCGCTCAGCAGCCCCTGGCGCGCGAAGCCAGCGTGCAGAGCGCAGTGCACCGCGGAGACCAGCGCCGCGAAGATCCGCCGACCACACCCTGGCCCGCGCCGCCCAGCAGCCAACTCCGCGGCGCGCGGGGCCGGGGCGGGGACGTGGCTCGAGGCGCAAGGCACGAGGCACGAGGCGCGCGGACTCGGCGGGGACGCGCCGCGGGCGCGCGCAGATCCTGGAGCTTGCGCGTCCGGGGTCGGGGGGCGAAAGCTGCTGGCGCGGCGCGCAGCTTTTGCTTCCTATTTTTTCTCTCGTTTCCTGCTAGAAGGAGAAGAAAACCATTAATTCCCCGGGCAGTTTCGTTTTCTTGGTGAGGCGCCTGGACTCCGGAGCACACTTCTGAGGAGCGCCCAAGTGGTGTGGCCGGTTTCCTTCCTGCCACCGCGCAGGCCTCAGCTTGCTCGTGGGCTGGATAGAGGGGCTGACTTAGGAGACCTCAAGGTCCCGTTTAGGTTTCACGTTCTGTGAACTGAAGCCCCGAGACTTCCAAAATTGCCTTAGGATCCCAGCTCTATTGTCGCTGGTTGTGTGACCGTGTACCGTCTCATGGACTGTTTCATCGTGGGCAAAGTAGGGCTAGTGTACCTACCTCATGAAGGTGCGAAATTTATTAATAAGGTAACGTTTGCACAGAGCCTGCCTCTGAATAAATGATCAACGCTTGGAAGTTATTGTTACTGCTCTCGATGATGAAAAGGGGCCTTCCAGATAACCCTGTCAATTCTCTCATCTCTGCATGAGTTAAACATCACATGCAACCGACTTTTTCCAGATTTCTAGGGCTGTTTTATGTTTAAAATGTCATAAAATGAATGATCTACCCAGTTTGCTTCCTCTGAAGTCAGTACCGCCCGGGAGCAATTTTCCTCTCCCCCCACCCCCATCTTTCTTCTGAGTTAAATCCAGTTTGACAGACTGTTGCTATAGCATTCCTTCTCTGACGTCAAACAATTTAAAGAAACAGCCCCGGGTAGCGAAAACTGCAGAGGAGTTCTTTGTGGAGTTTCTGTGAAGAAACGTTCGAACAATATCATGAGAGAACTTTAACACCTCCGCAGCCTTCGATTTCTTCTTCAGCAGCTCCCTGAAATAAATTTTTTAGTACCTTCATGATGAGCACACCCTGACTGCAGCAGTGGAGATGTGACCGTTTGTAGAAAAGCCAGACCATGACAAAAATGGAAACAGCTGTGGTGCTAGGGCGATGAAATTATAGGTGGTTCCCCATCCCCCCACCACCAGATTTTTATTTTCCTTAATGTGGGGTGCTTGTTTCCATTAAGAAAAAGGAGGAGACATGCCAAATCTTCTACATATATGTGTCTGAAAAGTTGATTGGGACCGGAATAGTTTGCAGCAGTAACTATTTATGTTTTATTAATCAAATTCTGAGCATTATCATTGTCATGTTTAAGAGGAAGCAAAGGGAAATTATTATTTAAGGAACTCCTATTATGTACCAGGCTCCCTGCTTTCTTTTGTACTTAGAGAATTGTACTTAATTCTTATACTAATTTTTCAATGTGCAGTCTATCTCTGTTTTACAGATCAAAAAAAATAAGGCTCAGTGAGATTAAGTAATTTATATAGAATTACACAGTGTCACAGACTTTATATGCAATCACGATTGGATCGACTCCAATGCCCACTTTCTTTCAAATTCTTTTCTGTCCCCTGCTTGAGTGCACTGGCACTTAACAGATATTATAGTTCTTTGAGAGGTGGTTGTGTTAGGATTATTAGTTGAAAAGTAAGTTACTGGTATTTAGGAAAACCCAATGGAATATATTGAGTTATTCTCTTCCAGGAAAGATTAGGGGAAATATAAATCAATAGCCCTAAACACAAAAACCTGAAAAAAAAAGTTACAAGAATTTTATTGCCAATTATTTGGAGATTTAGGAATAAGTTACACAAAGTGATCACTTCAACCTTCCTGAAAATTTGATGTGGACTGAGAAATTACTGAAAGAATAAAGTCCAAGTACAAAAAAGAAAAGTTTAATTATTATCCAAACTAGTCCACGTCCAAGAATATTATATTTCTGTTTTGCCACATCTGCTGCACATTTCCCTGAAAAGGAAATGTTAAAAGACAAGCCTGTATTACAAATCTGAAAGTGGAAATGATGGAAAGAATTTCTTTAGCAGGAATAATTTTCTAAAAACACAGTGATACATCTAACTGATCCAGCAATTAGTAATCTTTCACATGATAATATAATCCATGTAGAAAGAGAGAGAAGGAAAGAAAGAGAGAAGGAAGAGAGAGAGAAAGAAAGGTAGGTATTATTAATATTCTTCAAGCCTGTGGATTTGTGTAGACAATTGTGTAATGATGTATCCTGCCTGCGTCTAATAATTAAATCCAGTGTTCTTGTGTTTGGATGCCACTGGCTGGTATTTAGATTTCTAACGCATTAAGCCCATGTTGGCAAACCCTATTCTATTAAACAAGGATGGAGAGAGGGTTTCCACAGAGAACCGTGGAAGACAGAATTCCTGTCTGTTTCATCCTTGTGTTCTTTGTGATGTTTAACAGAATACCTTGTAGATTCTAAGTACACAGTGAACAAATGAATAAATAAAGGCACCTGGCTATTTCTTTTACTCAACCTTCATACCTGCCTCCCTCAGGTCCCTACTCAGAATCATAGAAAGGAGAAAAGTGATCACTGTTTTTCTGGGAGTTTAGTTGTCGTTGCCTCTGCAGAGTGTTTTGCTCACTTATAACCAAGTTCAGAGAAGCTCTGCTGTTGGTTCTATATTGGATGAATTTGAAACCCATTCTCAGCAAGCTACGGTAGAATCCACAGTGCATAGGTTCATAACCTCAGCTTTTAAATCATACCCTCAGTTAGTTCAGTTCAGTCACTCAGTCGTGTCTGACTCTTTACAACCCCATGAACTGCAGCACTCCAGGCCTCCCTGTCCATCACCAACTTCCAGAGCTTACACAAACTCGTGTCCATTGAGTCGGTGATGCCATCCAACCATCTCATCCTCTGTCATCCCCTTCTCCTCGTGCCTTCAATCTTTCCCAGCATCAAGGTCTTTTCAAATGAGTCAGCTCTTAGCCTCAGGTGGCCAAAGTACTGGAGTTTCAGCTTAACATCAGTCCTTCCAGTGAACACCCAGGACTGATTTCCTTTAGGATGGACTTCTTGGCTCTCAGTCCAAGGGACTCTCAAGAGTCTTCTCCAACACCACAGTTGAAAAGCATCAATTCTTTGGTGCTTAGCTTTCTTTATAGTCCAACTCTCACATCCATACATGACCACTTGAAAAACCATAGCCTTGACTAGATGGACCTTTGTTGACAAAGTAATGTTTCTGCTTTTTAATATACTATCTAGGTTGGTCATAACTTTCATTCCAACGAATAAGTATCTTTTAATTTCATGGCTGCAATCACCATCTGCAGTGATTTTGGAGCCCAGAAAAATAAAGTCAGCCACTGTTTCCACTGTTTCCCCATCTATTTGCCATGAAGTGACGGGACCGGATGCCATGATCTTAGTTTTCTGAATGTTGAACTTTAAGCCAACTTTTTCACTCTCACTTTCATCAAGAGGCTTGTTAGTTCTTCTTCACTTTCTGCCATAAGGGTGGTGTCATCTGCATATCTGAGGTAATTGTTATTTCTCCCGGCAATCTTGATTCCAGTTTGTGCTTCTTCCAGCCCAGCGTTTCTCATGATGTACTCTGCATAGAAGTTAAATAAGCAGGGTGACAATATACAGCCTTGACGTACTCCTTTTCCTATTTGGAACCAGTCTGTTGTTCCATGTCCAGTTCTAACTGCTGCTTCCTGACCTGCATACAGATTTCTCAAGAGGCAGGTCAGGTGGTCTGGTATTCCCATCTCTTTCAGAATTTTCACAGTTTATTGTGATCCACACAAAGGCTTTGGCATAGTCAATAAAGCAGAAATAGATGTTTTTCTGGAGCTCTCTTGCTTCTTTGATGATCCAACAGATGTTGGCAATTTGCTCTCTGGTTCCTCTGCCTGTTAGTAATAGTCTATTTTTTTTTTTTCCTGAGCCTACTTTGCTGTCAGACAATGCCAAGTACATTATGAAGAACACAACAGTCAAAGTGTACAATATCCCAGTACAGGACTTGTATGTGTTGTATACATTCCAATAGTGTATTCAGGATGACACCAAGTTCTATAAATGGCATGTACTTTATAGAACTAAAGTAACAGGTTTTCTTCTAACTACAATTAAATAGTTCAAAAATGTTAATGGAAATTGTTTAATAGGATTTGCAGCAGAGTTCCTTAAGGATGTAAGAAGCAAAACCTTAGTAGACTCTAAGAAGTGAGTTTATGTGTTGTCTCAGACATCTTTAATGCTGGGCAGTCATGTCCAAACCCTTCCCTCTTGCTCACACACATTGCATTTTGATATCAGCTCTTTTTACAGTTTATATTTTGAGCTGCCTTTACTGTGTTCATCTGATCTGTTCTCCTAATACAAATTAAGTTAAAGCTCTTGCATCTTTCTTCTCAGGTTCTCTAATGGCAATTTGGGTCTATTGTCTATATGCACATAAGTGACCTTAGGCACTGTACTTGATTAATGATGTCTGTCTCAGGCATAGGAGGGGAAACAGAAATCACCCCAGCATATATTTGCTGCACTAGGTCCTATGGTTCATGTCTCTGGAATCTGTTATTGAAAATGAACAGGCAAAGTGGAAAGAATACTAAACTGCACATCAGAAGACCTGATTTAGAGCTTTGGCTCTTGTACTAAATATCTGTGTGAGCAGATCATAACCTGCCTGTATTCTGTCTTCTTCAGTATACAAACTGGGAGTGCTGGATCTTGACAGGATTGGCAAATAGCAGTGATGCCATCACTCAGTACTGTGCGCAATGTATAACTTCACTAATAGAAAAGGACTCTTTCCCTCTAAGCCTCATTACCATCCCCTAAATTCTTCTGAATACAGGTATCCACCAACCTTTTCAACAGTTAACGCCACTTTGCATTTATGAAAGACATATATTAGAAGCTGTTTTTTTACTAACTGAAAGAAATCCAAGAAGGATTTTTGCTTTTATGGGGGAAAAAAGGCAAAAGGCGAAAATAGCATTCAGCCTTTGTTTTCCAGCAGCCCTGGCAGAGGGAATGTACACCCGGAGCAGCAGGGAGCACGGCACCACCCAGCTCCTTTCCTGAGCAACACACTCAGCATCTCAGCATCCAGCCTCCATAGCTTTGAACTGTGTCTGTGAACACCTGGGCTTTATCTTGGTTTATTTTGTGCTTCCATTAGCAAGACTGGTCCTAACATAATTACTTCTTCACTTTAGACCATTTTGGCTTACAAATGGTTTCCTAAGAAGGTTCTGCTTTTGAATAGTGGGGGAAACCTGTACCACACACCAGGAAGGCATTCTGATCAACTGGCTTATAAGTGAGAAAAAGCATTGAATTAAGGGGCTTCCCAGGTAGCACTAGTTGCGGACATCCCAGGTGGTGCTAGTGGTTAAAAACGCGCCTGCCAATGCAGGAGATTTAGAGATGTGAGTTTGATCCCTGGGTCCAAAAGATCCCCTGAAGACGGGCATGGCAACACACTCCACTATTCTTGCCTGGAGAATCCCGTGGACAGGGGAGCCTGGTGGGCTACCGTCTATGGGGTCGCAAAAAAAAGTTGGACATAACTGAAGCGACTTAGCACTCATGCAGGCATCTGTGTGACCAGCCTTCTCCAAACTTAGTGGATTAGCACAACAGCAGTTGTTTATGTTGCTCACAAAACCCTGCTTAGGCAGAGCTCTGCTGACACTGCTTTTTTCTGGACAGCATCAGTTAGTTTGACTCTACGTTCAAGATGGCTGTGTGATATGGCTGGCACTATTGGGCTAGCTGTTGGTTAGAAGATCAGCCAGGGTCTGTTCCTCTAAAGTAGGCCTTTCTGTGGGCTCCTTGGACTTCCTTACGCTACAGTGGCTTGGTTCCAAGAGCAAGTCTTCTGAGAGAACGAGGAAATGCATAGCATTTTTATGACTTAACTTTGGGAAGCACATACTGTAGCATTCAGCATTCTCTCTTGGTCTAAATAGTCACAAATTTAAGTCATAGGAACATAGATCTTTTTTTAAGAAAAAAAATTTTTGATTGAAGTATAGTTGATTTACAATTTTGTGCCAATCTCTGCTTTACCGCAAAGTGACTCAGTTATTTACATATACACATTCTTTTTTATAGCCTTTTTCATTCTGGTTTATCACAAGATATTGAATATAGTTCCCTGGGCTATACATTAGGACTTTGTTGTTTATCCAGTATAAACGTAATAGCTTGCATTTACCAACCCCAAGCTCTCGGTCCATCCCTCTTCCCCACCTCCCCTTGGCAAATACAAGTCTGTTCTCTATGTCTATGAGTCACTTTCCGTTTTGTAGACAGATTCATTTCTGCCATATTTTAGATTCCACTTATAAGTGATATCATATGGCGTTTGTCTCTTTCTGACTTACTTCATTTAATATGATAACCTATGCTTGCATCCATGTTGTTGCAAATGTCATTTTGTTCTTTTTATGGCTGAATAATATCCATTGTATATAGGGATATAAACTTCTTGACGAGGAGTAGCAAGGTTCTAGAAGAGTATATAGGTTGACACCTATTGTTGCAGCCATTCTTGAAAATGCAATCTGCCATGAGCATAGTTTCTGACCCTGGATTAATGTGTGAATCTAAAATTCTAATTTTCCATTCCTTTTTCCCGTTTAACATTGCTTTTGTTTATTTATGCTACTATCTAATAGATATTTTAAACAATGGAAAATGTCTTGTTTTCTGTGCTAGTTTGGTTTTGGGGCTTAAAAAAATTTTTTTTTAATTATCATGTTGTGAAATTGATCTTTTTCTTTTGGTATGTGGTTCTATGATTTTAAAAACATGTACAGATTCCTATAACCAAACTACAATCAGGATACAGAACAGTTCTATCATCCTCCCCAATTTTCTCATGCCATCCTTTTATTATTACTATTATATTACCACCCTCCCTAACTCCTAAAAACCATTGGTCTGTCTTCCATCCCTACAGCCTTGCCTTTTCACGAATGTTATTAATATATAAATGGGATCATACTGTATGAAACCTTTTGAGACTAGCTTCTTTCACTCAACCTAATGCCTTGTTCCGTCTTATTACTGTGTAGTGGTCCATGGCATGGAAGTACCACAGTTTGTTTACCTATTCACCTGGTCAATGACATTTGGAATGTTTTCCAATTTGGGGCAATTATGAACAGAATTTCTATATATACTTATGTACTATCCAAATGGCAATGTTTATGCTAACTTATGTTTTCATTTTTCTAGAGCAGATAACTGTGAGTGGGATTGTTGTATTACATGGTTAGTGTATGAGAAACTGCCAAATCATTTTCTGGAGTGGCTGGTCCGTTTTTCATTCTCACCAGCAATGTATGGGAAGTTCGAGTTGCTCTGAGTCCTTATCAGCACTTGATATTGTCAGTGTTTGTTTTTTTAATTTCAGCCTTTCAAATAGGTGTGTAGTAGTACCTCATCATAGCAGTTTATTATTATAAATTCTTCAGTGTCATGCATACATGTTATCTCCTGCCTTCCCTACCTTGATCCAGTCCATGCATTTTTGTCAAATAAGTTTTCCTATAACACAATACTGATTAGATTCATTCTTGGCTCAGAGAACCTGCAGTGCCTTCCACTTACTGAACTGAATATATCTGCCTTGCAAGGCCTTACATAATCTGACTCTAACCTACTTTCCCAAGGTTTATCTTTTACTTCTTTATTTTTCTCTCAATCTAGTCCTTTTGTTCTTCTGAGTGGAGGTTCTTTGCCTTCTCATCTTTGTCAGTGCTGTTCCCAAAACTGTCTCCTCTGTCCTTTCTTCTGTATTTCTCAAGAAACAAGAACTTGAGGGGTCTGTCCTTGATTCTCTGTGCCTGAATACCACCATGAAATACCATGCAATCTATCTCAGACACTCTCCCCAGGCTCTTCGGTCACCCTCCCGGGCAGCTCAGCAAATCCAGGACTGACCGGTATCCAGCTGAGAAATGTCTCCTTTGCTGATATAGATACATTCCCAGTATCTATATCATTCCCAGTGATCCCTATCACATTCCCAGTGATTCTACTTGAAAATAATAATATCATCTCATGCCTATCTTACCAGTTCTCTGAGAGGTTTTTTAAACATTTTTTGAGATTTGAGATTAATGATACGGTAATTTTTCAAAGACTTTTCAATAAAGCATGAAGAGCTCTGATAGCTGTCAACAATATGTCACTTCCCTTCAGTAAATGAAAGCTGAGAAAGAATAATTTAATAACATTGACAGTTCCTGAAAAAAACAGTTGCTTCTTTCTGATACCAAGTCACCTACCCTGGACTTCAAACTCTACTTATGAAGTTAAAAAAAAAAGAAAGGAGATATATAAATCAGCTATTACTCTAAATATTTTTATTTAACTGTTGAAGAGACAGCATTCTCAGTAACAACATTAACAAACCTCCTCTTAAGAACAAACCTCTAAGGTTAAGGGAATCATTTTAAAAGCCTCTGCTTGCTCCAAGGATTAAGAGAAAAAGGTTTATTTGTTCTGTCTCAGTCATATTTTCTAAGTGGACCAGAATATTGAAATAATGTTTTTGAAAGCCCATATAAATTCTAAGAAAGTTAAATGAAATCGTTAATGATAGCAAATTCAGTTTAGGTCAAGAGTATAATGTACTCAAGTTACAGTCTACATAACTTCCTTCTTCTATAATTATGCCCATAATTACAGTATATAGAGCATAATATATTATTTTATATGGTCTAGAGGTTTACAATTACATGACTATTCCATACCAAATTCTTACGTCTAGGGCTTATCTTTAATCTTAGGACAGCACCAACAGGTAGCAGTGATCCCTAGTGTTTGTTCAACGAATGAAAGAATGTAGAGCTCTAAGGAGAGGTTGTGGGAGTTTCATTCATTTATCTGTGAGTATTTGATAAGTTCTCAGAAAAAAAAAGTTAACTTGAAAGCTATTTAGGAATAAATAGAATCAGGCTAGCAAAATGCTTGATTCAATATTAATGATTCTAGGAGCAGAGTCTTTTGGCAAGTAAGGTGATCAAACTGGTGTGGAAGCAGAGCATAAGTTCTAAGGCTTGGGACAGTTTTACACTTTTCCTTCACAACCTGTGAGCTCTGAGCTATCTTCACAGTGGCAGCTGTGCATCTCCTTTTGTTGTCATTTTAGTGTTGTTGTTTTTTCCTTGGCTGCTCATCGTGTGGGATCTTGGTTCCACAGACCAGGGATGGAACCCACTCACTTTGCAGCAGAAGCCCAGAGTCCTAACTCTTGGGCTGACAGGGAAGTCCCATCATTTTCATTCTTAATGTGATATGGGGATGGAGGGGGCTGCTCCCACATTTTGTTATCCAAATGGGCAGCAGTGAATAAAGGTTTCTGGAGCAATTCACTCTCTTCAGGGGACAAGAATGGGAGAAGACCACTTGGTGGAAGCCAGCTTCTGTTCTCATAGTTTGTGCTGAGTGCACTAATGAGTGTGATATCATCACTTGTTTTTAAGTGTTCTCTGGGAAAGCCCAGCCCTTTGTGATGATGCAAGAATAGTGAGGTAATGCTGATTTAAACATAACCAGCATTGTTAAAAAACAGAACTGCTTTTCTCTTCTTTACAGTACCTCGAGGGGGAAAACCAACACATAGGACTGAAAATAAATATCTTAAATGCTCTAGATTTAATGTTCTAGATTGAAGGCAGGGAGAGAAGGGGATGACAGAGGATGAGATGGTTAGATGGCATCACCGACTTAATCGATATGTGTTTGAGCAAGCTTCGGGAGTTGGTGATGGACAGGGAAGCCTGGAGTGCTGCAGTCCATAGGGTCGCAGAGTCAGGCACGACTGAGCAACTGAACTGAACTGAAAATGCTCTAGAAAGGCAGCAGAGTTAAGATTTTTTTCCTAATGAAACAATCTTCTTTACAACAGAAATCCTAATATAGTAGTATTTTCCTTTCAGTACCTTTTAGGTTTATGTACATTCATTGAATATTTAGGAGTCAGCACTTCATATCATTTACCTCATTTACCACCTACAACTTATAAGGAGAGACTATTATTCCTATTGTGAAAAGGAGGAGATTTAGGTTCAGAGAGAGTAGAATATTGCTCAAGGTCCTAAGGTAGTGCCAGGAGATGAGCATAAAAGATTCAGGCTCTCGTCCCTTTTATCTTCTTCTTATCCTTCTTATCAAAACTAAACATCACATTAGAAAGCAGAGACATTACTTTGCAATAAAGGTCCATATATTCCGAGCTATGGTTTTTCCAGTAGTCATGAACAGATGTGAAAGTTGAACCATAAAGAAGGCTGAGTGCCAAAAAATTGATGCTTTTGAATTGTGGTGTTGGAGAAAACTTTTGAGAATCTCTTGGACAGCAAAGAGATCAAACCAGTCAATCCTAAAGGAAATCAACACTGAATATTAATTGGAAGGATTGATTCTGAAGCTGAAGCTCCCAAACTTTGGCCACCTGATGTGAAGAACCAACTGATTGGGAAAGACCCTGATGCTGGGAAAGACTGAGGGCAGGAGGAGAAGGGGGCAACAGAGGATGAGATAGTTGAATGACATCAACAACTCAATGGACACGAGTTTAAGCAAATTCTGGGAGATGGAGAAGGACAGGGAAGCCTGGTGTGCTGCAGTCCATGGGGTCACAAAGAGTCAGACATGACTTAGCAACTGAACGACAACAGCCTCTATCTCCAACAGCCGTCCTAGCTTCCCCAGTAACTATACTACCGAAGGAAAGGGCTATGCAAATTTTATGCAAATAAATATAGCTTCAAATAAATATTGCTCTTCTCTCAGCAATATCCTGGCCCTAGAGACTCTCCTGTATCAAATCAAATGCCTAAAACATGGTAGAGTTTTCAAATGGAGCCAGAACTTTCTGACTTGATGATTGGATGTGTTCCCATCCCGCTCTTTGAAGCTGACTCTCCAACAGTAACATAACTGCTTTCACTTAGGTTTCATTTTAGACATTGTATTTATTTCTAAATAAATTAGGAGCAAAACCTCTGGTTAATGAATGTCTCAGAGGTTTTTCTCTCTCTTCAGTTGTATTACATAAATAAAAACCAGGCAGGTAGAGAATTTAACTGCTCCACCCTCATCCAACTTGACTTGCCCCAACACTTACCCAAATCCCAGAGAGGTCACAAATTCTTTCAATCTGAGAACATCAATTTCTTTGCTCTTTTTGTCCCTGCTCTCTTTTATCAGGACAGCTACTTACTGCTCTTCCTGTTTTGCTTTAAACTGAAATGAATTTGAGCTTTTATCCCTTCTGTTGTTTGGATTTCCTGGCTTAAAAGCTTTGAATCAGAGTGACATTAATCCTAATTTTTCTGCAATGTGGCATTATTGCTCATTACAGATATTTGTACTGCTCCATCTTACTTTCTGAGAATTTCATGCACTTTCTCATTGGAAATGAGTCAGTGATTTGGAATTTGCATCTTCCTAAGTAACAAGTAGGCTGTCTCATTTTTTAAGGCTCATCTCTTAAAGAAAATTCTACTCCAACTTACCAGTTTTTTTCAAAATCTGATTTACTTACAGCCAAACCCAGAATTTAATTAACTAGTATTTACATTATTAGCAATGTCCAAACTTAAATGTATTTTCTATAGAGATCAACCCCAGGGCAGCTGCACAGCCTCTGCAAGAAGGTTCCTCTTCTTTGGTGACAATGAGTCAGATTTGTATTAACTCAGAAATGAATTTAAGGAGAAAAAAAAAAAGAAATTTTGTCATCTTATGAGTAACTGTTTCATCTTGGTTTAGTTGATAAAGCAGCAGCTCTAAAAATAAAAGTTACTGTACATTTGTTCTTTTTTCTTTATTTTAAAAACCAAACTCTTAACTTTGTCTTTTGGCATACCTAATGAAAATGATTTCAAGTATTAGTAGTTGGAAGGAATTTCTTGGCTTGAGGATGTGTGCTAATTGTTTTGGTCCACATATGAGCTGAAATACAGATTTCAATGAAGTTTAAATATCCCCAATTTAATTATTTTCCATGAAATTAGACCTAGTGTCTTTTTCCACATTGACAATAATTGCCTAATAAGTTTAACTACACCAACTAAAACATGACAATTTTCAGATCTTTTTCTTCTTCAAGCTACAACTATGTATATTTTGTACATTTTAGTGATCTTTATTAAAATCTGCTTTTTATTGAAGTTATTTGTGCAATTGTGTAAAAAGTAAGACTCTTAAAGATATAGATCAAGTCTGAACCATCTTTGTATCGCTCAGGGCACCAAACAGAGTTTTCTGACTTTCCATACTTCAATCCATCCAATATACTACTGTTAAATTAATTTTTTTTTGAAGTTCAACTCTGCTTAAGTAACTTTTTGGATAAGAACCTACAACATTTTCTGGTTGTTTACTGAATTAAACATTCCTGTCACACCTGGCACTCGTAGCCTGACATTACCTAGCCATAATCTGTCCCAGCTTTTTCTCTGTGATATTTTCCACTGAAACTTGCCTCTTCCTACTTCTGAGAAGAGGTCTTGGGAGTTCCCATTTTCCTCGTGCTCTTCTTTTGAACTAGAGTGCCTCATAGCAGAACCTGTCCACAAAGCCGCAACTGATCCTCCCAATCGAATCTCCTTGTTTCTGATCTTTGCAGCCCTTGATTTATACTGCTCTTGTGTACTTCTGTCACTACTGCCCCACTTCAGCTTAAATTATTGTCATCTGTGTGCTTGTCTTATCTCCCAGATTTGAGAGGAGGCATGGTATGGTGGAGAGAACAAGAGCTATGAGGTTGGAAAAACCTAAGTTCATATAGTACCTCTATCATTTTTGAGCTTTTTCTTCCCCACTTACAGAAAAGTCATTGATTCACTTGCCCTCTCATGCTTTGAGTTAGCACAAAATCATTTTAAGTAAAAAGATTCTTTCCACCTAACACAACCCCATTTGTAAGCACAAAAAAAAAAAAAAGTGATAAAGATAAAAGAGAATAAATAGGCTCATGAATAAAAAGAGACAGAAAGTTTGTGCACAATGTCTAAAGAGATTAAAAAAAATAACTGAGGATGTTTAGATGAGAAAAGAAATAGCATAAGAATAGATTTTTTTGAGGGGGTGGGGGATTCTCTGATGGTCACTTCCAATTCAGGGAGTACAGGTTCAATCTCTGGTTGGAGAACTAAGATCCCACATGCTGCATGGCGAGGCTCTAAACAAATAAAACAAACAAAAGAATAGATTTTTAAAAATTTTCTTGAAGAAGTTTTATTAGTGGTCTTTACATTCACTGAGTCATGGAGCAGTATCTGCCATTGCCCAAAGCAATGAAGCCCCTGGAAATAAAAAAGAAATCAAACTCACTTCTCTCTAAATCTGTCCTTCCTCTACTATGTCTCTTAGAAATAAGACTTTGAAAAGAAACAGTGCCATCTGGCATATATTGGAAGATTATGTATTTTGCCTCCTAAAACAGAAGAAATTGATCATATTTTTAAGGACAGTTTCCTGAAATAAATTTGCCATTGCTTCTGCAGGAGAGAAAAAGAATTAATTAGTACTTATTAGTACTAATAGTAAAAATAACAACCATAAACATTTGTCAAGTGTTTATTATGAGCCCATTATGTAACTGGTATCCAAAACTGTAGTCTTGCTTAATAGTCCAATAATTTTGTTCCTCAAAGAGTGTAACAGAATTACAAGTCCTGCTCCTCAACCTATAGAACAGAATCTACATTTTTAAAAGATTCCCAGGAAAACACCAACAAAATGAGAAGACAGCCTGCTGAATGGGAGAAAATATTTGCAAATCATATAACTAATAAGTGGTTAATAGCCAAAGTATATAAAGAACTCATGCAACTCAACAGCAAAAAATAAAATCTAATTTAAAAACATGCATTTTTCCAAAGAAGACATACAGATGGCCAACAGGCATATAAAGAGATGCTGCTAAACATCATGAATCACAGTGAGATATTACCTCACATCTGCAGAATGACCATCATCAAAAAGACGAGGATTAACAAGTGTTGGCGAGGATGCAGAGAAAAGGGAACTCTTGTGCACTGTTAGTGGGAATGTAAATTCGTGCCTCCACTATATGGAGGTTCCTCTAAAAATTAAAAATAGAACCACAGTATGATACAGCAATTCCACCTCTAGGTATTTTCTCAAAGCAAATGAAAAAGTAATTAGGAAAAATATATGCACCCCCATGTTTATTGCTGCACTATCTATAACAGCCAAAATACGGAAACAACCTAAGCATGCATTACTGGATGAATGGATAAAGAAGTTGTAGCATATACAATTATATATACGCATACTTATAGCTGTGGTATGTATACATAATGAAATATTACTAAACCATTAAAAGAATGAAATCTTGCTATTTGCTAATACTGGAGGGTATTATGCTAAGTGAAATAAGACATAAAAAGAAAGACAAATACTGTATGATTTCACTTATATGTGGAATCTTAAAAAACAAAAAACAAAATCCAAGCTCATAGATAGAAAAACACAAACTGATGGTTGCCAGAGGTGTGAGGTGGGGTGGAATGGGGGTTGAAATGGACAAAGGGAGTCAAAAGACATAAAATACAGTTATAAGATAAACAAATCATGAGGATGTATGTACAGCATGACAACTAGAGTTAGTAATAATGCTTAGAAATTTGAAGTTGCTGAGAGAGTAGATCTTAAAAGTTCTTATTACAAGAAAAGATTTTTGTAGCTAAGAATGGTGATGGTTATTAACTAGACATATTGTGGCAATCATTTTGTAATTTATACAAATATTGAATCATGTTGAAGATCTGAAATGAATGTCAATTATACTTAAAAAAAAAAAACCCCAGGTAACTCATAAGTACAATTTGAGAAGCACTGATCCTTAACATTAAGAGATGATATTTTTCCTCTTTTTCTATCCCAATCTTAGTCATTTGGGGTTCTTTAGTGTCCAATAATGATTTGGAATAATATGGGCTTGAAAAATGCAAAAGCATATAATGTTAATGTGTTGCAAGAAGATTCTGAAAGTGATGGCATCTTTTCCACCTTGACTATTTTGAGGCCAAGGAAATGCAGCCAATAATTAGAAATTCTTTTCTAGTCATCTATACCTGACCTTTTCAGGTGAATTAGTTTTAGTCTCACATAGAAGAGCTATGGGTTGAACAGGTGAAAATACACTACAAGGAAATCAAATAAAGAGACCACTGCTAGCAGAATTTCAGATTCAGATGGATATTTGTTAGTATACCCTTTCTGTCAGACAACTTGACAATATGGATTAAGAAAACCAAGTATCTTTGATCATTCCTAAGAATTTATCTAAAATACATATTCCAAGATGCACATAAAGATTAGTGATTGAAAATTTGTATGTGTTGTTATTTGTTTAGTGAAAATTATACATCACTTAAATATTCAACACAATAATGGAATGATTAATCAGATTATGATGTAGCCACATGATGAATTAATATGCAGCTAATAAAATTTTATTTTTGATTTGGGAAAAGCTCCCAATATGATAAATGTAAAGGTAAGCTCACCAAGTAAAAGTGGAGTATGATTCAAATTTTATACAAAGTACTTACACATGGAAAAGAAATATACCAAAATATCAATAGTAATTATTGCTCAGTTTTAAATTGTGACAAATTATTATTTATTTATTATTTTCAATATTTACCAAGTTTTTTACAGTATATTATTTCGATCATTAGGGAAAAAAATTAAATAACAACAAAATGTATAGTTAGTACTCCTTGATTACTGCTTCTGATTTCAAGTCTTGCCTTGGAAAAGAGAGTATATTTTTGATGGAATATTCTATCACTTTTTTTCAATTTGCTGCTCCTTGTTTGGAGAATGACCCTCCACAGACCCTAAATATACACTTGAAAAATGACAAAGTTCTGATTACAGATATTCCCTTCTTTATTCTTCTGCTAAATTCAAGAATATAACAATGATTCTATCCAAGGTTAAATGTCCATTCCCCATAGTGAAAAAACTTTAAAAATTTTTTCCATTTTGAAATAAATATAGTTGCACAGGAAGTAGTAAAGATATTACAGAGAAGTGTGCTGTGCCCTTCCTCTAATTCTCTCTTGGAGCAACATTTAAACATGAATTATTTGCTGGATTTCATTTCTTTATCCTTACAGCAGGAAACTGGTGCTAAGTGGCTATGTCATCAGCTCTAAAGCCAAGTCCAATCCTTTCGGTTTCTCTATTTTGAAAAGGGGGAAATATCTTTTTTCTTAAGTTCCTATGATTGACCCTGAGTCATAGAGGTTTACAAAGAAATCTCAGCCTGTTGTATCATTTCTTCTGGCATATCCATGTGTAAATGTAACCTCTTAGTTGTAGTTTCGGTTGAAAAGTGCATGCTTCTCTCTTTATAGGGAATTACCAAGTACTGCTGGTATTTTGTTCAGCTAAGTTGATGTAACCTAATCAGAAAAACAGGGTGGAAAAGATAGTCTTGACTGATACAAACTTCTCTTTTGTTTTTAATGTGTTGAGGCTCAACATGACAAACTTAAAACACTGAGGGCTGAAAAAGTAATACTCTATTAAAAGACACCTGCTTGGTGATACCATTGAAACAAAGCAAAAGGACTACTCTTGCCAAACCTGACTGCTTTTCTCAACCATTGTTAATGGTAAAAGCACAGCAGCTCAGAAATGGCAGGAGTCAATGGTGGGCACTCTACAGTCACTTTGCCCAAATTTAAACTGTGGTTCTGCCACTTATGAGCTGTGTGGCCCTGAGCAGTTTCCTATTCTTCAATTTCTTTATCTTCTGGCCCAAGAGTAGGCACTCAAGAAGTATTAGCTATCACTCCTGTTGTATAAATTATAAGTGGTTGATTAACATTCTTTGGGATTCCCAACCATTTTACATTCTTTTAATTTAATTACATTTTTTAAATTTTTATTTTATTTATTTATTTATTTTAGAGTTTGAGTAGGATTGGTATTAATTCTTCTTTACAAGTTTGATAAGTTTCACCAGTGAAACCATCTGGTCTTGGATTTCTGCTTGTTGGGAGGTTTCTGATTTACTGACTCAGTCTTCTTACTAGGAATCAGTCTATTCAGATATTCCATTTCTTCATGATTCAGTCATAGTAGGTTGTATGTTTCTAGGAATCAAGAAATCTTTAAAACTAGTATAAATTTGCATATGTACCATGATAACATTGATTTGCAATCCTCTCGGATACACTTCAATTTTAGTCTTGAACAAGTGATTCTGTATGATTTCACATGTTCACTTGTGTTTAAATGGTTGGAATTCTCTCAACACTCATCTTCAGATGCCAAACTGACCAAATTTTCTATCTACACTTGTGTTTGTCTCCCATAACCATTCAGGTATCCTAACATTTTTATGTTTACTTTATGTCCAAATTGAAAAATTATTTTAGAGAAACTCAAATGAGATTATTAACCAGAGGGCCACCACTTTTCAAGCCAAGAGCCCAGAACAGAGATAATCTGTTTTTTTCTGTCCAATGGAAGAAGTACCTAAATTGAAAAACAAATAAAAAAATCCTATCACTTTGCCAAACTAATAGAGGAACATTTCCCCAATCCACATAAAGCCATCCTATGAGCTAATTAATTTGTTTCATTAAAAGTAAGAGAAACATTTACATGCACCATGTGTAAGAGCAGGTATTGGAAAAAATACTCAAATAGCTACAAACTCTGGACACAACTGAATGAGCAAACATTTGTTTTAAATAGCAAGTATCAGATTATTGTTGTTCAATCGCTACACCATGTCTGACTCTTTGCAGCCTCATGGACTGCAGCAGGCCAGGCTTTCCTAAACTTCACTATCTCTGAGTTTGCTCAAATTCATGTCCATTGAGTCGGTGATGCCATCCAACCATCTCACCCTCTGTCACTCACTTTTTCTCCTGCCCTCAGTCTTTTCCTGCCTCAGGGTCTTTTCCAATGAGTTGGCTCTTCACATCAGGTGGTCAAAGTATGGGAGCTTCAGCATCAGCATCAGTCCTTCCAATGAATATTCAGGACTGATTTCCTTTAGGATGGACTGGTTGGATCTCCTTGCAGTCCAAGGGACTCTCAAGAGTCTTCTCCAGTACCACAATTCAAAAGCATGAATTCTTTGGTGCTCAGCCATCTGTATGGTCCAGCTCTCACATCCGTACGTGACTACTGGAAAAAAAAACATAGTTTTGGCCACACAGAACTTTGTTGGCAAAGTAATGTCTCTGCTTTTTAATATGCTGTCTAGGCTTGTCATAGCTTTGCTTTCAAGAAGCAAACGTCCTTTAACTTAACGGCTGCAATCACCATTTGCAGTGATTTTGGAGCCCAAGAAAATAAAACATGTCATTGTTTCCACTTTTCCCCCATCTATTTGCCATGAAATGATTGGACCAGATGCCATGATCTTAGTTTTCTGAATGCTGAGTTTTAAGCCAGCTTTTTCATTATTACAATTTTCAAATCTTAAGTGCTCCAGCATCCTTTATAAATATTACGCATTCTCAGGTCACAGAATTAGAGAATTTCAGAAACATAAGAAATCCTAGGGATGGTGCAGCAAAACCGTTTATTATACAAATGGTAACAAGTACCCTGGTAGAACTGACTCACGTAAGGGTATTGGCTATATCTGGTAGCTGAACCCGGATATTCTGACCCCTTGTAATGGCAGCAATAACAATTTCTTGGTACACACCTCTGAACACTTTTTCTTATGCTGTCTCCCTTTAACTCTCACTTTTATTTTTCCTTCTCTCCATCATAAACCAGCCTGTCATTCCCAAGGTCCTGGTATCCTCTAGGAGAAGCCCAGGAAACACTTTGTCTCCTTCACAGCCCCTTATCTCATACCATGCACATCCCCACCGACTACTTGATACTATCATCAAGTACAGAGGCGTTTGCATTTATTATTCAAGTCCATACAGATAAGATATTGTCTAAAGACACAGAATTTACTGTTTCATGAAAATACTCACTAATGAAATCACTGCTCAAATTCCCACGTATTTTACACTGGTCTTTCCTTGTCCATGGCGTCTACAACTTGGTCTGTCATCTCTTTCTGATATTTAGATATGGTAAACATCTGCTGTAAGACTGGGAATGCATTGCAAACTGATTGCAAACAGAAGCTGTAAATCTTGTTAAGGTTGCCAGAATTCCATGAAATCTGTAACTATAAAATTAGTCCTAAGAAACAAAGATTCTTACCCTCTCCCTCTAGTTTTTCAAAGACAGCCAATGTCACTGATAATGATAACCTGACACAGTTTAAGATTAAACTTGTTACTTAAACAAAAGAAAGTAAACAAGAATCATAACACGATAGGCATTTTAAAAGATTGATTTAATTAATAAATTGATGAACCATCTTTTAAATTTTGCTACAGGTACCAAATATACTTTGTTAATCAGTTGTTTCAAAACAAAGTCAAGACTTGATTCATTCTAAGACTTTATACATAATCTCAACGCCAACCTAAATTTTGTTCAATATAAGATAAATTGAATTTATTTTCATAATTTGCTCCTTTTAAAGGTCGAATTTCAAACAAACATTTATTTAATCATCTACTGTAAACTATGGCCCTCTCTTTAAGTGATCTTTTTGCAACACCATAGCTCCTCAGAGCGGGAATATATGCATACATCAACAAAGATTAGAAGACTAGAAAGACAGTAAAATCTTTGTATAGGTCTCATCTCTTGAGTGGTAGTATGGCAGGTGATTTTTATGTTCTTCTATAACTTTTTCTAAATTTTCCAAAAGTTTCTAAAAATAAATACATCCTCCTTTTGAAATATGAAAATACTTTTAAAAAGATAGAATTCTCCTTCTACTCCGTCTAATAGCTCCTCAGAGCGGGAATATATGCATACATCAACAAAGATTAGAAGACTAGAAAGACAGTAAAATCTTTGTATAGGTCTCATCTCTTGAGTGGTAGTATGGCAGGTGATTTTTATGTTCTTCTATAACTTTTTCTAAATTTTCCAAAAGTTTCTAAAAATAAATACATCCTCCTTTTGAAATACGAAAATACTTTTAAAAAGATAGAATTCTCCTTCTACTCCGTCTCCTAATTCCCCACTCCCTCCAAGAACCTGAAGCCCTGACGTTGAAACTCCTCTTTCTTCTCAGACACTATTCCTGTTTTCAAGGGCAGAAACACTTTTAATGCCTGTCATCAATGCACTTAATCTTTAATTTTGCAACTGAACATTAAAATAATTTACATATTTCTGAGTAAGTTTGCAATTATTCTAAAGCTTTTCATGACTCCCCTTTTTCAAGCAAGGGAGATGGTGTAGGTAACATCTGACAGGTGGAAAACTCAATATTTTTGTCGGATTTTTCAGGCCTCAGGGTGTAAAAGTTAGTTCTGAGAAATAAAGCATCTTATCTTCCTCTCCCTAAAAGATAGTAAGTCTTTTATGAGTTCTATGCTTTATCAGGTCAAGTGTAGGAGTCCTTATGCTGAAGCCCTTCTTCTAGCAATAATTAGTGGGTCAGTGTCTCTTAAGGCCCCCTCTGATTCATGATCATAAAACCGTGATGCCGAAATGGCATTACAAGAAGTCACAGACATAGTTCTGCCGGCAGAAAAACAACAGCTCATCTTCTTCCTATCCCAAAGACAATTTAATCTCTTCCTTTATTTATTTCATTGTCTATTTTCCTGTGTATACTCTTTCCATGAGGAAGAATACTTTCTCCCTTCTAATGTCAGAATTGTATGGCTGATTACAAAAGACATGTAAAATGAAAGAGTAAAATAAAAATAGGAGTTAGAAAGTCAAGGATTGAGGAAGTTACAAATAAGTAGTAATAAGTTTGTAATTAATTAACATATGCCAACACAGGAGACATAAAAGACACAGGTTTGATCCCTGGATCAGGAAGATTCCCTGGAGGAGGTCATGGCAACCCACTCTAGTGTTCTTGCCTGGAGAATCCCATGGACAGAGGAGCCTGGCGGGCTACAGTCCATAGGGTCCCACAGAGTTGGACATGATTGAAGCGTCGTCTTTCAGTTCAATCCCTTACCCGTTCCTTCCTAAGGCTGTTTAGTCTCTCAAAACTGCAGAATTTAGATCTGAAAGAAAGGACTTTAGAACTTTTCTAGTTATATCCCCTCATTTAGCAGTCCTGGTCATATTTTCTTAGTGAATGAGTCTCTGAAAATGCATAAAGTACAATTTTCAAGTTAAAAAAAAAAGTGACTGTCAGATAAACAAAAAAATTAACACGCGTCAAAGATTTTATCCAACTTGTTAGTTAATAAAGGAACCAGGGAATTCTCTGGTAATCTAGTGGTTAGGACTCTGTGCTTTCACACTGTGACCTGGGTCCAATTTCTGGTCAGGGAACTAAGATTCACAAGCCACACAGTGAGGCAAAAAAAAAATAAAAGGAACCAGAAGGATATTAAAATCAATACAAAGGGCAAATGAGAAACTAAGTTGACAAAGGCAGATGAATTGATTTCTGTCTCAGGTATGAAATTTGTTAATCCTTTAGCAGGGCAACACACCGTGAACTTCAGGATTCTTTTCACTGGTTAGAAATTATATGCATTTCTGCAGGATGAATAAAGTCAATCTTCATTATTTGAAGATTCCATATCTGTGAAATTCTGCTCATTAAAACTTATTTGTAACTCTCAACACAAGCCACACAGTGAGGCAAAAAAAAAATAAAAGGAACCAGAAGGATATTAAAATCAATACAAAGGGCAAATGAGAAACTAAGTTGACAAAGGCAGATGAATTGATTTCTGTCTCAGGTATGAAATTTGTTAATCCTTTAGCAGGGCAACACACCGTGAACTTCAGGATTCTTTTCACTGGTTAGAAATTATATGCATTTCTGCAGGATGAATAAAGTCAATCTTCATTATTTGAAGATTCCATATCTGTGAAATTCTGCTCATTAAAACTTATTTGTAACTCTCAAACTAATATACTTACCACACTTTTGTGGTCATTCAAGAACATGCACAGGGCAGTGAAAAATTTGAATTGCCTTCTGTGCATGTTCCCAGCTGAGGTTAAACCAAATGCCATTCTGCCTTCTTGGTGAAGCTCTCACACTGTAAACAAATGTTTTTTTTTGTGGTCTATCGAGTGCCATGTTTTTTACATTTCTGTGGTTTTTTTTGTTGGTGATTTCACTGTTGAAATGGTATAGTGCTGAAGTGCTGTCTAGTATTATAGAGCAAGCAGGCGTTGGTATACCTTATGTGTGGTGTGTATTAGATAAGTTTTGTTCAGGCCTGAGTTATAAGTTTTGTTCATGACTATCAGCCATGAGTTCAGTGCTAATTAATCAACATTATGTATGTAAATATTAAATGAGGTGTTTCAAATATGAAAGGAGATTATATATTGATCAGTTAATGAAAATGTTGTAACCAGGAGCTCTCAGGAATTTAACACGGTATTTCCCATAGAAGCAATAGTTCTGTGTGTGTGCTAAATCACTTCAGTTCAGTTCAGTTCAGTCGCTCAGTTGTGTCTGACTCTTTGCGACCCCATGAACCATATCATGCCAGGCCTCCCTGTCCATCACCAACTCCCAGAGTTCACCTAAACCCATGTCCATCGAGTCCGTGATGCTATCCAACCATCTCATCCTTTGTCGTCCCTTCTCCTGCCCTCAATCTTTCCCAGCATCAGGGTCTTTTCAAATGAGTCAGTTCTTCGCATCAGGTGTGTCCAATTGTGTGCCATCCTATGAACTGTAGCCCGCCAGGCTCCTCTGATCATGGGATTCTCCAAGCAAGAATATTGGAGTGGGTTGCCATGCCATCCTCCAGGAGATCTTGTCGTCCCAGGGATTGAACTTGTATCTCTTTTATCTCCTGTATTGGCAGATGGGTTCTTTACCACTAATGCACCTGGGATGCAATAGTCAGTATTTGCTAATTCAGTGTTCACAGTAGTGTTATGGAACATTACCAGGAATAGTGAGACTCAACTGTTTAACTCTACAAGTTAATCTCTGCAGAGTTATAAAATTTGCCTGGAACTAGGAAGTCAAGCCCAGCACTGGACTGGAAGAACGTCTGATAACTCTTTCCCTTATTTCCATATTTCAGATAATATTTCTAGCAATGTTTAATTAGTTGTAAAATGCCTTGACCTCACTTGAGTTCTCTGCTGTTTTCTAAAGTTGTGAAACACAAAGCATTTTGATCAGTACTATGTGGACTGCCTTTTCTCACTTCTAACTCCAGAGATGCACTGTCTTCTAACATATAAAATCCAGTCTCCTGTGCTTTAAGCTTCATTGCTTTAATTCATATTTAATCTGTTATTCACCAACTTAAATCCCTTTCTGCTATTCCTAGTGTTTAGAAAACTTACATTTCAGTTATACAGTTATATATGATATGATAATCATATTTTGCTTTAAACTCAAACATAAGATGGCAAATCAAACTTTTGCAATCCCTTAGATGGGTTTCCTTTTGGATGTTTAAATGACCTTATTTAGGAAGTTTTGTTTAGGATAAGAGCCATCTGGCTAACTTAAAAGACCTGCTATATGGCATCAGGAGACGATTCATCAGGTTCTGCCACTCACTAGCTGTGTGCTGCGGGTAAGTCATCTCACTGCTCTGTGTCTCAGTTTCCTTGTCTCTATCCCACATCTCTAAAATGAGGTTGAGATCTCCTAACTGGCTTACCTCCCAGTATTATTTTAGTGACCAGCTACACGTGCATAAGGCAGACAAAGTCTAGTTCCTGGGATCAGGCAGTGACATTTAAACTGAAACTTGAAGAAAATAAGGAGAAAGAAAGGGTAGCTTGTGAAAAGTCTCATCTGGAAGGAAGACAGAGTGTGAGGCGAACCCTCAGACTGCAAAATCCAGTGTCACTGGAGGGCTGAGGGGGCCAGTGGTGAGGCTGGATTGAGACATGGGCTTGGTAACTGCCTTGAGTATTCTTCAAGTCATTCCTTTGTTAAACAATTAAAAATAATCAAATTAACAAATCCCCTCTTAGATGAAATTTCCCTGCTTATTTTGGTCCATTTTAAAATTCGGATAAAATCTAAGGGCTCCTAATCTAGCTTTTCCAATTCCTAGCAGCAGTCATCAATTTTTTGCCAAAAGTTGAAGAATATTTGTATGTCTTTCGTTAACAAGAGTCAGAACATATGAAAAGTAAGCAAGAATACCACTGACATCGCCTGCAATAACTCAATGAGATATCATAAGATCCCAACCAAATTTTAGGAGGAATTCCTAGTGACATAGTACAGGTTTTGACACTATTTTACTTGGTGTGGCAAATGACAAGCATACTTACACTCAATGGAGATCTTAGCAGGCAGAAACTGGCCAATCCATTTTAGAAAGCAACGTTTTACTTCAAATTCAGTAAGCTGAATGCACAAATATACTGCTGCACTGCCATGAACTGAATTACGTGGGAAAACCTAAGAGTTCAGAAACAGCTTCCAATCAATCATTAGGAAGTTGTGTTGCCCTGTGAAAGGTGAGCTTGTGCCTGCAAATTAAAAACAAAACAAAACTGTTTAAACATCTAGCCTCACAACATAATCATACAAGTCTTCTAAAAACAGACTGGCATAAATCAAGCTGGAGAAATTGGGCCTGTAGTTAGAGAACACTTCTACTAAAAAATGGCTCCTTCTAAGGGAAATCTGAAAGAAAAAAGAAAGCTTTCATCAGAACCATGAGACACTTCATTATTCCCAAATCTAACCAAACCTATTTTAAATAGGAGTCATTTAAAGCAACTTGTGCTTACTGTGAATGTCTTTAGACTATAAACCAATTCCTACAGTGTTTAACAAAGAAAGACATATTGTTAACTGTGATGAATATGCTAACAAATTTTGAAGGAAGGACGATTAGACAACTACATCTTGCCATATCATCTGATTTTGTTAGAAAATATTCTTCACATGTTATCAGTATCTTAAATGTTTTAAAAATGGGTCATATATAGGAGCAATGCCAGTTTGAGATCTAAAATGTAAGCTCTAATCGTTAAATGTGAATTTCAGTTTTAAGCTGTGACTACTCTATGACCAAGGGTTCATGACTCTGAAATAACTATCTCTATTTTAACTTGAAGTGGTTTGTTTTATAAGGAAATAACTGCAAACTTTCAGTTAAGGAACATAAAATATTTAGTAGTACTGTATAAGTTAAAAGACGTATAGTATATAGTAGCTTTTTTAAGGCTCTGTTCTATCCAAATCCAAAAAGCTTAAAATATTTTACCATAAAAGTCACATTATACTATTTGGCTATTGCAGTTTCAAAAAATGCAAAATAAAATGCCATGTTATTCTACAGAGACAAATATACCAGTTCCTCAAAAGAACATATTGATTGCTCATCACACTTAGCTCTGAGTCTCCTGTCAGCCAAAGCATGAAGAAAAATACAAGTTATATAATTCTTACCATATGATCAAAAGAAGCATACTATTCCTTCGGGCAATCCTTTCCTGATACTAAATTCTTAATGGAATTAACGTTTATTTTCTATCTTATGTATGCTGGAGAATTTACATACATGTTATGATTTTATCCTCTCAGTGGACATCATAATAATCTATTTTTTCCACTCTATGAAGTGTAGGTTCAAATCTAGGACTGCTTAATTTCAAGGTTTATGCTTTTTCCATATTTCCCAAGTTCTTTGCACGGAGCACTTTAAATCCTGCCATGGATCAGGATACATCTTAAGAACTGTCCTAGGAACTCGGAAGCATTCTTCGTATTGTCATTTCTTCTGTTTAACCTCTATGGAAATTAAGGACATACTTTTTTGTTGTCGTTGTTTGGCAGCTCTGAATCTTTGTTGTGGCACGTGGGCTTCTCTAGCTTCAGTGAGCAGACTCAGTCGCCCAGTAGCATGTGGGATCCCAGTTTCCTGACCAGGGATCGAACCCATGTCCACTGCATTGGAAGGTGGATTTCTTAATCACTGGACCACCAGGGAAGTCCCAAGGACATACATTTTTTAAATGACTTACTAAGGTTCTGTTCTGGGCAAGATAGCACTATTCAGTCCATTTCATCCACTGAATACCACTATGAAATCTAGATAGAACATTTGGAACAGCTATTTTAAGGCTCTTGAAAAGTAAATCATAGTAGACAGATTGAAGAAGAAGATAAGAATTGAAGTATCACTGAACTGATGGTGACTTTCCAATTTTTATCCCTCTAATATTTCCTAGCCTGAACTGAAGGCAGCCCCAAATCCAGAAGTATGATCAAAATTTGTAGCCTGAACCCAACCAGGTCAATTACCCACTAAAACAAAAAATCAACATTCTCCATAAGATTTCAATAAGACCCAGAGCCCTATAATATTCAAAATATCCAGAGTACAATCCAAAATTACTCAGCATTGAAAGAACCAGTAAAGTCTCAGCTCACATTGGAAAAGACAATCAATACCTGCCAACACCAAAATGACAAATACATTAGAGTTATATGACAAAGTATTTGAGGTAGCTATTATAAAAATGCTTTAAAAAGCAAGAGTGAGCAGTCTTGAAATATATAGAAAGATTAAAAATCTCAATAAAGAAATAGAAAATATAAAGGACTAAATGGAAATTTTACAGAGAGAACAAGAAATGTTCCCTGTGATCAAAGTGCTTGTGATCTAACTGGAAAGATAAGAAAATTTTAAGTTACAGAGGTCCAAATGAACAGATTGAAATCCATTCACAGATTTCAACAAACTCAGAGCACTTACTAAGACACTTAAATCATGACAATACCTTATGGAAAGTGCTGAGACAGCATGCTGAAAGAGCAGAAGGGCCAGATGGAGGGAGTGGTCAGTCCTTGGGGCGAGGGGATAGAAAAAGATTATTGTAGATGTCCTATTTAGGATGAGATTAGATCAAGAATGTGAGAGACTCCACAAATCACTATTTTTTGCTCTTATACAAGTCAGGATGAAAGCACTGCAGAGCTGGTACAGAGAGTCTGCCATTTCAAACTGACCGGATCCCAAACTGACTACAACTTCCTGCTTCACCATCCCTAAATTATGGTGGGAACCTTGGCCAGGATGGAGTTATAGCCAACCTGTATGTGTGTGTACTAAGTCGCTTTAGTCCTGTTGGACTCTTTGTGATCCTATGGACTGTAATCTGCCAGGCTCCTCTGTCCATGGGATTCTCCAGGCAAGAATACTGAAGTGGGTTGCCTTGCCTTCCTCTGGGGGATCTTCCTGATCCAGGGATTGAACCTGCATCTCTTACGTCTCCTGCATTGGGAAGCCGGTTCTTTACCACTAGCGCCACCTGGGAGGCCTCTTTAGCCATCCTAGACACCTTCTAAGTAGCAGGAAGGAAGAGACAAGAAAGGGCAAAGATTTTACCCGCTATTTTTGTTTTGAAGGAAGATTTCCTGGAACAGCCACTCATATATTACTGGCCGGAACTTAGTCACATCTAGCTTTGATGGAAATTGTGAAATTTTGTCTTTATTTTGGACAGCCAGGTTTTCATCTAAAATCTGGGAGTTATAAAACTCAGGAAGTGGGGCGGGAGAGGGGAGGTGGGGGACGAGATTGAGAGTTCATGTACACTCGTGGCTGATTCATGTCGATGTGTAGCAAAACGAATACAGTACTGTAAAGCAAAACAAACTAAAAAATAAAAATTAATTAAAGAAAAAAAAAAACTCAGGAAGAGGACAAGAACAGCTATTGGGAGACACCCCAGGATGTTTGATACAGCAGGTTTCCTGTTGTAACCATTTAAACTTCTCTGAGTTTCTAATCTTTCCCTTTTCTTGGTTACTCTCCTGCTTCAAAGGCCTCTCTATCTCTCCTAACTGGTTTCTCCTTGATTTTCAGTTCAGTTCAGTTGAGTCGCTCAGTCGTGTCCGACTCTTAGCGACCCCATGAATCGCAGCTCGCCAGGCTTCCCTGTCCATCACCAACTCCCAGAGTTCACTCAAACTCATGTCCATCGAGTTGGTGATGCCATCCAGCCATCTCATCCTCTGTCGTCCCCTTCTCCTCCTGCCCCCAATCCCTCCCAGCATCAAGGTCTTTTCTAATGAGTCAACTCTTCGCATGAGGTGGCCAAAATATTGGAATTTCAGCTTTAGCATCAGTCCTTCCAAAAAACACCCAGAACTGATCGCCTTGATTTTAGGTTATAGTAATTTAGCTCTGTGGGAGCAGATGCTGAAACGGTTTGGTATATGAGATGCATCTTAGAGATCAACACCTAAGAAAGGAAGGAGTTAGCCAGAAGCAGAGACAGAGGTCTGTCGCAACAGAGGTCCAACAAAGCAGAAGTCAGCACAGTAGGGCGCCTGTAGCACGGGTTACTGGTCATCACTAACCTGTAAGCGGTCAAAAACAAAACGCAGGGCTTCTGCGGTCCAGCCCCGCCAGGTCACGCAGGTAGCAGGCCGGGGAATGGGCGGGGTTTGGGGCAAGGCATCAGGTCCGGTGAGGAAGCTTCTACTGGAAGGTAGGGTGCATTGTCTTCCTTGAATGGGAGTCTGGGCAGCACCTCTCTTTGTCTACCAAGCTCTCAGTTTCCAGACATTGTATCTTTCTTTATAGCTACTCCCTAAATGACTTTTTCTGGCATTTATAACTCCAGCCTGGACATGAACTTCTCTTCTGCATTCCATACCCTAATGTACAATTGCCTACTTTGTTCCTTCTGTATGTGTCATTTCAGTTCAGTCACTCAGTCATGTCCGACTCTTTGTGACCCCATGAATCGCAGCACGCCAGGCCTCCCTGTTGAGCTTTAAGCCAACTTTTTCACTCTCCTCTTTCACTTTCATCAAGAGGCTCTTTAGTTCCTCTTCACTTTCTGCCATGAGAGTGGTGTCATCTGCATATCTGAGGTTATTGATATTTCTCCCAGCAATCTTGATTCCAGCTTGTGCTTCTTCCAGCCCAGCGTTTCTCATGATGTATTCTGCATAGAAGTTAAATAAGCAGGGTGACAATATACAGCCTTGACATACTCCTTTTCCTATTTGGAACCAGTCTGTTGTTCCATGTCCAGTTTTAACTGTTGCTTCCTGACCTGCATACAGATTTCTCAAGAGGCAGGTCAGGTGGTCTGGTATTCCCATCTCTTTCAGAATTTTCCACAGTTTACTGTGATCCACACAGTCAAAGGCTTTGGCATAGTCAATAAAGCAGAAATAGATGTTTTTCTGGAACTCTCTTGCTTTTTCCATGATCCAGCGGATGTTGGCAATTTGATCTCTGGTTCCTCTGCCTTTTCTAAAACCAGCTTGAACATCAGGGAGTTCACGGTTCACATATTGCTGAAGTCTGGCTTGGAGAATTTTGAGCATTACTTTACTAGCATGTGAGATGAGTGCAATTGTGCGGTAGTTGGAGCATTCTTTGGCATTGCCTTTCTTTGGAATTGGGATGAAAACTGACCTTTTCCAGTCCTGTGGCCACTGCTGAGTTTTCCAGATTTGCTGGCAAATTGAGTGCAGCACTTTCACAGCATCATCTTTCAGGATTTGAAACAGCTCAACTGGAATTCCATCACCTCCACTAGCTTTGTTCGTAGTGATGCTTTCTAAGGCCCACTTGACTTCACATTCCAAGATGTCTGGCTCTAGATTAGTCAACACATCATCATGATTATCTGGGTCATGAAGATCTTTTTTGTACAGTTCTTCCGTGTATTCTTGCCACCTCTTCTTAATATCTTCTGCTTCTGTTAGGTCCAGACCATTTCTGTCCTTTATCGAGCCCATCCTTGCATGAAATGTTCTCTTGGTATCTCTAATTTTCTTGAAGAGATCTCTAGTCTTTCCCATTCTGTTCTTTTCCTCTATTTCTTTGCATTGATTGCTGAAGAAGGCTTTCTTATCTCTTCTTGCTATTCTTTGGAACTCTGCATTCAGATGCTTATATCTTTCCTTTTCTCCTTTGCTTTTTGCTTCTCTTCTTTTCACAGCTATTTGTAAGGCCTCCCCAGACAGCCATTTTGCTTTTTTGCATTTCTTTTCCATGGGGATGGTCTTGATCCCTGTCTCCTGTACAATGTCACGAACCTCAGTCCATAGTTCATCAGGCACTCTATCTATCAGATCTAGGCCCTTAAATCTATTTCTCACTTCCACTGTATAATCATAAGGGATTTGATTTAGGTCATACCTGAATGGTCTAGCGGTTTTCCCTATTTTCTTCAAGTCTGAATTTGGTAATAAGGAGTTCATGATCTGAGCCACAGTCAGCTCCTGGTCTTGTTTTTGTTGACGGTACAGGGACACCTGGCGTGCTGCCATTCATGGGGTCTCAAAGAGTCGGACACGACTTAGCGACTGAACGGAACTGAACTGAGGCCTCCCTGTTCATCACCAACTCCCAGAGTTCACTCAAACTCATGTCCAACGAGTCGATGATGCCATTCAGCCATCTCATCCTCTGTCATCCCCTTCTCCTCCTGCCCCCAATCCCTCCCAGCATGAGGGTCTTTTCCAATGAGTCAACTCTTCGCATGAGGTGGCCAAAGTATTGGAGTTTCAGCTTTAGCATCATTCCTTCCAATGAACACCCAGGACGATCTCTAAAACTTAACATTGGAAACTTATAACCGAGTTCCTGAGCCCCTTCTTCACCCTCCTAATATTTTATCCCACCTTCTACATCTCAGTGAGTAACTCAGGTAAAAACCAGGCACCGCCCTTGAGTTCTTTCTTCTCATGCTACGTGTCCTGTTCACTGTCACACCTGGCTTTCTCTTCCTTTGAAGTGCCCAGAATCTGACCACTTCTCACCACTATTACTCTTTATTCCAAGCACCACTATCTTCTGCTGTGATCATTGCACATGTATTTATTTAATAGGGTAATATCCCCTCTTATTATTCTGTTTTAGACTTTTCTGCATAAATTTCATAATCATTTTAAACATAGTATAGGCAGAAAGTCCCACTGATATTTCAGTTTCAAAAGTCTTAAGCCTATAAAGTTGGGGAGAATTAAAATCTTACTTTTAATCTCTCCACTCAGGAATATGGCTTTTCCCCCCCATATTATTAAAGCCTTCTTTTATCTTTCAGTTGACTTATAGTTTCCTTTATTTATGTCACACATTTCTCTTGTAAATTTGTCCTGAGGCATTTCATGTTTTAGATGCCATTGTGGGTGACCTCATTCTTATCATAATGTTTTCTAGTCTACTATTGCTTATTTGTCAAATGACTGGAGGGAATAATTGAATAGGTGGTGGTAGCCTGTAGTTTATTTTTTGGGTGGTATTTGAAATTCAAGCTTTTGTAAAAAAAAATTGAACTTAAGTAAAACCCAATGACATGGAATATACAACCCTAAAAGTAAAATATAGTCATTTAGACTGGAGATTAAAAATCTATGTTCCAGATGTATGCATTTATTAAAACTTGTCAAATGGTACATTTAAGATTTGTGCCTTTCACTGTGTGTAAATTTTACCACACACACACACACAAAATCCCTAAACAAATAGGCAGGCTGAAGTGTTTAGAGGTGAAGTGTGCTGATGTCTGCAGTTTACTTTGAAGTGCATTAAAAAAAAAGAAAAAGGGGATAGATTGGTGGGTAGAAGACAAATTGATAGGTAAATGTCTATAAGAAAGCAAATATTGCAAAACAACAATTATAGAATCTAGGTGGTGAATACATGAGAGGTTGCTGCTGCTGCTGTTGCTAAGTCGCTTCAGTCGTGTCCGACTCTTTGCGACCCCATAGACAGCCTCCCACCAGGCTCCCCCGTCCCTGGGATTCTCCAGGCAAGAACACTGGAGTGGGTTGCCATCTCCTTCTCCAATGCAAAAAAGTGAAAAGTGAAAGTGAAGTCGCCCGGTCGAGTCTGACTCTCAGCGACCCCATGGACTGCAGCCCTCCAGGCTCCTCCGTCCATGGGATTTTCCAGGCAAGAGTACTGGAGTGGGGTGCCATTGCCTTCTCCGACATGAGAGGTTACTACAGTTTTATCAATTCTGATATGTTTGAAATTTTTCATAATAAAATTTTAGGAAAAAAAATTCCTCATATCAACTACACATTTTGTTAAAGTATCTTGGGCTTCAGTAGTGGTCAATATCTCAGTGGTTTTACCTCCAACAAAGAGAACCTCTGTCATTTGTGGCTTGCCATTTGTTTACTAGTGGTGAACTAAAAACATCTTTGATTTTCTGTTCTGTGTTTCTATTCTAAGACACTTATAATTAACACTGTTGGGAGCATAATGTCATTGCACCCAGTGCTATCTAGTGCCAGCAAGCAGCCGAGACACAGCCTTCAGCCTTCATGGTGGGTTGGCTCATTATCCAAATACAAGGATGCAAACATACTGTAGCTGCATTCAGAAGACTAAATTAGAGGGCAGTGGCTTTAAATTGTAGAATGAATCACAAGCCAAGCTTGTTCAATCTGTTTTTCATTTGTTAGCAACCAAGATTTGAAATATTACTCCTGGCTTTCAACATTGCTTTCTTTTCCTTGTAAGATTAATAACAGAATAAACTAAGTTGAACTAAACAGGGTGTGACAGAGCCTCCTAACCCTTTTCCCAGTTCATCAGAGTTTCCAGGGATGGGCGGGACAGGTAAGTTTTCATAATGGGTTTTTTTTTTTGGCATTATAATCCTTTTCATTTATATTGACTGTAATTCTGAATTTTCTAGTCTTGTTTGCTGTTTTACAAGTCTGTGCTTAAAAAAAAAAGTAGTGAAAGTCTTTATGCAGCTATCTTAGATGTAGCAAAGAGATAACATAACTTTTTATAAAAATAACCAGATACCACCCTCTTCCATCTCTCACTCATGCTTCAGGTTAACCAGTTTAGGTGTAAAATACATCACAGGTAGAAATATAAATTCTGAATATATATGGCATGATATCCTTTTGTCCGAACAAAAGGAGCTGATACAAGATTACAAAACTTACTTTGTGACTCTAAGGCCAAATCCTACCTCCAGTTTATAGGTAAGATGAAGACTCTTGGAGGTGAGAGTTACTTTTGGAAATAGTTATTAGAGTCCCGTGCTTTAAAATCTTTCCATCTAACTACCACCTTAGATAACAGCTATAAGAGGATGGCTCAGAGAACTTGCCATGGGTCTTCAGGTGTCTAGAGGACCTGGAAACTGACTTGTACCTGGAAAAGTCTAAAGATAAGGGCTCACTAGAGCTGCCCCTGGTGAGAGACTGAGGACTGAAGGCTCTAGTGGGAATGGCCAGTACTTTCAGGATTTGGTGGAACAAAGATGAGTGTCTCCAGTGAAGCAGACTGGACATCACATCACACATGCTATTCAGCATGAGTTGTCTTAAAGTGTCTTCATTCCAGAAGCCTGTCTGCCTGTCAAGATGGCCCTGAGAGGAAGAGTGGTCTTGGGGTGTAAATTGAGAAGCAAGAGCTTGTAGGAACAGTGGTGGGGTCAACTGAAAGATGCTTGCCCACGTCTGGGAACAGTGCACTGGGGACCTCTAGCAAGGAGTCTTCAAACAGCCCACAAAACATCCCTGAAAAGAAAGAGCCAGAAACTCTGCCTCTCTTAGGCAGAGGGCCTAAAGCCATGTGGCAAAATGATTAGGGAAATGGTAGAACATGTAGAGAAAAACAGATTTACTCCAAGGGTCCAATGAAAGTCACTCTGTTGTGTTCAACTCTTTGCAACCCCATGGACTATACAGTCCATGGAATTCTCCAGGCCAGAATACTGGAGTGGGTAGCCTTTCCCACTCCAGTGGGAAAGATCAAACAGGGATCTTCCCAACCCAGGGATCAAACAGATCTCCTGCACTGCAGGTGGATTCTTGACCAGCTGAGCCACAAGGGAAGCTCACAGGTGTCTTCAAATCTCAATCTGGTTAAGAACTGTGGAGGAGAAACGCTTTAACTAAATGAAGGATTAAAGTTTTTGTTTTGATCAAATCAAACTTTTTAAGTCATAACAACAAGACCATGTGATAAAACCTCAAAGCTGTAAGAAAATCATTCAGATCTGCCCATGATAGTGTCTATAGTTGGGGAAGAGGGTCTCACTCAGTCATATTTGAAAGATAGTAAGAAAAATAAAGCTATTCAACAATTTTGCCCATGAAATCCAGCTGGTTCATAAAGATGATACATAAAGAATAAGCCGAACACATGTAACCATAGGAATTTAGAACTGAGGTGGATTTTGTTATTACCTCAATGACTCACTGTCTCGCCAGGTGCGAGGATTATACTTCCCCACTCACTGACGTCAAGCTTGACCATGTTACTTGCTTTGGCCAATAAAATAGGGGTGGGAGTTATGTACAAAACTTTTAAGCAAAAGCCTTAAGGGTCATTACATGACTGCCCCAGCATTCTTCTCCCCCTGCCACAAGAATGGCATGTCCCAGATAGAGGCTGCTTCAGACCAAAGTAAAGAACGTGTGAAGCCAATCCACAGCTAACCTATCAGTCAACATGAAATATGAGTGAGAAATAAATATTTTTTTGTAACCACTGAGGTTAGGGGCTTGTTTTCTATTGCAGCATAACTAACCTAAGCTGACTGATACTTAAAATATTTGGTAAAACCAAAACACAAGCTTATAAAAAAGTTAAATAAAAATATAAAGATACCATAAAGTAGATTGTGATATAAGTGGCACTGACCAACATTATGAATTGGAGAAAGGAAAGATGGCATAATATTGAAATGGTCAGAGTTGTTCTTAATCCTGAAGATTGGAAATGACAGTCAAATACAACATAGTGCTATTAGGCCATTAAATATTATGCTATAGAGGAGTCTTTAAGGACAGAGGAAGAGATCCATGTTACAGTGTTTAGGTTTTTTTAAAAAAAGTAAGTTAAAACCCCAAATATACAATAGGAACCTCTTTTTGTAAATAAAAAATGTTTTCTCTTCTCTCCCATTTCATTAGGAAAAAGTAGAAAATTATCCTAAAACATTACCAGTATTTATCTTTGAGTGATGGAATTATAAGCTATATTTTAACTTTCTTCTCTTTGCTTATATGATATAGAGAAGGAAAATATTTTAAAATAAAAAATACCCTAAGAATGAGAAATACACAAATTAAAGGAACAGGAAGAGTGTCTGAACTCTGGTGATAGAAATGACAATATAAAGGAAGCTACAAGAAGCTTTATAAAAAGAATTGATAGGAACTTGGTTCACCAGTCTCTGAAACTCTCCAGGGCTTCAGCATCCATTCATGCTGAAGCAGTTTTAGGTCAACATACTGATATCCTTGAAATCTGTTACTTTCTTCATGTTTCTCAATTGTAGGCTCCATATTCTCATCCCCATTAATACTTTTCCATCTGCTCTTTTCTCTCTCGTTTTTCCTCTCCAATCCTCTCTCTATTGTAAATAAACTCCTGCACATCGTAATCTGTTGCAAACTCTCAAGAAAACAGTGTGCCTTTCACAGAGTAGAAGATCAATAGATATGTGTGTGTTGAATGAATACTGTTTTCATAGTGTTATTTCACTGGATACCTTCATCTTTGATCCCCATCCTCCAGCCCGTTGCTTCTCATCTTGTGCTCCTATTCCAAGTGAATGGTGCCACCACCCACTTAGCTGTCAAAGCTTGAAGTCTGAGAGTGTCCTTGAGTCACCATCCATTTGCCAGTCCTATCAGTTCTGTCTCCTTCAAGTCTGTCAAGCCAGTTTTCTTCCACATCTTTTCTGCCACTGCCCTTGGTTCAGGGACTCAGCATTTCTTCCCTGAATTATGGCATTAGCCTTGCCTCCAGATTTTTCCTCGCTCATTTCATTCTTATTCCCTGACCAACCTTAGGGTGATTTATTAAAAGTGCAATTCTGATATAACACTACACACTTTAAAATCTATCAAGGGCTTCCCTGAGAGTTCTGATAAAAAAACCAAAATCTTATCTTTCTTCTCCTGCCAAACTGTGATACTCCACACACATCGAAAAATCTGCAGTTCTTGAAACACAACTTGCTTTCATTTATCTCTTATCTCTTTCTGCCTGGAATGTTCTTTCTCTCATCTTCATCCTCTTCTTCTCATGAGCAAAACCTACTCGCACTTCCTGCCCAAACTCAACTTAGGCATCACCTTCTTTGTGAAGTTCTCCTTAATTAGAATTTTCTGTACTCACTTTATTCTTCCAAACCATCCCTGCCTACTTCAAGTAGAGCACCTTATACCATACTGGGATCTTTTTTTTTTTCCTATGACTTCCCCACTGCAATGTAAGCTTCCCCTTGGAGTCACCAATCATGTCTTATTTATCATACTTGGCATATAGTCGATGCTCAAAAAAACATTGATGTCAAATGTAGTGATTGATAGAGTATGAAGACTAAGCAGAATGGAGAAGTCCAATTTGACCAAAGTTTTTATACTAGGTGTTAGTAGAACTGAGGGGCTGAGAACATACAGGGGAATTTGGAGGCAGTTAGTTTGAGAAGAAGGCTGATGCTCTGACTTTATACATGATGAATTCCATCTGACAGTATCCAAATGAAAAAGACAAATATGGACATTTTCCTACATAACCACCATGGTCTTACCCACACAGACCCATGGCACACATACCACATGGGGGACACGTGGGCACAGCTGATCCCTCCTTGGAGTGGCAGGCAGCATCCAGGGCAGTGCAAGTCTCCCATGATCACTCCTCTCAGAACTGAGTATGAAGGGGATAGGGTTAAAATAGATATCTATTGCTTATATGAGCAAAACAAAATGCTACAAACTTAAAACTAATAAAAATGCAGATGAAAGTAATTCTCCCCAGAGTATACTTTATTATGTAGTTTTAGCATCTTGTTAATATTTTAAATTTCCAAAAATAGATTAAAAATGAAAAATAATCTCTAAAAGTTCAAAAAGAATTAAAATGAATGTTTAATTGCATTAAACTATATATCAAGTTGGTGATATAAATACATTGAGAAAATAATTATTTCAAGTTATTAATCCAGCATTTTGACTGTATGTCATCAATGGAATATATTCTAGGGACAGATAGAGCTTCAGAGAAATCACAGACTTCATGCATTGAATAGTTTTATTGTTAACAGTACTATTATTTTGCAGCTGTCTTTTATATTGCAAGATAAAGCAAATAGCTATATTAATGTTGTTAGGAGTCAAGATTTTCCACAGTACTATATATTTATATATTCCTGTAATGTTAAATTTGAATTGGAAATATCAGTATGTGCCTGTGATTTTTTTTTAAGTTTAAAGAAATATGTGTTTCATAGCTCTGACCACTGAAAAGGCCTAGATGTAATGACAGCACAGATTGTGACCTTTAAATATCATTTCCCACTCAAGAAGACAAGGCTTCTTGGAGGAATGAGTGATTCCAGATCTAAGTCCTGAGATATGTGTGTGTGTGTGTGTGTGTGTGTGTATCATATATGTGTGATTATTGCAAAGAAATATGATTATCAAGCATGCTCTAGATGATGAGGTCCTGAGTTTAACCAAAAGATATGAATTTGTAAAGTTAGAATGCCTCTTTATTATTTTGGGAGGTGACGTGAAACTGCCAAATAAACTGGGTATTCATATTCGCATTCTCTATCTGTGGACAGGTCTTGGGAAACCCAATTATAAGCAGAAGTAGCGTGAGGAGTACCAAGCCCGAATGAGTAGAGTTAGTTGGATAGTCGTAGCAGATGATGTTACCAAGCCATACTCATCAGGGGCAGACATCTCCCCCAGGTGACTCTTACCCCCTGTCGTGTGGAGTGGGTTCTTGTGCTCCGGTTACCTGGTACTGCAGTGTTACAGACCCGTGGCCTCCATTCACTCTCTACTCACTCTCCCTTCATTATTTTCTCCTGGTCACTCCTCTCCCGACAAGCAAGCTCTTTCGATGTGGTGAGATTATCAAGTCTTAGAAGCAAAAGACCACATCTGTGGCTTAGATGTTAATGCACAACATAGTTGCCCACATTTCACAAGAAAATACAGATTTCTGACTTGTCTCGTGGAAAAAAGGAATTGGGCAACAATGAGCGGGAGTAATAGGAGCAGCACGAAATCCCCAGTTCACCACGCACTCCGCCCAGCCCACATCACTCGTTTCTGTCCCCTGTCTCGCTGCTGTAGGCACTGAGCTTGCAGCTCTCGTTTTCAGGGGCCTCTGTAGAATCAGTCACTCTTTTGAGCCACTGCCCTTGTTCAGTAGCTAAGTTTCAGAAAGTAAGCTTTCTTCCTAGAGTTCAGCTTCAAGGCTATCTCCCTGTTTGTTGGTCTACTGTCTGCATTTGTACCATCTACTGATGAGCTGGTTAAAGCCATGAAACAGAGTGACTTTACTGAAGAGAGAAAAACTGAGGCCTGAGCCTGGGGGAAACCCACAGCAGAAAAGTGAGAGAGAAGAAGCCTCTTTAGAACAAGATTCCCGTTTGCTCTTTTTGTTCTTTTTAATTTTTTTTTTTTCTCTAACAAAATTTCCTGCTTACAGAGTTAATAATCAGCGCTCCTTCTGGAGCAGTGTCTAAAGTCAGAAGCCCTGAAGCAAATCTGTAATGTGAAGTTTCTTCGCTGAGTTTTGCACACACTTACTGTGTCACACACACATGATTGACACAGGCCTGCACTCTGGTACCTCTGTGTTTAAGTAGTGCACAGGCTGAACCCCAGATTATTTTTGGTCCCCATTACAGATATTAGCCTATGTTCCATTTTTAACTCTGATGGAGACATGTACACTGCTTGCCCAGGAGACAGGAATCTGGGCAACCCAGGAGAGTGCCCTAAATAAGGGCAAATTTTGTTTCTCTGTAATCCTGCTCACTCAGGCCTCCAACTTCACCCTCTCCTTCCCCATCTCCTCCCACAGAGACCCATAGTGAACACATCACTGAGGGGGAGCAGAGCTGATCCTCACGAGTGGCAGTGCCAGGACAGTGGAGACCCCCTGATCGCCCCTCATCTGTGTATTGATTTCACTGTTTATGTTTCATCAGCTCAAAAGAGCCACACCTAGCCTCTCTGACTGGGTCAAATCTCATTATCCCATTAAACACTCAGTTCTGAAGGCTGGTCCTTAGTCACACACTTCTCCAGGCAATTGTCCTGTGTATTTATGTTTGATTAATGTCTGCTTCTCTCTCTACCAGGGACCATGTCTGCTTTATTTGTTGATGTATGTCCAGCATATACTTCCTCTCAGAGTAGACACTTGACAGCCACTGCATATGTGAATAAATTCTAGGCCATTAGCACTGGAAAGGACTTCTGGTGGCATTTGGTCTGCTTTCCTCACTTGATGAGTGAAGTGAAGCAATTTCCCCAGGTCACATGGATTTTCAGAGACAGCGTTAAGTAGTAGTTAAGGCCACGGACTCTGAAGGTACAATGCCTGGATTCCTAACCAGGTTCTACCTTACTGGCTTACTAAGTTAATGTCTTTGTGCCTCAATAGCCTCTTCTGGAAAATGGGGGTAGTCATGAGGATTAAATGATTTTATGTGTGTGTGTGTGTTTGCTCAGTTGCTCAGTCACGTCTGACTCTTTGTGACCCCATAGACTGTAGCCCACCAGGCTCCTCTGCGTCAATGGAATTTTCCAGGCAAAATACTGGAGTGGATTGCCATTTCCTCCTCCAGGGCATCCTCCCGACCCAAGGATCGAACCCCCATCCCTTGCATCTCCTGCACTGGGAGGTGGATTCTTTACCACGAGCCACCATTCATGCATTTTTGACCTGTGTATGTTCTGTGCTTTTTAAATCATTTAATACAGATTTCCAAAACATGCTTCTCCAATGTCACCTAAACTGTTTTTGCTTTGTTTTCATTTTTATTTTAATTTTATTGGCATATAGCTGATTTACAATGTGGTGTTAGTTCCAGGTGTATGGCAAGGTGATTCAGTTATACATATACATATAATCATTCTTTTTTAGATTCTTTCCTCATATAGGTCACATAAACTGTTTTGGGATATGGCACTTTTCAAGTGAGACTGTACTGCCAATTTTTTCCCAAGCAAAAAGTGTTCATTAGCATGGTGTTAGGACCACTGATTTTGGAGAAGACAATGGCACCCCACTCCAGTACTCTTGCCTGGAGAATCCCATGTACAGAGGAACCTGGTAGGCTACAGTCCATGGGGTCGCTAAGAGTTGGACGTGACTGAGCGACTTCACTTTCACTTTTCACTTTCATGCATTGGAGAAGGAAATGGCAACCCACTCCAGTGTTCTTGCCTGGAGAATCCCAGGGACGGGGGAGCCTGGTGGGCTGCCGTCTGTGGGGTCACACAGAGTCGGACACGACTGAAGCAACTTAGCAGCAGTAGCAGCAACAGCAAGCACTATATAGTTCAGTTCAGTTCAGTCGCTCAGTCGTGTTTGACTCTTTGCCTGTCAAAAAAACAGAAGCTGGGATAGGACCAAAATCTGGGTCTCTTGATTCCCTAAATGCTTTTTACAAAACTGCCTGAGATGATCTTGTTACTGGGATAAGACCAGTGCTGTCCAGTTGAATTTTCTGCCATGATGGAAAGGCTCTACACTGCCGGGTATGGTAGTCTGCTAGCCACATGTGGCTACTGAGCACTTGAAATATGGCTAGCATGATAGAGAAAATTAATTTTATTTTAATTAATTAGAATTTGAATTTAGACTCAATGAGGGACAGTCAGGAGCTGGTTGCTTGCAGCAGCCAAGTCATCATGGCTGATGGAATTAGTGTCTGGCTACCCTGGGAGATCCTTCTGAGCATGAGAAGCTCAGTGTCTTGGAAGCCAAGAAATTTCCCACATCTCTATTTTGGTCAGGCCTCCCTGACCAGGCACCTGGCATCGAGGCAGAGTTGCTATTCTGTCAGGTAGCTGTGCAGGTCGGCTTCCCCCCAGACCTTGGTTAAATAAACACATCTTTCCTTTTTTAGGGCCATACACTGCAAATTTTAAAATACCAGTTTATGGATAAACAAAAACTTTCAAAGCTTCATATAAATCTTTTTTTCAACTGGTTTTGGAATATATATTCTTTAAGCACATTTAAAATGCTTCTTTTGGAGGACTCCTTTCCCATACGTATAGATATCTATTGCCATTAAAAAAAAAAAAATCAAGAAAAAGCAAGACCTCAACTGGTTGGATTCCAAATTAAGCTACAGCTTGAGCTAAAAATAGCTTGCCAGTGTTGAGAATCTGTTCTCTGAATTTAAATGGCTTCCTCACTCCCAGAGGACAACATTCACTGTGTTCTGTGGCAGGATTGAACTTTGGGAAAGCACACTTCATGTTTTCCCTGGATTCATTTCTGCTTTGGGCACAAAGCAGAGTGAAAGTAAGAGACCATAGTTTTAAGTTCTATGCTACACGTTGTTATGTAAAATGAACATAAATATCTATAATGTAGTAGGAGGTGGGTATGTGTGTGTGAATTCAGCTTTGTATTGATAATTCTAAAGGTATGCCTAAAACCTTCAGAAGGAAAATTCTGAAGTAGGTTTTACCTTTTATTCCCCCGACCCGTGTTATCATTTGCTGTATAAAATTTATCTTCTAATTATCACTGAAAGACTCTGTGGTCTTTAATTTCAAGAACAATCTTTGTTTCGTCTCTGGAATTTTGGGATAGCTTTCCATGTAGCAGTGAAGACTAGAAAAGACAAATAAGTTGGAGACTCAATGTGTGGCAAAGATTTTATTTCATTACATACACTTAAAATTTTTTCAGTACCACAGAAAGTTAGTATAAGGCATTTTTCATGCATAGGAATTTTTTCAAGTTTTCATTTTTGTCGGTTATTCATGAAGATGTTTTAAATAATCAAGGAATTCTAAAATCCTTGTAAATTATTTTTGCGAATGAGCCTCTCTGCATATGTACACCCTTCAGTTGCCTCCAAAGTCCTCCTCCTTCACTGTCTTGGCCACACAGATGATAGGTTTTAGAAATAATAGCTATGTTTCCTGACATCAATCTTCTTCCTCCCACCTACCTCTTTTTAAAGATGTTTGAATTTCCAGTACTTTTTCTTATTAAAAAAGTAAGGCATGGGCTTCCTTGGTGGCTCAGTGACAGATCGATAGATAGATCTTCCAGCCAATGCAGGAGACGCGGGTTCAATCCCTGATCTGGGAAGATCCTACGTGCTGCGGAGCAACTAAGCCAGTGCACCACAACTATTGAGCCTGTGCTCTAGAGCCTGGCAACCACAACTGTCAAAGCCCAGAAGACCGAGCGCCTGTGCTCTGCAACAAGAGAAGCCACCGCAATGAGAAGTCTGAGCACCACAACTGGGAGGAGCCCCACTCATGGCAACTAGAGAAAAGTCTGAGCAACACGGAAGACTCAGCACAGCCAAAAATAAATAAATAAAATCAGATAAAAGTAAGGCACGTAAATCAAAAATTCAAATGATTCAAAAATATGAAAGGTCTCTGAAATCTCACTCCTCTAAGAATAACCATAGTTACACTTTGATGTTTGTACTTCCAGATCCTTCCTACCCTGTCTGCTCCTCCCTGATTTTCACTGGCATGCAATCGATATTTCATTCAATTCATTTTTGGGGAACATCTATGTAGAATAAGGGGCTTCCCTGGTGGCTCAGAGGTAAAGGATATACCTACAATGCAGGAGACTGTGGGTTCAATCCCTGGGTCAGGAAGATCCCTTGAAGGAGGAAATGGCAGCCTACTTCAGTCTTCTTGCCTTGGAAATCCCACGGACAGAGGAGTCCAGCAGGCTCCATGAGTCCATGGAGTCTCAAAAAGAGTTGGACATGACTGAAGTGACTAAACAAAATCAGCAGCAGCAACATGTTAAATAAGGGGAAGGATTATGGCAGATCAGTCAGAACTAGCTGGCACCCAGAGAACTCATAGAGGAGCCAAAACACAGATTAACGTAAAATGGAGAAAATGAAAAGTTCTGAAAGTGAGACTCCATACTTTGGGAGCTCAGACGAGAAGAGAGGCTTTCCAACAGGGTTGATTGGGACAGGCTTCCTGGAGGAAGCTGCATCTAGCCTGGCTTCGAGATATAGATGTGATATGGACACGTAGAGGTAGGGAAGGGCATTCTAAGAGTAGGAACCAGGAAGACTATAGACAAAGAAGAACGTACCTCAAGCAAAACAACTTATGATGTTTTGCTTAAATCTTAGAAGAAGCAGGACTTCTGGGTGTCCTGTGGCTAAGATTCCATGTTCCCAGTGCAGGGGGCCCAGATTTGATCAGTGGTCAAGGAACTAGATCCCATACACTGCCAATTAAGAGTTTGCATGCCACAATTAAGACCTGGTGCAGCTGAATAAATTTTTTTTAAAAATACATGGAAGAAGCCTAGAAATGTGGTGGGAAGGAACCCTCTTAGTCATCATGACTTAGACTGGACCTACTTTCAAGCCATGGAGGAAAATAAACATTTTAAGACAAGGGAACAAGGTAGAGTGTTATGGATTGAATTGTGTCCCTGTCCCTCCCCACCTCACCAAATTCATGTGTTGAAGTCCCAACCTCCAATGGGACCTTTAAGAAAGTAATTAAGGTCAAATGAGGTCACAGTAATGAACCGTAATCCAGTAAGGCTGGTGTCTTTAGAGGAGATACCAGGAGTGTGCGTGCACAGGGGGAAAGGCCAGGTGAAGACAGAGCAAAGAGGTAGCCACCAGGAAGCCAGGAAAACAGGCCTCACCAGAAACCTCACCAGAAACTGCTGGCACTTTGATTTAGAATTCCAGCCTCCAGAACTGCAAAAAAAAAAATCTCTTTAAGCCACTCAGTCTGTGGTATTTTGTGGAGGAAGCCCTAACAGTTAAGCATATTTGGTTTAGAATATTTCTTGGTTTTTACTGAAGAATAGACTCTAGAATGGTTACATCTTAATATGATGAAGTTGTCCTTATCGCTTCATGCTTTGCTTCTCCATTTAAACAAGACTGACACCACTGCTGTGTGTTATTTAGTATGACAGCCAGATATTGAATACTCATTCATATTTTCAGCATGCTGAGTTCTATACAAATAATCAAAGGTCACAGTCTTAGCACACAGAATATTTTATAATTTTAGGTAAAATGGCTTGATAATAAAAATAATAGCAATAAAATTAACATAGAGGTTAATAACGCTGCTTATAGTGCAGCAGATGCTATTTTAAGTGTTCCCTGTGTACTGACTTATTTAATCCTCACAGCAATCCTGTCAGGTAGTTACTATTATTATCCCCATTTCTCAGATGGGGAAACCAGGCATGGGGAGTTAGCTATTAATAACTCATTCCAGGTTTTACATCTGGGAAATGCAAACTGAGACGGATACAACTAGAACTGACCTGGTTTACCTAGACATTTGTCCATGTAATTAGCATCCTGATAGAAAGTATCACCACTTGACAATGTGTTGGGGATGACTTGCTTATTTTCAGATGCAACTCAAAATTTAAACTGATTGTAAGTTCTGTGATGAAACTATGTGCTATGTGTGATGTTGTGAGCCTAAGGCAAGATATGAGTATTTAGCTTCAAACTGAATCTAAACTTTCTTTGCCACTTTCTGATACCAACTTTGGCGTCCCTCAGTCTGCACTCAATATTTTTTCATCCTTTCTGAAACAATGGGAGAAGTTTTCTGGCCAATATTTGGCTTCAAATTGTGAAAGTCTTGGCTGAGAACAACTAAAAATCCTCCCCAGTATCACTGAAAACATATTATAGTTCAATTTGCAGATATGTGACCAAACATTCTTCATGATTCTAATGTCTAAACAAAAAATGGAGTTTCTGGACCCACAATGCTGAGGGCTACCTTTGGATCCTGGAAGGCCTTTCCCTAAAGCTCTGAGTGATTTGCTGACCTCTCTCCAGACATCTCTATTTCATTCTCTCCAACTCAACACTGTCTCTGCTATCTTTATTGCAAAAGTTTGAACTGTGCTTCTGTGCCAAGACCCTGTCAACTTACACTCTAGACTGAGTTTTCTTAGTCTGGTTATGTAAGTTTTGAAAAACAGAGAACAAAATCTCTCTTTTCTATGTCAAGTAGTTCCTTAGATGATAAAGAAATTACAGTGGTGTACATTATAGAAGATCCTCAGTAAACAGTTCTGAGCTAAAAAGAAATTATCTCTGACACCATTCCCAGTATTCACAGCAGCAATAAAAATTTAATTTTATTTATGAATGGTACAAATGGGTATTGTAAAATGCATAAGAAGGCTTGTGGGAATGGGGAGGGGAAATCTGTGAAGAGTTTTCCATCCCAGAAGCTAAGAATGCTGTAAATTTGTACATTGTTCTTGGAAAAGGGTCTTTAGCAATTAAAGAGTTAAGGCTGGAATGAGGCAGGCAGCAGCTGGAGGGAGTGTTCATAGAGAAAGGCAGGAAGTGTGGAGTCCAGGACTTCTGCTGGCGGGAAGAGGTGAGGGGAGGGGAGGAGAGCCTGGAGGGGAGGGAGGATTTTTAGTTGTTCACAGCCTGGAAGACTTTCACAATGTGAAGCCAAATATTGGCCAGAAAACTTCTCCCGTTGCTGCAGAAAGGATGAAAAGACGCTGAGTGCAGACTGAGTAATGCCAAAGTTGGTAGATTTAGGCCTTGTGCCCAGAATACATTTGGGACTTCCAGCATTTGAATGGACCTACATAGAAGTAGGAATTGAGATGCTTAAATATCTATAAACACACTGATGAAGCATTCTTAAATAATAATAGCAACACCTAACATTTATCAATTTTTATATGTTAAGAGCTGTATTAAATGTTTTATATTATCTTGTTTAATTCTTAAGAACCCTATGAGTAAAATCCCTGTTTTAGAAAGTATTCCTCAGTGAGGCTTTCCAAGTTAAATAGTTTGGCCAAAGTATAAATTTAAATAGTATTGAGACTTCCCTGGCCATCCAGTGGTTAAGATTCATTGCTCCCAATGCTAAGATCCCACTTGCCCCTTGGCACTCCCCCCTCCAAAACAGGTACTAATTTTTAAAACTTAGAAATATGACAGTCATAAAATGTATAATGTCCAAGATTTGCTGACCTAATTTATGACAGAACCATCTGGTTCAGAGGGGAGGACAGGAGATTGTAGTGTGCGCTTGCAATTAACAATCTTCTAGATATTAACATCTACTCTTAAAGACTTGGAACCCTAATCAGTAAAGCATAGTAAGTCAAAATTGCGTTCCTCCAGAGTGTGACACGACTAAGTAACTAACACGAAGAAGGCAATGGCACCCCACTCCAGCACTCTTGCCTGGAGAATCCCATGGATGGAGGAGCCTGGTGGGCTGCAGTCCATGGGGTCGCTAAGAGTCGGACACGACTGAGCGACTTCACTTTCCCTTTTCACTTTCATGCATTGGAGAAAGAAATGGTAACCCACTTCAGTATTCTTGCCTGGAGAATCCCAGGGATGGCGGAGCCTGGTGGGCTGCTGTCTATAGGGTCACACAGAGTCAGACACGACTGAAGCGACTTAGCAGCAGCAGCAGCAGCAGGAGCACATATAGCTAGAGAGCACTTGAAGTGTGATTAGTATGATTGAGGAACTGAATCTTAATTAATTTAAATTTAAATGGTCACACCTGACTAGTGACCTCTCTCAGATTATGTTAGGTGACACTGCCCTCCTCCCCTTTTTTGACATAACTCTTTGACTTGAAAGAGCACACTCTGCAGAATCTGCACATGATTCAGATAAACAGTAAATATTGAGAGGCTTTTTTTAGATACTGACAGAAATTGTCTATTTTTTTAAAACTATAGTTGATTTACAATATTGTGTTAGTTTCAGGTGTGCAACAGTGTTTGTTGTTTTATGCTTTGAAAAACATTGCTCCAATCCATTCTCTCCTAGAATGCACTTTCTAAAAATGGCAAAAGTGGTATTATTGATCCCTTTTAACAGACTGGTAACCAAGGGTCAGCTGTTGAAGACAAAATGATTAGTAGTAAAGTGGGATTTGGACCCAGGTGTGTCTGGTTGAAAGTTTGCAACCTCAAATGCCTACAGAGGCCAAGTAGGGTAGACAGATGGGTCAGGAGCTTTGGCTATAAAACAGAGTAATGCAACTAGTCTGGATCTGGTTGATTACAGTTTCAAAATTGCCAAATCACATCTTGTAATGTTCAGGAAAATCTATAATTCCAGACTCTTGTGTATGATATTTCTGATTTTAAGCCTCTGTATGGACCAACCAAAACAAACTTTCAGTCCTGATACTGCCCACTGCTACTGCTACTGCTAAGTCATTTCAGTCGTGTCCGACTCTGTGTGACCCCATAGACGGCAGCCCACCAGGCTCCCCTGTCCCTGAGATTCTCTAGGCAAGAATGCTGGAGTGGGTTGCCATTTCCCTCTCCAATGCATGAAAGTGAAAAGTGAAAGTGAAGTCACTCAGTCGTGTCCGACTCTTAGTGACCCCATGGACTTCAGCCTACCAGGCTCCTCCATCCATGGGATTTTCCAGGCAAGAGTACGGGAGTGGGGTGCCATTGCCTTCTCCGATACTGCCCACAGGGCACCAGTTTTCAATTCTAACGAGAGTGCAACAGTGGGAGAGCTTTCCTCTTTGCACGGCTGCATCTAGAGTTAACTGAGAATGTGGGTTTGGCCTTTCCAATCCTTTTCAGGCTGAATCAAGGGCTTCTCACAGCATGACCCTTTTAATATTTGTCACATATCTCTGCTGCTACTGCTGCTAAGTCGCTTCAGTCATGTCCAAATCTGTGCAACCCCATAGATGGCAGCCCACCAGGCTCCCCCATCCCTGGGATTCTCCAGGCAAGAACACTGGAGTGGGTTGCCATTTCCTTCTCTAGATGTTTATTAACATGTCTGTCTTCTCAGCTAGACTGCAAGTCCCTGGAGGGGAGGAACATCTACTCAGCTATCTGTTGCCTATATAACTCTGCAAATAGAAAACATTTAACACATGTTGCTTGAATGAATATATATAAAAATTAGAAGCTTAAATAAATGCAGCATTTATGGGCCATTTCTTCATTTTCACTTTAAAAATTAATTTTATTTATCTATTTTTGACTGTGCTGGATCTTCGTGGCTGTGCAGGCTTTTCTCCAGTTGCAGGGAGTAGGGGCTACTTTATAGTTGCATTGTGTGGGCTTCTCATTGTGGTGGCATCTCTGTTGTGGAGCACTGGCTCTAGGGCAAGCAAGCTTCAGTAGCTGGGGTTCTCAGGCTCTAGAGCACAGGCTCAGTGGTTGTGGTCCACAGGCTTAGTTACTTTGCCCAGCATGTGGGATCTTCTCGGATCAGGGATTGAACCCATGCCTCCTGCATCGGCAGGTGGATTCTTTATCTCTGAGCCACCAGGGAAGCCCCATTTTCATTTTAAATTTCTCTTATAAATTTATTTATTTTTAATTGAAGAATAATTGCTTTATAGAATTTTGTTTGTTTCTGCCATATATCAACATGAATCAGCCATAGGTATACATAGGTCCTGTCCCTCTTGAACCTCCCTCCCATCTCCCTCCCCATCCTGCCCTTCTAGGTTGTTACCCTGTTTGAGTTCCCGGAGTCCTACAGGAAATTCCCATTGGCTATCTATTTTACATATGGTAGTGTAAGTTTCCATATTACTCTCTCCATACATCTCACCCTCTCCTTCTGCCCCTCTTCCACCCCTCCGTGTGCATAAGTCTGTTCTCTATTGCCTGCATTTTCACTTTAAATTTCTGTGGACCAAACTGATTTATTTCTCTGTTGTGATGTTGTTGTTGTTTGTAAGCCTAGACTCAGACTTCCACACAATAATTCAGAAATGATCTCAAAGCAGTAATGGCTACTATCTTTTTATTTTATTCTTATTAAAAAGTTTTTTTGGCTACCAGTTTATTTTAAAGTTTGCTATGCTTAAGATTCTTCCTGTACATTATCTTAATTCCCTCCAATAAGCCGGTGAAGTAAACATTGTCATCTCTATATTACAGAAGAGAAAACAGATTCAGAATTGTTAGGTAATTTGCCCAAGGTCACATAGATCTCATCTCTGTTGCTTCCCAGTATTAACACTCCATGAGCTCTGCTCAGTGACTCAGTGCATTTTAAATCTACCTGGTAAAGTTAATACATCTAATCCCTTTCCTTTGGTGGAAAGGCAGTGAGTGGAGGACGAAGGGGAGCCAGGGGAGGTCCTTGGGGCTGGGTTAGTGGGATGAGACTCTCTCAGTGGGTTCAATCTGCCAGTATTAAGAAACCAGGCAGTGCAGAGCTGATGTTGGTGAAGACTGGTAGGAGGTCTAAGAATGTCACTGTAAGAAGCAGAGCTAGAAAAAAGAACCCAGCTAGAAAATCTGTGAATAATAGGAGCTTCGGGAAGCACATATTGTATCTGCACCAAAGAGTCCGTTAGGTTTTCTTCACATGGTCTCTGAAGCTTGATATTTGGGAAAGTCACAGGAAGGCACAAACTCTGTGATATTCCAGAGCAGTGCCAGACCCTAAAATAGGGGCTCAATCATGCTCAATGATTGATTAACTGTCATAAGTTTGTTTCTAAGGGATGCACTAATGGATGTTTCTTACCCTAAAATTCAAGCAAAGCAGAGGTTCAGAAAATTTGAGAAAGCCAATACAACCCAGTGGTATTTCAAACTGTAACTTTCTCCTCCCCGCCCAATTTCCACACCAGCAATTTCTCCACCCCATGAAGATGTTAGCATTCAGCATCTACTAACCCGTCCATTTGTTTTAAGGATCCATTTGCGCACTCTCATGAAACGCTTATCACTCTCAAGGAAGACATTGTGGACCTGGCAGCAGAGTTCCAAAATAACCCAAGGAAACAGAATGACCTCCAGGGGTTTGGACTTTGAGTCCTGGGCCTCACGTGGAGACTCAGGAAAGTGGTATGATCCCATCCCATGAAATGAGGAGAGGAGTATACACAGAATTTTCCATCAAACTCTATAGCAAAAGGGCACATGATTTGAGGCTTGAATCTTATAATTCTAAGATGTACAAAAAAGAGATATACTACAGTCTTACAAACTTGGTGCTAAGTTTATGAAATCTTTTGCCCAAGAAGTGGTTCAGGCTGAAAATAGAAATTGTCTCAAAAAAAGGTAAAAACCTCAAAAGGTGTTTGAGGACAGATTTGTTTCACACCCTCTATAATTGGCATCCTAGAGGACAAGCATGTTCATAAAAAAGAAATCCTGTATCTCTATAAAACATTGAAAAATGTTCACACATAAATATATTTCTGCATCTTGCAAAAATCTCCTTAGAAGATGACTTTTGTTTCATGTTTGGACTTCATTTTAAAGGTAAATAAAAGAATTTCAATGATGCCAAAATATACAGACTTAAAAGTATACAATAGTAAGAACTTATTTTGAAATGAATGAGCCATTAACAGAAATAGAATATTGAAGTTCGTGCCAGCATGTAATTTTCTAATATTAGGGTGACTTCATTTCGAAACATAATGAAGTTCAACTGAACTGAAATGAGTTCCTCCTCAACCCACAGTGGTTTATTTATTGCTGTCACAAAATAAAAATATACTTGTCAATGTGGAAAGTTGTAACACTTATATGCTTGTTATTGATGGAAAACTTAAGATTAGTGTGACGTGACAAATCTGTCCCATTAGAAACAGGTCAGTTAATCATGCTGATTGATAACCCCAAGTATCGTTTCTTAATTTTTAAAAATCACATACTTTCCAAGGAAACTGAAATCTTCCTTTTTGAAACAGATCTCAATTTTTCCCATGCCTGCCTTTGAGGTAAACTAGGTCTTTCTGTTGACTTTACCAAAAATGATTTTATAAAAAATGATTTTTTTCCCCAGGAAAAAATATACGGTATATGTAAAAGCCTGTATGCAGTTTTCAAATAACTCCAGTCATTAAAAGCAGAGCTGCAAACACAGGGCTGGGCAGGGGTGGGGGGGATTAGGGGAGTCCTTTTCTGTACGGTGAAGTTTGGTTCTCTGTGAAGTAGAATTTCATCAAACTGAATGTGTTATGAATTTTAAATATATTGGATGCTAAAAGAGAAAAAATAAATATGCTGTCCTTTCTTGTGGCCCTGTCTTTAGACGCATCTGGTCATTACCTTGGCAACCCTTACAAATGGCAACTGACGTCAAGAAAAGAGGAAAAACACCGCTGAGAGCATACACTGCATGCATTATAGATCATCCTGAGGACTCAGGCCCTTGCAGGCACTAAATGGCTTTGGATGAGCACAAGCAATCTCTCATTTTACAAACATTCTTCATAAACTTTTTAAGGACTTAGAGATCTGAAAAGAGCATCTTCGAGTTTTTAATTTAAGCAAAATACAATTCAGCTGTTAGCTTAGGTGTTCTGACTCACAGTAACTGCCAAGCCCATTAAAGTGTTTGTCACTAGTAAATCTTAAAAACGAATGGAAGCTGCTGTTTTCTTTTAAGAGTTTTTTCCCCTCAATTTTCATTATGAAAAAGTTCAGAGCATCAGAAGTTGAAAGAATTTTACAGTGAACACCTGTATACTCATCACCCAGAGTCCTCTATTACCATTTAACTTTACTGGCCTATTACATACCTGTCTGTCTGTCTGTCTATCCACCTGTACATTCATCCATCCCCTTATATATACTGTAATCCATCTAATTTTTGATGCATTTCCAGCATCGAAATTACAGACATGAGTGTAGTTCTAGCCAGGAGTTTTAACCACTGGGAAACCAGGGAAGTTCCTATAGGTTTTCTTTTGATACAACATTTACAGTGACATGCACAAATCTTAAATGTACATTTGCCAGAGATTTGAACAATGCATACAAAGTCCCATCAAGATGTACAACAGTGTTGTAATCACAGTACCCATGTGACTCTTCTCATATAGTTCCAACCCCCAGCCACCCTCCACAGGCAACCTTTCTTCTAATTTCTGAATTAGAGCTTTAGCCTAAACGAAGGCTTCCCCAGTGTTAAAGAGTCTGCCTGCTAATACAGGAGCTGCAATAGATGTAGGTTCGATTCCTGGGTGGGGAAGATCCCTTAGAGGAGGAAACAGCAACCCACTCCAGTATGCTTGCCTGGAGAAATCCATGGACAGAGGAGCCTGGTGGGCTATAGTCCATGGAGTCACAAAGAGTCAGACATGACTGAGCACACTTACATACTTGACCTAAATGGGAAGGAAATCCAAGGAATAAGGGATATGTGAATCCATGTGACTGATTCACTTTGCTGTATGGTAGAAACTAACATGACTTGTAAGGCAATTAAACTCCAATAAAATAAACAAAAATAATTTTAAAAAAGAGCCTTGTATTAGGTCTTATTACCTCTAAGAGCCTTTTCTCCTGAACTGTCCCAAGGACTTCATCCATCCTTCAGATTGCAAGTGTACATGTTCAGTGACACATAATACTTGCATAGCCAGCATTTACTTTTCCTCTTTTGTAGCTTTCCCCTGACTGCTACCATGTAATCACAAAACCTCTGCTCTAGTGATGAAAGGCAAGATCAGAACAGGCTGTGTAATTTTTTAGACTCAGTGCAAAATGAAAATGCAAGGCCCATGTTCAAAATTAATTAGGAATGTCAACATAGTGACAGCCAAGCATTAAACTAAATACAGGGCCCTTCTAAATGCAGGGCCTTTTCGACTGCCCAGGTTACACACTTGTGAAGCTGGCCCTGGTCAAAGATTGAACAACTGTTACAGTGCGGCCAATTGACCAAAGTGTTGTGCAGCCAAAGCAGTCAAGCTGGGTTGTGGAGGTACTCATTTAGAAGCTCAGTGGTGAGCAGAGGGCCGGGAACCTGGCAAAGGGTCAGAGTAATCCGCAGCAGAGAAGTATTTGGGGGATTCTAGCAGCAGTTATATATATAACAACATATACGGATGTATCAGGGTTTCAGCCTTGGGAATGGCCCTCCTGCTGCCCTCTGGCTGAAGACGTCCCAGGCAAGTGAATCTCTCTCAGTGTTAGTAGCCTACTCTCCCTGAGTCATGAAGGAGTCTTGTAACCCAAGCTAGACTAACTGGAGATTTTCCCTATGATTTTTGTGCTTGGAGCTACAAAGGCATTACCTTCCCAGTCTCTTCCTTACTTTTTTTTTCCACACTGTGCCACCCTGAACCAGGATGGAACTCGTGCCTCTTGCAGAGGAAGCATAGTGTCTTAACCCCTGAACCACCAGGGAAGTCCTGTACTGCAATCTTATAAGAGAACCAAAGTAAGATTTTTCAGGGTTTTGATTAATTTCAGAATTAAGTAGGACAGGTTTCTAGATTTATGGTCCATTTTGCTCCAGGGTCTCTACACATACTATTTTTAAAAACAAACTTTGTTTTTAGAGCAGTTTTTTGTTTCACAGCAAAATTGAGCAGAAAGTACAGAGAGTTCCCATATACCTCCTGTCCCCACACATGCATAGTCCCCCCCACTATCAACGCTGTGAATTAGAGGGGTAAATTTGTTGTCATCAATGAGCCTATTTATCACCCAAAGTCCATAGATTACATTAGGGATCACTCTTGGTATTTTGTATTCCATGACAAATGTGTGATGGTGAGTATCGAACATTAGAGTATAATACAGAACAAAAATCCTCCATGTTCTACCTGTTCATCTCTTCCTCTCCCCTCTTCCTTGGCAACCACTGATCCTTTCGTTATCTCCATAGTTTAGACATTTCCAAAATGTAATACAGTTGAAATCATAAGGATATTGTCATTGTAGATGGGATTCTTTCACTCAGTGATGTGTATTTAAGGTTCTTCCACATCTTTTCGTGGCTTGTAGCTCATTGTTTTTAAGTGCTGAAGAATATTCCATTGTCTAGATGTGCCACGCTGTATTTAACCATTTACCTAATGAAGGACATCTTTGTTGCTTCCAAGTTTTGGCAATTATAAATAAAGCTTCAGAAAACACCTGTGTGCAAGTATTGTGTGGACATAACTTTCAACTCATCTGGGTAAACACTAAGGAGCCACAATTGGTGGATCATATGCTAAGGTGATGTTTAATTTTATAAGAAACTGTCAAACCATCTCCCAAAGTTAGCTGTACCATTTTGCATTCCCACCAGTAATGAATGAATGTGCCTGTTGCTCCACATCCTGCTAGTATTTGATATTGTCAGTGTTTTGGATTTTGTCCATTCTAATGCATGTGTTGTGATTTTAATTTTAATCTGCAATTTTAAATTTAGTTTGCAATTTTCTAGCAGAGACATTACTTTGCCAACAAAAGTCCGTCTAGTCAAGGCTATGGTTTTTCCAGTGGTCATGTATGGATGTGAAGTTGGACTGTGAAGAAAGCTGAACACCAAAGAATTGATGCTTTTGAACTGTGATGTTGGAGAAGACTCTTGAGAGTCCCTTGGACTGCAAGGAGATCCAACCAGTCCATTCTAAAGGAGACCAGTCCTGGGTGTTCATTGGAGGGACTGATGCTAAAGTTGAAACTCCAATACTTTGGCCACCTCATGTGAAGAGTTGACTCATTGGAAAAGACTCTGATGCTGGGAGAGATTGGGGTCAGGAGGAGAAGGGGATGACAGAGGATGAGATGGCTGGATGGCATCACCAACTCGATGGACATGAGTGTGAGTGAACTCCGGGAGATGGTGATGGACAGGGAAGCCTGGAGTGCTGCGGTCCATGGTATCACAAAGAATCAGACGTGACTGAGTGACTGAACTGAACTGAACTGAACTGAATGATCTATAATGTTGAGCATCCATCTTTTCCTATTCTTATTTTCCATCTGCATATCTTTTTTTTACTTTTTACTGAAAAATTTTTGTTGGCTTTGTTTTAATTTTTTATTTTTGTTGTGCTGGGTCTTGATTGCTATGAGCAAACCCTCTCCAGCTTCTGTGAGCAGGGACCACTCTTCACTGTGGTGCATGGACTTATTGTGGTGGCTTCCCTCATTGCAGAGCACAGGCTCTAGGTGAATGGGCTTCAGTATTTGTGGCACATGGAATCCTCCCAATTCAGGATTCAAATCTGTGTCCCCTGCATTGGCAGGCAGATTCCTATTTAGGGTCCCATCAGGGAAGTCCTATTGGCTTCTTCATAATTAAATTTGTTCATTAATATATATCTGACATATTAGTTTCAGGTGTACTTTCTTGGCCTTTCAGAAAGAAGCAGGAATTTATTTGCCAGGAATGATGGTCCCATCATACTTCTGCTGAAAGTAGCGCATGGCCTATGTTCTAAGTCTGTGTTTGTCCCCACTGCGGCCGGTTCTGCCCTTCTGTGATGCTGAAACCTGGCCACGCCAACACCACACATAAGCCCAGACCGTAGATGCCGTCACATTTGAATCCCAGATCAATGTGTTCCTGGATCCCAAAACCATTTGCAGTATCTGAGCAATTCTTTTTTTCTTAACTTACACTTCTGTGCCTTTAGACCTCTCTCCAGGATTTCTTCTGCCTTGGCCACACAATGGATGGCAGTCTTTTCATTTCTCCCGATACTAAAGGACCTGATGGCGTATCTAGCTTTGGAGAACCCCGGGGTCTGGCCCGTGGGCTGCTCCTGCCCTGAGGCTGCCCAGGTCAGTCCATGTCTGCTCTCCCTGCCAGACATGTTGAGGCAGAGCTTACAGACGGGAAATCCCCACATGGGGCTCTCCTTTTCACTCTGATTCTGAGCTGTGATGGAAAACAGGAAGAGTATCTGTGTATCTTCTTTGTTGAGGTGGCAGGATGTCGGCCCATTTTTTAATCAAGTTGTCTTTTAATTGCTGAATTTTAAAGGTTATTTGCCTGTTTTGGATAATAGTCCTTTATCAAATATGTCTTTTGCAAATATGTTCTTCCTGTCTGTGGCTTGTCTTCTCATTCTCTTAGTAGTGTCTTTTGCAGAGGTATTATTCTTTTTCTTTTTTTTCACTCAAGAGATAGTTCAGGGCTTCCCTTGTGGCTCAGTGGTGAGAAATCTGCCTACCAATGCAGAAGACACTGTTTTAATCCTTGGCCTGGGAGAATCCCACATGCCTCGAAGCAGCTAAGCCCATGTGCCACAATTATTGAGCCTGTGCTCTGGAATCTGGGAACCACAACTACTCAGCCCACATGCCGTAACTACTGAAGCCTGTGTGCCCTAGCCAACAATAAACAAATAAATAAAAATTTTTTTAAAAAAAGAAATAATCATTTCAACTGAGGGGATGACAAGAAGATCCTTGCTTTCATAAAACCTACATTTTAATGTAGAAAATGACAATAAATAAATAATCGAATAGACACATTCAGTTCAGTTCATTTCAGTCGCTCAGTCATGTCCAACTCTTTGCAACCCCATGAATCGCAGCACACCAGGCCTCCCTGTCCAT
>SJXQ01000920.1:25300-45258 GCA_006408695.1 Aepyceros melampus | reverse complement strand
TCTGACACTGTTTCTACTGTTTCCCCATCTATTTCCCATGAAGTGATGGGGCCAGATGCCATGATCTTCGTTTTCTGAATGTTGAACTTTAAGCCAACATGTTCACTCTCCTCTTTCACTTTCATCAAGAGGCTTTTTAGTTCCTCTTCACTTTCTGCCATAAGGGTGGTGTCATCTGCATATCTGAGCTTATTGATATTTCTCCCAGCAATCTTGATTCCAGCTTGTGTTTCTTCCAGTCCAGCATTTCTCATGATGTACTCTGCATAGAAGTTAAATAAGCAGGGTGACAATATACAGCCTTGATGTGACAGGCATTTATGTGGAGATAGTTCCTAGGGAGAAAGTTTAAACAGGGTAAGGGGTTAGAGAGTGACTAGAGAAAAATCACTCTAGCTACTATGTGAACCTCCCTCTGAGCCACCAGGAAAGTCCTCACTATGTGGACCTAGCAGAGCCTAAAGCGGATTCAACTGTAGTGGGAGCCAGAACAGGTGGGGGAGCCTGGCAGCCGCCTGTTGCATTCATACAAGCAAGATATATGTGGGTATGGACGAGGCTGGATGCTGTGCAGGTGATGAGGAGTATCCAGATTCTAGACACTAGGTTTGTTTGTTGTTGTTGTTTTTTGACCACATCATGTGTCTTGTGGGATATGGGATCTTAGTTCTCCAACCAGGGATTGAACCTAGGCCCTTAGCAGTGAAAGCACGAAGTCCTAACCACTGGACTGCTAGGGAACTCCATGGACATTAGTTGCAAGTGGGGCTGAATCCTATCCATTAAACTACTGATGTCTCTCTCTGTCACACACACACAAAGTGGAGCTGACACACTTGCTTATGGATTGGGTGTAAGAGAAATCAATGATTCGGGGATAAAAGCTAGGTTTGGGCCTAAGCTCTCAAGTGAATGGAGGTAAAACTGGGAGGCGAGTAGGGAAGGAACAGAATAGGTAGGGGCCAGGCCAGGGCATGGGACCCTCAAGTGAAAATTCGGATGGCCAACGGGGCACTGTGATTCAACCCAAAAAGTTAAGGTTGGTACTAATCAAATGTGTGACTCTTCCACAGAGGAGAGCATGCTGGACATTTTTGCAGGCCTTCCAGATTCTTTCCCCACGCCGCTCCACCCTGCTCCCTGCCTCTGTACAGACTAATCCATAGCTATTAAGCAGTGGACTCCAACCTTCTGGTGTCCAGCTGGATTCAGCTGCCGACAGCACATAAGAAAGGAGAGCAAGGTGGGGTGACTTATTCCCCAGCTCCCTCCCTTCAGTTCCCCTTAGCTGCCTGAGCCCCTCCATGAAAATTTACAGCTCCTGTCAGGGAGGCCTCCACACAGCTGTCTCTCCAGATGCGGTCACTGGCCCCTCCCTTTACCCCTTTTAGTCCTGGGGTGGAAGCAGCCCCTCCCTCCCCCTGCTGACCTCAGAGTACTGCTGTCTGTGAAGTGAAGTATTAGCTGTTCAGTTATATCTGACTCTTTCTTCCCCCCATGGACTGTACCCTGCCAGCCTCCTCTGTCCATGGAATTCTCCAGGCAAGAATACCGGAGTGGAGAGGCAGCCCTGAAGCTGCCAGCTGACACAGCCCCAGAGCCTGAATGATGATGGCAGTGACCAAGGTTTTGTAAACTCCTTTCTGGTATTTTTTTTCTCCGTGTACAAATGTATATGTTATGTCTCAATTTTGTCCTTAAATAAAAGACATTTTCAGACAAAAAAAAAAAAAAGAATACCGGAGTGGGTTGCCATTTTCTCCTCCAGGGGATCTTCCCGACCCAGAGATTGAACCTGGGTCTCCTGCATTGCAGGCAGATTCTTTATCATCTGAGCCACCAAGGAAGCCCCATTGCTGTCCTTATGCCTTTACAAATAGTCCCGGTAGTGAGCCCTACTTGAATTATGTAATTTCAATGAGCCATTTGTTTCTTGTTGATCCTCGACTGAACTTAAAACCCTGAGACTGGGCACTTGCCTGGTAGTCCAGTTTAAGACTCTGGGCTTCCACTGCAGGAGGTGCAGTTTCAGTCCTCGGTCAGGGAACTGGATCTCACATGCTGAGTGGCACGGCCAGAAAAAACAATTAGTTAAAAAACTCTTGAGATTGGATAAGATCACTTAGGGAGTGAGAAGAGATAGAAGAAAAATTTGTGGACTGACTCCTAGGACTATCTTATTTAGAGCTTGGAAATAGAAGGTGTATTTCCCAAAGGGAGGTCAGAGGGACAGGAAGAAAATCAGGAACTTGTGGTGATGTCTGGGTAGAGCTCTGGGAAGATAATGTGCAAGGAAGAGCTCTCTCACAGGTGGGTCATTGGTAAAGAATCCGCCTGCCAATGCAGGAGACATTTCTTGGATCCCTGGTAAGGGAGGGAGAGAAACAGAGCAAAAACACCACAGAACACGCACAGGCACACAATTACACCTGCCTCAGGAGCTATTCTGTGATTATGGCCAGGGCAGGAACTATTTTATATTCACCCAATGTTGAGGACCTAATATCACAGTGGCAGCTTAGTGGTTTTCTGGATGAATAAATGCTTTTTTTTTTAAAATGTCTTATACACTATGCTTTTTGGTGCATGAAGGCCCCTTTACAGACTTGACCACTAATTCCTTGAATTGCCCTATTATAATATGTCCCTGATTATGCTTTTGTATGCTATGTAATGCCTGGGTGTGAATGTACTTATTTTTTTTCCCAAACAGAATTGTATTGAGAAGATGACAACATAAACTCTGCAGAAACAAAGGCTGTGGATTTTGGTCACTTGGGCTCTAGAACCATCAGATAAATCTATTACTACTGTACTTCTAGGAACAATCCTCTTTGTTTAAAGTGTGGAACTGCTCTTCACTAATATTTTGGTGTCATTCCCAGAAAGCATGCTTGGCAAGTTTTTGCAAAGACTATTCGCTATTTGCAGCCTCTGTGGTTGACTGATTTCCTCAACTCTGTTTATCCTATCCTAACTCAGTACAGGTGAAAAAAAACTTCTACAAAGTAAAATTCGAATCCTGACTGTGCTAACTTCACAAGCAGTGACCTTGTGAAAGATCTTAACTGCTGCAAGTCTCAGTTTCCTTATCTATAAAATGGGATTAATGGTACTGTCAATCCTCATTACTTACAGAGTTCTCATTTTATTTATTTATTTTATTCATTTATTTTTGGCTGTGCTGGGTCTTCGTAACTGCTTGTGGGCTTTCTCTAGTTGCAGCAAGCAGAGGTTACTCTCTAGATGCAGTGTGTGAGCTTCTCTTGCTATAAAAATGGGCTCTAAGGCATGCAGGCTTTAGTAGTTCTGGTGCCTGGGCTTAGCTGCCCTGTGGCATGTGGGATCTTCTTGGATTAGGGATCAACCCTTGTCCCCTGCACTGGCAGGTGAATTCTTAACCACCGGGGAAGTCCAAGATTTCACATTTTTGAATTCATCTACTTGCTAGCATTTATCTCTGACTCCAAGATCAATACTTGAGACGCTCGTGTAGTCACTCCCCAGCAGTGCAGTGCAGTGAAAAACTGGAGTTGCTCAACACGTGTGTTCCCAGCTCAGTTCAGACTGTAAACAAGTAATCTTTTTATGGTCTATTTAGTGCTATGTTTTTTTATTTTTTTGTGATTTTGCTATTTAAAATGACTTCCAAGCATAGTGTTGAAGTGCTGTCTGGTATTCTTGGTACAAAAAGGCTGTGAGGTGCCTTACAGAAAAAATACTGTGTTAGATAAGCTTTATTCAGGCATGAGTTATGGTGCGGCTAGTTGTTAGCACAGTGTTAATGAATCAACAATGTATATTAAATAAGGCATCTTTAAACAGAACAGGGAGCTTTCCAGGTGGTACTAGTGGTACATGTCTCCAATGCAGGAAACATGAGAGACGTGGGTTCGATCCCCGGGTTGGGAAGATTTCTTGCAGGAGGGCCAGCCCACGCCAGTATTCTTGCTTGGAGGATGCCATGGACAGAGGAGCCTGATGGGCTACAATTTGTAGGGTTGCAGAGAATTGGACATGACTGAAGTGACTTAGCATGTACGCATGTGCAGGCACAAACAGAACACACATAAAACAAATCTATGTTCATTGGTTGATGAAATTGTTGTAATCGGAGGCTCGCAGGAACCTAATCCTGTATTTCCTTTAGGAAAAATTGTTCAGAATAGTAGCTAATTCAGTGCTTGCAGAAACTTTATAAAATACAGTTAGGGTTAGGAGTAGGGTGTACCTTAAAGACCTCGTTTTACCTTGTGTGCTTGCATGCTAAGTCGCTTCAGTTGTGTCCAACTCTTTGCGACCCCATGGACCGCAGTCCACCAGGTACATCTGTGCTTTTTGCCTTAATTGCCTCATTAAAGAATGTATGTCTAAATACAGGCACCTTCTGAGATCCTGGGGATTAAAACTTCAACATATAGATTTGGGGGACCCAGCTCAGCTTGTGACACCACCTATCCATCCTCATCTCCCATACCTGTTTCTCTAGCCAGGTTTCCAAACTGGCCACTCATTACTCCCTGAAGTTTCCTGCCAGGTTTTCGGACTTTGTTCATAATATTGCAACCTTACAGCATCCCCTATTTCTGCATGTCTAAGTCAAATCTACTTTTCAAAGACAAGATTACTGACAAGTGCTCATTAAGGAGGTAATTAAGTTAAATGAGGTCTTTAAGACTCATTTGTCCTAATCCAATATGATTGATGTCTTTATAAGAAGAGAAAATTGGGACACAGACATGGATACACACAGAGGAAGGACCATGTGAAGGCAGAGATAGAAAGTGGTCATCTAACCAAGGAGAGAGGCCAACACCTTGATCCTGAATTTCTCTGCCTCCAGAACTATGAGAAATACATTTCTGTTGTTTACAGTTAACCCTTGAACAATAAGGGTTTAAACTGCATGGGCCCACTTACATGTGTATTTTTTTCAATAGTAAATACTGCAATACTACACAATTTCCGGTTGGTTGAATTCCAGGTGCAGAACCATATGTACGGATGAATCTTGTGTAGAGAGGACTACCTATAAATTATACCTTGATTTTTGAATGCAGAGGGGGTAGGTGCCCCTAATTCCTGCCTTGCTCAAGGGTCAACTGTATTAAGCTACTCATCTGATAATATTTTGTTATAGCAGCCCAAATGGACTGAAACACCAGGCAAAGGACTTTGGGTTGGATTCTGTAGTTAGTAGGGATGACTGAATTTTTTAAACAGTGATCTATAAATGACTTGTTACGCACTGAACTTGGCAAAGGTCAGGACTGTAGAGAAAACTACCACTTTAAGAGGACTAGCCTAAGTAAAGTGTCTGTCTACAATGTGGGAGACCCGGGTTCAATCCCTGGGTCGGAAAGATCCCCTGGAGAAAGAAATGGCAATCCACTCCAGTACTATTGCCTGGAAAATCCCATGGACAGAGGAGCCTGGTAGGCTACAGTTCATGGGGTTGCAAAGAGTTGGACGCGACTGAGCAACTTCACTAAGTTGTCCTTCAAGAAAGGAACTGGAACCATTTCCTGAAGAGACTGAGCTAAAAAGGAAGGCAAAACTGGAATGAATAGATTTGAGGGTCATTTGCCTGTGGGAAGCTGGGTAGATGATCACTGTTAGAGAAATTCTTACAGGTTTATACATCTATAGTAAGTAAGAAAGTAAAGTCACTCAGTCATGTCCGACTCTTTGTGACCCCATGGACGCAGCCCACCAGGCTCCTCAGTCCATGAGATTCTCCAAGCAAGAATACTGGAGTGGGTTGCCATTTCCTTCTCCAGGGGATCTTCCCGACCCAGGGATCAAACCCAGGTCTCCCGCATTGGAGGCAGACGCTTTAACCTCTGAGCCACCAGGGAAGTCCTAGATGAGAATTTTATGTAATGGTTTATTGTTGGGCTCTGTTACAAAAACCTTTTCAGGATAGTAGTGTAATAAGAAAGTCAAAGAGTCTGGGACAAGACTGGGCAAACATTCTCTAACAAAAAAAATGATACTGCCTGAGTTCTGGAAAACCTTTTGCAGTAGCTTGTTTGAAACTTTTCTGTGGGGCCAATGAGGACTCTGAAAGAATTTTGCAGCAGTGGCCTGTGAGCATATTTCCTGAGGATATCATTGCAGATATGAAGTACTGAGATCTAACTTGTGAAGACAAATAACAGGGGTCTAGCAGTCATTCATTTGAGAGTTCTGAGCTGATGTATGTGCCTGGACAAGAGGTAGCAAACAAAAACTTATTTCAGTTTGTATCTTTTTGTTTCATTTTGTTTTTGGCCTTCTGGAGTTTGATCAGAAACCCAGTTTCTCTGGATACTGAAACAATGATTGCATGAGTCTGCAAAATAGGTAATAAAAGCCCAAATTAGTATCTATGTTTGTAGTAAGGAGGGTATAGTTTGGAGAAGTACTGTAGGGTGATATTAATATGCCATAGTAACTAATTGGACCTGAAGATACAGAGGAGAGAAACTGAGATTTCTCAGAATAACTCAGAGCTTGAATTTTGAAAGAGCAGAGTAATTTCACTTTTGGACATGGTGAGTGTGAGGTGTTTTTCCAACTGGGGCATGTGAATGAAAAGCTGAGCAGTCCAAAACTGGATTTGAGAGCCATTTGCCTGTGGGTGACAGATAAAGCCAAAGGAACAGATAATCAGGAATCTGCTCACTGGAAGAAAGGACAGGTAGACACTGTGAACAGCTGTTCCCTGGTTGCAGTGGAAGGAAATGGAGACATAAGAGTGGTTAGAGATAGAGGAAAACCAGGACATAAACCACCAGGAAAGGATCAAGTGATACGGTTAAGTTTGGAAAGAGATGGATAGATGAAACTACATAGGAATAGGGTTTAAGTAGAGGATGTTCAAGAGAGATGAATTTGATTTCAGAGAAGTGAAAGGCTAGCTCATCTTAGGGAACAGGAAGGGAATTTAGAAGAATAGAGAATGTCTGGAAAAAGGTACCATGAGGAATACAATAGGAAGTAAATAAAGATGAGCAAGAAGAGTGCTGATCCCAGTGAGAATTCAGTTGATATTCTCTAGGGTAAAAGTATAAGGGAAAATTGTATGGTTTCCTGGTGTTTCCATTAATGCTTTGCAGCTGTTTTAATCAGCATTTTTTTTTCAGTTGCAAGTGACAGAAATCTCAATTCAAAATAAATTAAAGAATAAAGGAAATTTATTGGCTTACATCCGGAGAAGGCAATGGCACCCACTCTAGTACTCTTGCCTGGAAAATCCCATGGACAGAGGAGCCTGGTAGGCTGTAGTCCATGGGGGCACCAAGAGTCGGGCTTGACTGGGCGACTTCACTTTCACTTTTCACTTTCATGCATTGGAGAAAGAAATGGCAAGCCACTCCAGTGTTCTTGCCTGGAGAATCCCAGGGACGGGGGAGCCTGGTGAGAGGCTGTCTATGGGGTCACACGGAATCAGACACAACTGAAGCAACTTAGCAGCAGCCGCAGCATTGGCTTACATCACAGGAGAGTCTGAAGAGTATAAGGATTTATGGCATGGCTAAATCCAATCCCTCAAACAATGTCATCAGAACTATATTTTACTCTTTGGACTTCCCTGGAGGTCCAGTGGTTAATATCCATGCTGCCAATGCATGGGACATGGGTTTGATCCCTAGTCAAGGAACTAAGATTCCCTCATGCCATACAGCACAGCCAAAAAAAAAAAAAAAGAAAGAACAGCAATGAAAACTATTTTTCTACATTGTTTGCCTCCACTTTCCTAAGTATCCACTGACAGCTCCAAGAATACAATTTACCTGCTTAAGCAAGTCCATACAAAAATATAAAAATTCTCTCCCAGTTTTGCAGCCAAACTCTGATATAAACTACAGTTGGTCCAACTTGGGTAGTATGACCAACACTGGACTAATCACTGGGGCCAAAGTGATGGGATAGTTTGATTGCCTGGGTCTGAGTCACATACTCATCCCTGCAGCCACGAATTACATAAACCCAAAGTGGGAAAGGGGTGGTTTTCAAAGGAATACTGGTTAGGTAAAATACCAGGTCCACTACAGACTGGAATATGACTGGAGAAAACAGGTGGTAGATTAGTGTCTGCACAAAAACAACTCCCTAATCTCAAATGCTTCAAGCAACAAAGATTTATTTCTTCTATTGCTCCATGTCCATTGTAGGTTGGCTGGGGCTACTCTTCTCACTCAGAGTGTGTTGTTGGTCATGAAGAAAAAAAGAAAGAAAATATGGCAAAGGAAGCATTATCTCTTGTTAAAATTTTTTTATTGTATTTTGGAGTACAGTTGAGTAACAATGTCGTGTTAGTTTCAGGTTTACAGCAAAGTGATTCAGTTATACACACACATGTATTTTTTCTTTTGCAAATTCTTTTCCCACTTCAGTTCAGTCGCTCAGTCATGTCCGACTCTTTGCGACACTGTGAACCGCAGCACTTAGGTTAATACATAATATTGAACAGTTCTGTGTGCTATACAGTAGGTCCTTTTTTGGTTATATTATTTTATTTTAAAAATTTTTACCTTTTTTTTTTATATTGCAGTATAGCTGATTAACAATGTGATAGTTTCAGGTGGACAGCAAAGGGACTCAACCATACATACACATGTATCCATTTCCCCAAAACTCCTCTCCCATCCAGACTGCCAGATAACATTGAACAGAGTTCCCTGTGCTATACCGTAGGTCCATTTTGGTTATTTGTTTTAAATACAGTAATGTTTACAAGTCCATCCCAAATTCCCAATCTATCCCTATCCCCAGCCTTCCTGCTATTAACTATAAGTTCATTCTCTAAGTCTGTGGGTTTGTTTTATAAATAAGTTAATTTGTATCATTTTTTTAGACCCCACATATGTGATATCATGTGATATTTGTCTGTCTCTGTCTGACTTACTTCACTTAGTATGACAATCTCTATGTGCATCCATGTTGCTGAAATGACATTATTTTGTTCTTTTTTATGGCTGAGTAGTATTCCATTCAGAGAAGGCAATGGCAACCCACTCCAGTACTCTTGCCTAGAAAACCCCACGGACGGAGCAGCCTGGTAGGCTGCAGTCCATGAGGTCGCTAAGAGTCGGACACGACTGAAGTGACTTAGCAGCAGCAGCAGCAGTATTCCATTATATATGTATACATCTTCTTTATCTATTCATTTATCAGTTGACACTTAGGTTGAGGAAGCATTATCTCTTAAAGCTTCTTCCTGGAAATGAGACTTTTCATAAATACATTTTGTTGGCCAGAGCAGTGAGGGTAGAGAAGTAAGACTCTACCAGTTACCTAGACCTAAGAGAACTGGAAGTGTTGCAGATGGTCCTAACGACCCCAGGAACTACCAAGTTTGAAATATTGGCCAAGAGAAGATGGCAGAGAAACCAAGATAAGAGAGAATCTAAAGTGTTTGGAATGTCCTGGAGCTCCGAGGGAAGGAAATAATGCAAGAAAATAGCCTGTGGGGTAAGTGACTAGAGAACAAAGGAAGAAGGAAAATCCCATTTGATAACAGTAAGAAAGTGGCAGAAAGCTTGGGGGCTATTATATCTCATTTCATACCTTGTCACAGGAAAGTTCATTGAAACTTGGTAGGGTAGATTGAATTGAAGCTGGACCAGTCTCCTTGGGTGAGCGGATATCAAGGAAAAGTTCCAGCTGTTGGCACTGGGAGAACATCTAGCTAGGCAGGCAGAACACAGTGGGCAGGAGATACATGAACCTTTAAAATTCAGGGTCCAAGTAAATGGTTAGCCTCAGCATGGATGTGGCTGCTGGATTCTAGACAGAAGTAATGTTCAGATTTAAGATGATACAGAAAGGCAGGTTTTAAATGCCAGAAAAACTTGTTACAGATAAAACCCCAGCCCTGAGCTAGGGGAGGAACAAGGTCAGGACCCCTGGAGGCTTGTGGGGACAGAAGACTGTCACAGGTCTTAAACACAAGGGAGCAAGATGAAAACCATTTTTGTTACTTGGTAACTTTTTGACATCAAGTCAAACCTCAGTTTCTAGAACTGAGAAAAAAGGTCAGAGTTCAGCCGCAGGAAGGTCTATTTACTTTCAGTTCAGTTCAGTTCAGTCGCTCAGTCATGTCCAACTCTTTGTGACACCACGGACCGCAGCACTCCAGGCCTCCCTGTCCATCACCAACTCCCAGGGTTTACCCAAACTCATGTCTATGGAGTCAGTGATGCCATCCAACCATCCGTCCCCTTCTCCTCCTGCCTTCAATTTTTCCCAGCATCAGGGTCTTTTCAAATGAGTCAGCTCTTCACATCAGGTGGCCAAAGTATTAGAGTTTCAGCTTCAACATCAGTCCTTCCAATGAACACCCAGGACTGATCTCCTTTAGGATGGACTGAGTGGATCTCCTTGCAGTCCAAGGGACTCCCAAGAGTCTTAAACACCACAGTTCAAAAGCATCAATTCTTCTGCGCTCAGCTTTCTTTATAGTCCAACTCTCACATCCATACATTCAGTTCAGTTCAGTTCAGTCATGCCGTCGTGTCCGACTCTTTGCGACCCCATGAATCGCAGCACGCCAGGCTTCCCTGTCCACCATCAACTCCCGGAGCTCACTAAACCATTGCCTTGACTAGACAGATCTTTGTTGGCAAAGTAATGTCTCTGCTTTTGAATATGCTATCTAGGTTGCTCATAACTTTCCTCCAAGGAGTAAGCATCTTTTAATTTCATGGCTTCAAGCATCATCTGCAGTGATTTTGGAGCCCCCCAAAATAAAGTCAGCCACTGTTGCCACTGTTTCTCCATCTATTTGCCATGAAGTGATGGGACTGGATGCCATGGTCTTCGTTTTCTGAATGTTGAGCTTTAAGCAAACAGTTTCACTCCCCTCTTTCACTTTCATCAAGAGGCTCTTTAGTTCTTCTTCATTTTCTGCTATGAGGGTGGTGTCATCTACATATCTGAGGTTATTGATATTTCTCCTGGTAATCTTGATTCCAGCTTGTGCTTCATCCAGTCTAGTGTTTCTCATGATATACTATGTGTATAAGTTAAATGAGCAGGGTGACAATATACAGCCTTGACGTACTCCTTTTCCTATTTGGAACCAGTCTGTTGTTCCATGTCCAGTTCTAACTGTTGCCTCTTGATCTGCATACAGATTTCTCAGGAGGCAGGTCAGGTGGTCTAGTATTCCCATCTCTTTAAGAATTTTCCAGTTTGTTGTGATCCACACAGTCAAAGGCTTTGGCATAGTCAATAAAGCAGAAATAGATGTTTTTCTGGAACTCTCTTGCTTTTTCAATGATCCAGTGGATGTTGGCAATTTGATCTCTGGTTCCTCTGCCTTTTTAAAAACCAGTTTGAACATCTGGAAGTTCACAGTTCACATATTGTTGAAGCATGGCTTGGAGAATTTTGAGCATTACTTTTGAGCTTTCCAAATGATGATACAAAGCTTCTCAAAGCGTTTGACCATGGAAAGTCAGGGTAAGATCAATGAGTGAGCATTACTGCACCCAGCTGGCAAGGGGAGGAGGCATGTGAAGATTAAGGAATTATATTGGTCCCCAGAAGAATTGTGAGGGTAGAATGTTGGAAAGTTTGTATGCAGCTATTGAGGTTGATGGTGGTAGATAGGGTAGAAAGACTAAAATCCTGAAATGATCAAGGAAAGTGGAGAGTATCCTGAATTTCCATAGATAATTAGAGAAGGTGGGGGAAGGATGTATAAGTGAATAGCTTGGGCTTCCTTCCAAAACAAATATGGTACTGAGAGCAGTGGTGGAGAAAAAGTAGGAAGCAACAATGAAATAAAATATAGTAATGCCTCCTTACCCTGTGAGCAATGAGGAAACATAATGGGATGTGGCCTGCATTAGAGATGACAGTGGTATTGGTGGAAAACCAAACTCTAATCATACTGAGTCATGAACTATATTTAAGATAAACCATGTTCAAGTATGTAGGGGAGCTTGTTGATCCTAGAATGGGGAGTTCCTAATGCCCAAAAATAGATCTTAGTTTTAATTAAAGGCCAGGCAGACAGATATGAGAATGGATGGAATTGAAGTATGAAAGAGAGGATCTGGCAGAGAGAACATGTGGTTGTGTAATTACAGAAAATAGATCATTACAGAACTGTATTTGCCCTAATATCCTTTTCTGCCTCTTTTCATGGACATAGCTATTGCCTTTATACTAGTTTTAAAACCAAAAAATATTAATGGTGTTTTCCCATTAGTGAGTTATCCAGGCAAAATTATAAAATAGATTCAAGTATGTGGCTGGATTGGGCTTCACAGGTGGCTCAGTAGTAGAGAACCCTCCTGCCAATGTAGGAGACGTAAGAGACATGGGTTTGACCCCTGGATTGGGAAGATTCCCTGGAGGAGGGCATGGCAACCCACTCCAGTATCCTTGTCTGGACAGAGAAGCTTGTTGGGGTCATCCATAGGGCTGCAAAGAGTTGGACATGACTGAAGTGACTTAACATGCATGCACATGCGCCTGGATTAGGACAAAATAATGGTCCCCCCCAAAGATGTCTGCAATCTAATCCCTGGACCTTTCCATGGCAGAAGGGACTTTGCAGATGCAATTAAGGTTAGGATCTTGATTCTGGGAGATTATTTTAGATTATCTAGGAGAGTACAACATAATCACAAGAGTCCTTATAAAACAGACATAGAAGTGTCAGAGTCAGAGAAAGAGATGTATTGACAGAAGCAGAAATCAAAATGAGGTGGACCATGAGCCAAGGGTTGCAGGCAACCTCTGAAACTGAGGACGAATCAGGGGTTCTTCCCTTGAGCCTCCAGAAGAAACATAGCACTGCGAATACCTTGATTTATTCCTCATAGGATTCAGTTTTGGACTTTTGACCTTCAGCAGTATAGGAGAACAAGTTTGTGTTGTTTTCAAACCATCAATTTTGTGATGCAATGTTACAGCAGTAATAGAAAACTAATCACCATCTAAAGACACGATTAAGGGAAAATCCAGACTCTGACATTCCAATGTCTCAAAAGGCAGGGAAACAAGGGCTGGAGTTAGGTGGCAAAATCATGAGAAGTTATCATTTGCTATTCCTCATCTTTAAAACTTAATAGCAGTCATAGCCAAATTCTCTCAAAAAGAAATGCAATGACCCTATGTTTATACACAGATTCCAGGGTGATTTGAAGTTATTTTTGTCAGTCTACAAAGAAAATTGGAAATTCTTTGAAAGATTCAAAGAAAGAGTTCTAAATGACAAAGAGGTGAGAGGATAAAAGAAAACAATTACTGCATTTTAGAAATACTATTCCATGTGTTTACTTTTTACAAGATATTCTGTACAGTTTCTGAGAAAATGAATTCTTAGGAGATCAAGAAAACAACCTGTGGCAATGAATTCTCATAAACTTCATGAAAGAGTATTTTTAAAGTTTATTGAAACTTCCACACTGTTCTGTAAATTATTATGCTGTAATGGCATCCTCTAGGTCTTCTGAATCAGTTTATTTTCATTAAAAAATAGCTAGTTGCAAAAGTTAACTTTATTAATATAGACACCTCCTCCTCTCTCTCTTGCCCTCTGCAGATCTCTTTGTGGATGGTATTAGACGTATCCGTTCAGTTCAGTTCAGTCACTCAGTAGTGTCTGACTCTTTGTGATCCCATGAATTGCAGCACACAGGCCTCCCGGTCCATCACCAACTCCCGGAGTTCACTCAAACTCACGTCCATCGAGTCAGTGATGCCATCCAGCCATCTCATCCTCTGTTGCCCCCTTTTCCTCCTGCCCCTAATCCCTCCCAGCATCAGAGTCTTTTCCAATGAGTCAACTCTTCGCATGAGGTGGCCAAAGTACTGGAGTTTCAACTTTAGCATCATTCCTTCCAAAGAATACCCAGGACTGATCTCCTTTAGAATGGACTGGTTGGATCTCCTTGCTGTCCAAGGGACTCTCAAGAGTCTTCCCCAACACCACAGTTAAAAAGCATCAATTCTCTGGCACTCAACTTTCTTCACAGTCCAACACTGACATCCATACATGACCACTGGAAAAACCATAGCCTTGACTAGATGGACCTTTGTTGACAAAGTAATGTCTCTGCTCTTTAATATGCTACCTAGGTTGGTCATAACTTTTCTTCCAAGGAGTAAGTGTCTTTTAATTTCATGGCTGCAATCACCATCTGCAGTGATTTTGGAGCCCCCCAAAATAAAGTCTGACACTGTTGCCACTGTTTCTCCATCTATTTGCCATGAAGTGACGGGACCAGATGCCATGATCTTCGTTTTCTGAATGTTGAGCTTTAAGCCAACAGTTTCACTCCCCTCTTTCACTTTCATCAAGAGCCTTTTTAGTTCCTCTTCACTTTCTGCCATAAGGGTGGTGTCATCTGCATATCTGAGCTTATTGATATTTCTCCCAGCAATCTTGATTCCAGCTTGTGCTTCTTCCAGCCCAGCGTGTCTCATGATGTACTCTGCATAGAAGTTAANTGAGACCAGATGCCATGATCTTCATTTTCTGAATGTTGAGCTTTAAGCCAACTTTTTCACTCTCCACTTTCCCTTTCATCAAGAGGCTTTTTAGTTCCTCTTCACTTTCTGCCATAAGGGTGGTGTCATCTGCATATCTGAGGTTATTGATATTTCTCCCGGCAATCTTGATTCCAGCTTGTGCTTCTTCCAGCCCAGCGTTTCTCATGATGTACTCTGCATAGAAGTTAAATAAGCAGGGTGACAATATATAGCCTTTTCCTATTTGGAACCAGTCTGTTGTTTCATGTCCAGTTCTAACTGTTGCTTCCTTATCTGCATACAGGTTTCTCAAGAGGCAGGTCAGGTGGTCTGGTATGCCCATCTCTTGAAGAATTGTCCACAGATGTGTCTCTTGCATCTTCTGAATTGGCAGGCGGGTTCTTTACCACTAGCGCCACCTGGACTGTAAGAGCCCTTTCTACCTCTGAGAGGCAAAGATGAGCTTCTCAAAATAAGTGTCCTTCTCTAAAGTAAGGAAAACCATGAGAGAGAACACAGTTTTTCACTGAAATCCACCTCATGAGTTAGTGATATTTTCACAGGAAGACTTGCATTCTCTCTTTGAAGAAGGCCTGTCTCTCTCAGGGAGAAAAATCACCTTTTCTGACTTAAAAATTCTGCCTCTGTCCCTCCAGGGACTCCATGAGGGAAGACTAAGGTGGGAAGTAGGCAACTTAGAATGTATTCCTAGGTGATGGTACGGGAACAGGAATTCTTTTTTTCCATCAAGGAGAGTGAAGTGACGAGTGGTGAAGGTGCCTCTGTCTGGAAAGAGGAACAGTGTCTCCTCTGATTGGGGACTATTTCCCTGGGAGGAGAAAGCCTTTCTTGGTCTGGTGCTAATTCTCTGTCTCATAGTGGGCCTGTGTCCCTGGCAACCTGGCTGCTTTAAAGATTTATCCTCTCTGTCTTTCTGTAATTGATTAATGGAGAATAATCTTTCAAAAAATGAGGCTTTCTTATGTAGTCATCTATATTTCTCTCTCTCTTTTTAACCCATGCAGACTCCCTTCAACTCTCTTTCTTTCTCTCTCTCTCTTTTCTGTGGCTATGTCATATGGTATCCAGGATATTAGTTCCCTGAACTGGGCTCAAACCTGTGGCCCTACATTGGGAGCACAGAGTCTTAACCACTGGAGCACCAGAGAAGTCCCATAAATCTTTCTCTTAGAGGAATAGAACTGTGCACCTGTGGGCCAGATTTTCCCTTACTTGGGAATGTTGAGGTCAGAGAAAGAATGATACCTTTTTTCCATAGAGGGGAGGAATCATCTACATTTTGAGTTTGGGGGACTGGCTCCTTAGCAAGGAGAAAATCTGGACCTGGGGCATCAGTAGCTTCAGGAAAAGGAAAGACCCTATGGAGGCTACAGTTTGGGAGGGCACATGCCCTGGAGACCTTCAGACCACAGGGCCTTTGCCCTCAGGAATCCTTCCCCAAACTCCCAGAATGTGAAACTCTCTCCTGCCTGCATTTCTCATCCCTCATGAAAAAGACCCCTTTGTGGTGGAAGCGCCAGCTCCCTGGTGGTGTGCTGGCACAGAGCTGGGCCCAGCTGGGCAGGAAGCAAGAGGGGGAGAAAAGGAGAGATAAAGAGAGGGGGCCTAAGGAAACTGATGTCTGGGACCCAAGGGGTTAATTCTTCCTGGCATTTCCTTAACCCCGAAGTTACCAACCACCATCCTAGAATGAGGAGACAAGAAACAAGCGGGGGACCAGTCAGGAAAGGAGCCCAACAACCCCTCCTCTGGTCCTAACCCATCATTCCAGCAAAAGGGTTATTCCTTCTTCACAGCTCATTCAACCCAGAGGGTGACCTCAGTAAAAAAGGAATGAAGAGGTGTTTGATCTGTCACGATGATCTGACTTGGTGCTGTCTATTTTCTAAGGGCTTTTCCAGAGGGCCATCATCCAAAGTGGTTCTGCTCTGTCCAGCTGGGCTGTGAACTACCAACCGGTGAAGTACACCAGCCTGCTGGCAGACAAGGTGGGCTGTAATGTGCTAGACACAGTTGACATGGTGGACTGTCTTCGCCAAAAGAGCGCCAAGGAGCTGGTAGAGCAAGACATCCAGCCAGCCCGCTACCATGTGGCTTTTGGCCCAGTGATTGATGGTGATGTCATTCCTGATGACCCAGAGATTCTCATGGAACAGGGCGAGTTCCTCAACTATGACATCAGCTAGGTGTCAACCAGGGTGAGGGGCTCAAGTTTGTGGAAGGGGTGGTGGACCCTGAAGATGGTGTCTCTGGCACTGACTTTGACTATTCAGTCTCCAACTTTGTGGACAATCTGTATGGCTATCCTGAGGGTAAGGACACCCTGAGGGAGACCATCAAGTTCATGTACACAGACTGGGCAGACCGTGACAATCCTGAGACCCGCCGTAAGACATTGGTGGCACTCTTCACTGACCACCAGTGGGTGGAGCCCTCAGTGGTGACAGCTGATCTGCATGCCCGCTATGGCTCGCCTACCTACTTCTACGCCTTCTACCATCACTGCCAGAGCCTCATGAAGCCTGCTTGGTCAGACGCAGCTCATGGGGATGAAGTACCCTATGTTTTTGGTGTCCCTATGGTAGGCCCCACTGACCTCTTCCCCTGCAACTTCTCCAAGAATGATGTCATGCTCAGTGCTGTTGTCATGACCTACTGGACCAACTTTGCCAAGACTGGGTAAGGAGAAGGTGGGGGTTCTTCTACTTTGGGACCCTAGCGTGCCCTCCCCTCTGCTCCTCTACCTAAACTTCTTCCATCATCTCCCTTCCTAAAACAGTCCCCAAATCTTGATTGGTAACCCCTTCATCTCTCTCTGTACATCCCCTTATCTAGTCTTTCATGCCATTTCCTTCCCTTAAAAATTTTTGTGGAGGCTTAGAATTTGGTCAGCATTAAGATCAAGCAGGAATGAGAATTACTGGCATAACTATGGGATTCGAGTTTAGATGGTAAGAAGCCAGGTGAAGTGGGAATAAAGTACATTCAGAAAGCCTTTAAAGGGCTCTTGGCAAAACTGGGCAGCTGAAAAGATGAATGGATGCTCTGTAACTTGTGAGAAGAAGCATCCTATAGCTTGATCTCAGAGGATGGGTGCAGGGGAGGATGTGATGGTTTCCATGATGCCATGGGTAATAGGAGTTCACGGTCTGGGGAAGATGAGGGATATGGACAGGGTGAGGGACTCCAAAAAAGATGGAAATGTAGGACATTCTGGACTGGGGAAGGGGTTTAGGGCTGAGTGTTAAAGGAAGAATCTGGGCCTTTTCCTCATTACATAGAGTGGTGACCCCAGATTTCCATGTGGTATTTCAGGGATCCCAACAAGCCGGTCCCCCAGGACACCAAGTTCATTCACACCAAGGCCAACCGCTTTGAGGAAGTGGCCTGGTCCAAATACAATCCCCGAGACCAGCTGTACCTTCACATCGGGCTGAAGCCAAGGGTCCGCGATCATTACCGGGCCACTAAGGTGGCCTTTTGGAAACACTTGGTGCCCCACCTATACAACCTGCACGACATGTTCCACTACACGTCCACAACCACCAAAGTGCCGCCCCCGGATACCACCCACAGCTCCCACATCACCCGCAGGCCCAATGGCAAGACCTGGAGCACCAAGCGACCAGCCATCTCCCCCGCCTACAGCAACGAGAATGCCCAGGGGTCCTGGAACGGGGACCAGGACGCAGGGCCACTCCTGGTGGAGAACCCACGTGACTACTCCACTGAATTAAGCGTCACCATTGCTGTGGGGGCCTCCCTCCTGTTCCTTAATGTCCTGGCCTTCGCTGCTCTCTACTATCGGAAGGACAAGCGACGTCAGGAGCCCCTGCGGCAGCCCAGCCCTCAGAGGGGAGCTGGGGCTCCTGAACTGGGAGCTGCTCCCGAGGAGGAGCTGGCAGCGCTGCAGCTGGGTCCCACACACCATGAGTGTGAGGCGGGTCCCCCCCATGACACCCTGCGCCTCACCACGCTGCCTGACTACACGCTGACCCTGCGGCGCTCCCCTGATGACATTCCACTCATGACCCCCAACACCATCACTATGATCCCCAACTCCCTGGTGGGGCTGCAGACATTGCACCCCTATAACACCTTTGCCGCAGGGTTCAACAGTACTGGGCTGCCCCACTCACACTCCACCACCCGGGTATAGTAGCTCCAGCCCAGAGCACAGCCTATATCCTGGTTCTACCCCTCCCAGATCCACATGCACACATGCCACATGCACACACACACAGACTACATGCAGACATCTATGTATACGCACGCACCCACACCCAACAGCAGACCCACGTGCACAAACATAGACAGATATGGACATGCACCCGCATGTGCAACAACACAAATAAGGAAGTAAACCTGAACAAGCCCTTCAAATGGAGACACACATGAGTCCTTGGGAAACTGAGGACCCATGGAACAGCAGCTGAAGCCGGCTCCCAGACCTGACCACAGACACTCCCAGGGAGCCTGAAGCACCAGCTGGATACCCCTTGGTGCTCGCCTTCCGCATCTCTTGGAACTGCACCACCCACCAACTCCAGACTTGGGAGCTTTAAAGAGCAGAGTAGCTCTTTCTCCCTTAGACTTGGTCTTTTTTCTGGGTCTCATTTTTGTTGATTTTTAAAAAAAAAAAATTGGAACAAATGCTTATCCAACCCATGAGTGCAAAGAGGCTCCGGAAGGGAGGGCTCCAGACCCAGGTCTCTCTGGCTTTGGAACTCCCATTGCTCACACAATGACTGAGAAACGTGAGTCCCAAGAAAGAAACAGATTCGAGCAAGACCATGGGGGAGAAGGAGGAAGGGGTTGTCACTGGATGGGGTTGGAAGGCCGTAGGGGACAACTCACCAGCCACCTCTATCTCTGTGGAGGGCTGTGGAAACCACAGGTGACCTGCGTTCCCCAGGAGCATCAGCCTCCCTAAACCAGGAGACCCCAGATTTGGTGAACGAGGTTTTGTGGAGGCCATGTCATTATTGGGGGCCCTGGGTGTAAGCTGGGTCCTACCTCTGCCCTTGGGGTAATGCTATCAGAAATTCGCCCCATTTTCTTTAGAGTCTCTTTCGTGTATGTCATTTCTCTTTCAAAAAGACGGTGTTTTTTGTTGTTGTTGGCTTTTTTTTTTTTTTAAAGAAAAGTTCTTAAAACACTAACGGAAACCCATGGAGTTTGTCCTTTGTAAAAATTTTAAACACAGTGTCTTGATATAAAAATAAAAAATCCAGTTAGCACTCCCAACTGCCTCCCTTGCACAGGCCTTGCCCCGACAGACCTCCTGGCAGGGCACCTCTGCGGGTGAGGACTCACAGTCTCCCTCTGCATCCTGTGCCTTTAAGCTGATACAAGTCTGGGCGGCTGGCTGCTGACCCCCTGCACGAAGGCCTCTCAAATCTTAATCAGGTTGCTGTCCCCACCCCCACCCTCACCCCCCAACACTCTGGGTTCCTGCGGCT
>SJXQ01000920.1:0-19958 GCA_006408695.1 Aepyceros melampus | reverse complement strand
TCATAATGGCCTCTTGGGATCTTCCTGAAACCAGCATCATTTACAAATTTGATAAACATGCCATCAATGGCCTGATCCAAGTCATTAGTTAAATTATTGGACAGGCCAGGGACCTCCCTTCAAGCCCCCAAAGATCCATTAGTCACCAGCTGTGAATACACCTTTACTGTCCTATCTTCACTTCACGTGTTTTCTTCTTATCCACAAGGACATCTCAAACCAGGACATTCTTAAACAAAGTAAGATTGCATTCTGAAATCCTCTTTGGAAACAAGGAAGCAAGGGAGGGGAAGGGGTACAAAGGGAGCAGAGATGAAAGGAGTTTAACCTTTAGGTCTTCCCCTCCTTCCTTTCCCCCAGTCCCATGATGAATTCTATGACCTCAGTCTCCACAAAAGAATTCCCAGCCACCAGCTCAGGTAGAGAAAATTGGAAGAACTGAATTTAGGGTCAGAAAACCTGCATTCAGATCCATCTCTGCTTCTTCCCAGCTGTACAACCTTGAGCAAGTTTGTTAACTTCTCTGACTGTTTGCTCATCTGTAAAATAGGGATGCTCATGCCTACCTCACAGGGTTGTAGTTAGGATTAAATGGGAAAATGGATGTGAATGTTATTCTGTAAACTGCACCATGCAAGGGCTTCCCAGATGGCACTAGTGGTAAAGAACCCACCTGCGAATGCAAGAGACCTAAGAGACGTGGGTTTGATCCCCGGGTTGAAAAGATCCCCTGGAGGATAACATGGCAACTCACTCCAGTATTCTTGCCTGGAGAACCCCATGGACAGAGAAACCTGGTAGGCTACAGTCATAGGGTCGCAAAGAGTCGGACACAACTGAAGCGACTTAGCACAGTACAGTGAAAGTGAAGTCGCTCAGTTGTGTCCGACTCTTTTCAATCCCATGGATGTACCAGAAATCTACCAGGCTTCTCTGTCCATGGGATTTTCCAGGCAAGAGTACTGGAGTGGGTTGCCATTTCAAGCACTATACAAATGTAAGATATCATCATCATTATATACGAGTGCCTACTGTGTTCATCGATATAGGTTATAAAAAGATACATAGGCTATGGTCCTTGCCCTTGAGGAGGTCACAATTTCGTAGGGGAGACATGAAGTAGAAGCATAGAGCAAATGAGGAAATCAACCCTGAATATTCATTGGAAGGACTGATGCTGAAGACAAAGCTACAATACTTTGGCCACCTGTTGTGAAGAGCCAACTCATTGGAAAAGACCCTGATGCTGGCAAAGACTGAGGGCAGGAGGAGAAGGGGGCAATAGAGAATGAGATAGTTGGATGGCATCATCGACACAATGGACATGAGTTTGAGCAAACTCTGGAAGATAGTGAAGGAGAGAAAAGTCTGGGGTGCTGCAGTATGGGGTCACAAAGAATTGGACACGACTTAGCAACTGAACAACAAACAGAGCAAATGGCACAAGTCACTAAGGTAATTTAGAAAAGCAGAGGTCCCTTCAGACTGGGGGAAATGAAGGAAGGCTTCATGGATTTCCATCTGCACCTCAACGCGTAGCTTGGATCTGACAGAAATGGCTGAAAGAGGACAGCATTCCAGGTGAAAGAAGCTGGGAATGGGGACTTATGGAGCATATTTGTGGGGGCTGGAAGCAGTCCTGTTTGGCTGCAAGAGGCCATGAGGCTGGTTGGCCACATTGCAACTTGTTTAGACATGGTCATTTCCTAGCATACACATGACAGAGCACTTGGCCCTTCAGAAGGGGGCCCAGGATTTGAGCAGAGCCTCTGAAGTCTGATGTCTGCTACTTCTCAGCTTACCACCTGGGAGAAAAACAACTCTTCTGGAGGGTGGAGGCATCTGAAATGATTCCAGGAAAGTCACCATTTTCCTTATCTGCAGCTGAGAACTAGGTCTCCGGGAAGGGTGGGGACTAAGGCTGCATTTAAATCCTAGGAACCTTCTGCTGAAAGATTAAAGTGTTTTTACTGAATTAGAGTTATCCACCATATCTGAAAGGTTTCTTATTTTTCAATTCCATGTGGGGAATAGGAAGGGAGAAAAAATAGTTCAAGGACTCTCAAGGTCCATTTCCTGCCAGTTTTCTTTGGAGTTATACTTGTGATTTGGTGCCACCTGGTGTCCGAGATGGAATATAGCAGCCTCCTTCCTCAGTTGAGAGCCCCGGAGCGCCGCCCAGCATCTACAGAGGGAGGCCAGCTTCCTTCCAGTAGGTCGCTCTGGGGTATGCGTTAACAGAAAAAAAGAGGGAGGAAGAGAAAGTGCTGCTCCAGGCATGCCTCTTGCCCATCCTTTTTTCTGTCACTAAAGCTTCTATTTTCCTTAGACTGTCCCTGGAAATGTGTGCTTTCCCAAGGCCTATAGGTTTATGTTTGCTGTGTCCTCCTCCTTCCACCTGCCTCCCACTCACGCTTTCTTACAATGGCTGGAATATCTGCAACAGATGTGACAAGAGCTCTCTTTCAGAGCCGACCAAGAGACACTGCTGTGAGCCTCTGGGTGGCCAAGGGAGGAACAGTGAAAAGGTCTGGTTCCCCCTTGAGCTCAGGCCTAAGGGTTTCCTCCTGCATGAGTTATACTGGTCTAGAATGAGCTCAAACTCTTCCATAAGAAATTAGCTCCCGGAGGCTTCACTTTGCTTCGTGTGCATGCATGTTTAGTCGGGTCAGACTCTTTGTGACCCCATGGACTGTAGCCCACCAGGTTCTTCTGTCCGTGGAATTTTCCAGGCAAGAATACAGGAGTGGATTGCTATTTTCTTCTCCAGAAGATCTTCCTGACCCAGGGATCGAACTGCATCTCCTGCTTTGGCAGGCAGATTCTTTACCACTGAGCCACCTGGGAAGCTCCTTACACTTCCTACAGCCCTTCTAAATGGTTAGGAGAGGGAAAATGAGAGTAGAACAGCACGTGGTCCCCTTTGCCCTCAAACCCCATTCCTGAATAGATTCAAAGCAATCAATAAAACTAAAACTGAACTAGTCTGATGATGCCTCACAATGGGATAATACTAAAGGGTAGTTTGAGGGGGTCACTTGAATTGGGATGGCCAGAGCTGAGTAAGACAAGACTAAGCTGGTCAAGATGTGAACCCCTCTGCCACCGCCTGCATTCTCAGGTACCCTTGAAGTCTCCTTTTCTGTTGTGCCCATCTTCTTAGGCACAGCCTTTGCAGGCTCTTCTGAGTGTTGGGAATCTTAGGCAGCTCCCAGTTTGGAGTATGGATTGTGAGTGGGAGCGTGAAAATGGTTGAAGTGCAAATGGAAGGAGTCAGCTAGATCAGAATGCTTCCATTCTCTGATCACAAAATACATACGTTCCAGCTCTTCCCTGGTCCCTACAATTCAGGGCAGCATAGTGGATGCCCCCTAACTTGACTGGCCAAGAAGTTAACAAATCCCTTTTTATCCTGTAGTTTAGTTACAACCGGGTTGCCATTTAAAAATATATAACATCTGCTAGGAAACTAACAGATAATAAATCTAACAAAAGAACATACAAATAGTTGAGGGGTTAACTTAACATTTCTCGTCCTATCCTGGACCAACTAAAGGTGAACTTATCTGGTACAATGTACAGGGCACCCAACCAAGTCCTTTTGTCGGGACAACCTTGCAAAATCAAGTGAGGTCTGAAGTTAGAACAAGCTGCCTAGACTTCAGCCTCACATAGATCTGGTGAGATTGGCAGTCCCCGATTGAATCTGCCTCCCACCTTGCCTTCTGGCCTGGCACCCAGCTGCCTTCTGGTTCTGCAGTCCTCTTGACTCCTGGGATCCCTCACTCTTTCCAGCTCCCTGAGAGAGAAGCGCCCCACTGAAACTCCACTCCCTTCAAATGTCGTTTTGATGGTTTTTAGGACCTATGTTTCCATGAACATAAGTGTGCTTATGAATGTAACTGACCAAAACAAAAAAATTTGGATTCGAAACTGCTTCTGAAAATCTGAATCGTAGGTGGCTGTTCTATCATTCTCACTAGTATCTCGTTTAGTCCCCTAAAGTGGCCATGTGACCTTGATGGCAAACGCCATCTTTCCAAGAAACCAGCCTTCGCTGCATCAGCTCCTCGGACGGCTGCTCGCGCCTGTCTTTTCCGATTTCAAAGCCTTTAGACCGCCCACCGAGACCCTTTTTCCGGTCTGAGAAGCCTGGAAGGCTCTCAGGTCATTTGTGGAGCAGATGTGATTGACACCGTCGATGTCTAATGAATGCTCGTCTCCTTCCCAGCTCGGATTACTACTTCCGCTCTCGTTCCCAGCGTCTTTTTGATGACTCATCCCTCACATTCTTAGCTCACTGTCCTTACTAATACCCGCCCAGCCCGTTCTTTCTCTCTTCGCTCCTAGTTGTCCTCCACCCTTAGGGGAATGGTTTTTGTGAATCCTATCGGGTCTAGTCTTTACAGTGTACTTGAACCATATAGAAGCAACAAACGGAATTTCCGTGCAGGAACGTGTTTTTTTTTCATTATAAGGAGCTTAACCCGTCACTGTTCTTTCAGCTTTCCCTTTCTTGTGATGGGGTGGCTTTCTGCCTCTGTTTCCAGCTCAATGACAAACCCCAGGCAGCTCTTGAGTTCCTAGCAAAGGTCAAGCAGCCCCGCTCCCCTGGCTGGCCTCGCAGAGGGAGGAGTCAGGGGAGGCACGATTAGGGTTGGAAGTTTTCAAACATTTCTGTCAGTCTCTTGGGCATCTACATCAGGCCACAAGGGACAACTGTGCTTGGGACTGCAGCCCCAAAGAGGAACAGATCTTGAGTCGTTAATGGCGTGGGGAGGGGAGGGAAGTGGGCGATGGGGAAGGGGTGAGAAAAACAAGTCGGGGGCTGAAACCGAGCTTAAAAGCTGTCCTGCACCCAGTCCACTTACACAGGTGAATGCATGAACTTCCACCTGGGTAAGGGTCCTCACAGCATGCTTTGCTGGTTAGAGTCAAGTGAATCAAGCATTAATAGTAGATCTGTACTAGGAAGTGGGAAAGGGACTGGCTAAATGTGTTCCCTTTGGGCATTTGTAGGCTCAGCTGCTCTTTCTTGTTTACATGCTCATCACTACTTACTCCTTCTCTCTCTTATGCCACAGCTAAAACCTGTGATTGAAAGCTTCAGTCGCCTAGGTTTAACACTGCCTGTATAGGGCTTTGTAGGTAGTGGAGTATCATACCAAAGGCTAGAACCACCCCATCTGCAAAGTGCTCTCAGCTATTCAGAGGGAGCTTATGCACTTTGGTATTGTGTCTCTGGGAAGAAAGTAGTTTGTCACTTGGGGAAAAGAAGTTGCTTAGAAGTATGTAAGGCACCTTCCTTTTCTGTTCACTCCTCATCAGCCCTGCTGCTTTCCTTTTGGAGGACCCTTGGCTAAGTCCCATCCACAGCTCATTTGCATTGTCCAGGCTTGCCCCTCTGGCCTCTGAAAGGAATGTAGCCAATGAATAAGAAAGCAGCAGCATGCTTTCTGCCCCTGCTGGCATGAAGAGCAAGTAGGGACACAAATCCTGTCTCTTCCTCAGCTCTGCTTCCACCTCCTCTCCTTCATCTTCATCAAAAAAAACAATCCAGAAGCATTTCTCTACTCAAAACTGTCTGTCCTCGTTAGTTTACACACAGCCCTTGCCCTGACCATCAAAGGCAACGAGGGTTAAGTGACACCAAAAATGCAGAAAGTACACATGGAGATGGGGGAAGAGAAGTGGGTTAATGTGGTAAAATGTGTAGTCCAGAGATATTTGTGCCAGTGATATATCTGGGGTAAGTGCAGTTTGTGGCTAAGAAATCAGGATAAATGCACGTAATTGTAATGAAAAGTGGAGGTGGGCAGTTGTGAGAGTTTTAGACCTAGGTGGATTGGGACAAGCAAAGCTATTGCCTCTTAATTGTAAAAGGATTTCTAGAGGAGGTGGGATTTCAGAAATAGGTAAGTGACAGAACCAAACGGCCATAGGGTATTTACATCCTGCGATGGGAGTAGACTTAGATGGAGTAGACTTTGATCAGGAAAGCTTGAATAACTGCTGATTGTTCTTCTTTTTCCTCCTCTCTTTTCAGTGCACATTTGTTGAGTGCCAACTCTGTCCTAGATACTGGGAACATAAAAATAAGAATGATAGCAGGGACTTCCCTGGTGGCCCAGTGTTGGGGGTCCACCTTGCAATGCAGGGGACACAGGTGCTATCCCTGGTTGGGGAGCTAAGATCCCACATTCTGCAGAGTAACTAAGTGGATGCTGCGACTACCGAAGCCCAGGCACTCTGGAGCCTGTGTGCCACAGCTAGAAAGTCTGTGCACCACAATAAAGGATCCTACACGACCTAATGAAGATCCCGCAAGCCACAACTAAGACGCGATGCAGCCAAATGAATAACAAATAAATAATGTGCTTTAAAAAAGAGAATGAGAGCAAACAGTTATTGAGTACATACTATATGCCAGGTTCTGTGTTAAGCACATTATCTTATTTATGTCTCACATTGGCCTTATGATGTAGGTGTCGTTATTATGCACATGTTGCAGATGAGCAAACTGTGGTTCAAAGAGATGAAGTGACTTGCCCCAAGATCACACACCTGGCTGTACGTGGAAGTGGTGAGATTTGAATCTAGGCAGTTAGAATCTAGAGCCCATGAATTTAATCGGCGTACTTTACCTAATCTGCTAGTTGGATACTGATAGAAATGGAACTCCTTTGATGGCAAGGGAAGCTAAAATATGGAGGGCCAGGACTTTGAAAGCAGACCAGGTAAAGGAGAAGATCCCAGAAGCAGCAGCAGAACCCCAAGCCAGTTGTTTAGACAGACAGGTACAGCAAGCATCAGGGTAACCAGGATGCAGCAGACACTAGGAAGAAGCCCAGACTGGCAGGTGGTTGGCAGCCAGAATTTCTGGCAGCCAGTGACAGGGTATGCTATGGGGCCTGGGCATGATGCCAGATGTCAAAAGGTCTGGCAAGAGCTGGATAAAGCACTATTCTAGCAAAGACTAAGTGGCCATACAGGGCACCAAGGTAGGACTGAGGGGCTGGGGGCACCTGAATGAGGCTTAACAGATGGGCCCTAGGAAACAGCCCAGTTATTAGAGCTAGGAATCAACTCCATTCATTCATCCTCCCATCTATGTTCTTTCAACAACATATCTTGAGCTCTCACTATGTTTTAAGGCTACGCTAGGCTCTGGGGTAAGACACAGTCTATTGCGGTGTGACTCAGAACTATAAAACAGATAGCTACAAAACAATGATTACTTCTATATTAGAGACATGAACAGACTCTGTGTGGAGGAGGAAGGAGACTAACTTTCCTTGGGAGAGTTCACAAAGAATATTAACTCTAAGCTGGGTCTTCAAAGAAGAGGGGAAATTTCACAGACTCTGGAGTGGTAGGGAGGATTTCAGGCAGAAGGAATTTCATGAGCCAAGGTATAAAATTTTGAAAGAGTAGGCTACAATTGGAGAAAAATAAGCAATTCATACTGGATCATGGGGTATACAGCAGGGAGGAGGGGGGATATAAATCTGAAGATTTGAGGCCAGATTATGAAGGCTCTTGTGGGTGCTGCTTGACAATCTTGGACATTTTCCTACAAGTAAAGGAGACCCGGGCTCTTCCCCGGTGGCTAAGAGGTTAAAGTGTCTGCCTCTAATGCGGGAGACCTGGGTTTGATCCCTGGGTCGGGAAGATCCCCTGGAGAAGGAAATGGCAACCCACTCCAGTATTCTTGCCTGGAGAATCCCATGGACGGAGGAGCCTGGTGGGCTATACAGTCCATGGAGTCGCAAAGAGTCGGACACGACTGAGTGACTTAACTAACTAAAGGAGACCCAGCTGCAGTCTTTATGTTGATAATTGATGGGATTGCATTGAGGTGTTTCAGGAAGACTACGGGAGAAATAGTGTCCAGATGTACTGAAGGCAGGCAGATCACTCAGGAGGTTATTGCAATTGTGAAGGTAAAAAATGATGGGAGCTTGAATTAAGATAGTGACGGCAACTATTAGTTCAGGAAAATATTTCTGAGGGAGAACTGACAAGACACAGTGACTGATGTGAATGAGTAGGGAAAAGGAGTCACGGACAATGCCAAAGATTTCTTGATTGACAGCTGGATCTATAGTGACATCATTCACATAAAGACTGGAATATAGGGTGAGGAGTGGGCTTTACAAGAGGAGATACGTTTGAGTATGCTGAGTTGGAGGTGCCTAGTGTTGTGCTGGTAAATGTTTACCGGCTCTGAGTGCTGGAGGAGATCCTTAATTTACTGATTTAGGTGATGTAAATACACTCACCATAGCCAATTTCAAGCTACCAGTGTGGACGGAGGAGCCTGGAAGGCTGCAGTCCATGGGATCGCTGAGGGTAGGACATGACTGACTTCACTTTCACTTTTCACTTTCATGCATTGGAGAAGGAAATGGCAACCCACTCCAGTGTTCTTGCCTGGAGAATCCCAGGGACGGGGGAGCCTGGTGGGTGCCGTCTATGGGGTCGCACAGAGTCGGCTCGAACATGAGCCGACTTCAGTCACGACTGAAGTGACTTAGCCTTAGCCTAGTGTGACATCAACCCACTCACAAAATTCCTGAAAATGTTAACACTCAGTCTCAGGGACCCAGAAAGGACTTTGCCAGGTAACCAGGGGTACAGGATTCTGGTGGCATTATTTAAGTAATTTTGAGACCATACCACTGGATTTAGTTAGGATTTTCAAAACTCCAGTGGAAAAGCTAATGAGTTCATTAAACTGCTAACCCAAATCAAGCAAAATAAGAATGAATTATATGGTACTGAATGAAGGATGCAGAGAAGGCAATGGCACCCCACTCCAGTACTCTTGCCTGGAGAATCCCATGGACAGAGGAGCCTGGTGGGCTGCAGTCCATGGGGTCGCGAAGAGTCAGATACGACTGAGCGACTTCACTTTCCCTTTTCCCTTTCATGCACTGGAGAAGGAAATGGCAGCCCACTCCAGTGTTCTTGCCTGGAGAATCCCAGGGACGGCAGAGCCTGGTGGGCTGCCGTCTATGGGGTCGCACAGAGTTGGTCACGACTGAAGCGACTTAGCAGCAGCAGCAGAATGAAGGATGATTATGGCTTTTGTTTGGAGTACTGCTGCTGGATTTAAGGAACACCTTTCTCTTTCTCTTAAGTTAGCTATACTAATAACAACTAGTAAACTGTACTTTTGTAAACAGAAATGAAACTTTCTCCATGACTGATTTCTCCAGAATTTGAAAACTCTTATTGAGTATTATTTCAATGATAGTATAATTATTTGCATAAGTTCAATAAGAATCTGTCCTCCTTATAACAGGACATAATTAGAAACATTGTATATATAACCCAAGATGTTGATTGGAATGTCATATTTGAAAATAATGTGCTAGAATCAGATATGACTAGACAGTTTTACAGAACTAAGATTGACTTTATAGAACAATGCTTACAAAGTCCTCTTGAAAAAAACTGTCCTGGTACCTGGCTTACAGATTTCCCAGATTTACAGGTGAATAAAGAAGGTCACTTCTTACAAGGAAGGCCCAGGAATCTTGGGCTATTTGGGGGACCTCAAGAAAGGAGGAATTCACCTACATCTATAAGTATTGCAAGTAAAATCTGGTGGCAAGTTCTTGGCTTGGCTTCAATAAGGCCTTTGAAAGTCTAATGTAGAATTCTTTATGAAAAGTTCCAGGAAAGCAAAGTTTAAAAAGTGTATGTGGTCAATTACCATTTTTTGCTGTATTTATGTAAATAATCAGGCCAAATCTAATGAGATGAGATGTAGTTTGTAAACAAGAATCAGAAAAGTTGGGGGTGACTGTAGAGAGAAATCTTGTGTTCCATAGAAAACTATAGTGCACCTCTGTTGGTTATTAGATTGTAGTCCTGTTTGTTGTCTTTGAACTGTTTTTCACCTCTTAGTAAACTACATTTTATTTTCTACTTTGTTGTCTACCTGGAAATTGGACTGAATCCTGTCAGCCTGCACATTTTGTTAGTCCTTACCAGCTTCTTAATTCTTCTAGTTTTCCTCAATATCTGGCATTTCCAATTTACAAACTGGCATTTCCAATTTTTCTCTCACCCTCTTGACTTGGTGCTGCTGAGAACTAAAACATCACTGCCCAGGTCCTTACTGGGATTCAAGGTTGTCTGGTAGCTGACCTTCCCCCATGACCTAAAGAAGCAATGTAAGCTGAAGCTGGACAACTTAATGTAAACCTCAAGGGGCACCACCACAGCAGATCATATATGGGCAACCTTTGTGCCTGCCGCTGTGTGGGTCACTCAGGAAGTTCACTGGAACACTTGCATCTTTCATGTTCTGCTCCAGGAAACAACCACGCAAACTTCAAGCTAGAAAACCCATCAGATTGCCAATGGTGTCCTCATTCCACTAGTGTAAGGAAATCTTCGAGCCCAGTGTATAGACATCGTCTTGGCTGGCTGCTTTCTGGACTCAGAAACTGGGTTTATAATCTGCTCCAACCACTAACTTTTGTAGTTATTTTATTTCCCCAGAAATTCCCCTCATTAAATGCCCAATGGCTCATATCATCCAGCAAATATCCTCTACTTCCTAGTTTTAACATATGGTTCAACTAGTATCTAATAAGCAAAACTGAGAAATGGACTTAAATTGCTTAGAGAAAAGAATAATATCTTATCTTTGGTCTGTCCAGTTCAGTCTTGGCAAAGAATTTTTTTTGTTGTTGTTGTTGCACTGGGTCTTTCCTGCAGTGTACAAGCTCTTCACTGTGGTATGCGGGCTTTTCTAGCTGCAGCACATGGGCTCTCTAGTTGTAGTTCAGTTCAGTTCAGTCACTCAGTCATGTCCAACTCTTTGCGACCCCATGAACCACAGCACACCAGGCCTCCCGGTCCATCACCAACTCCTGGAATTTACCCAAACTCATGTCAATTGAGTCGGTGATGCCATTCAACCATCTTATCCTCTGTCGTCCCCTTCTTCTCCTGCCTTCAATCTTTCCCAGCATCAGGTATGAGAATTTTAAAAATTTGTATGTAGAACGAAAGTGTTACTTTTCTACAAAATATTTCAGATTGCTTCAAAATGCATTTAAAATTTTATTTCCATGCCACTTTATTGAATTTTCATACAGTTCCTGTGAAGCAAATAGAAGCTGATATTGTTCCCGTTACCCTTCAAAAGTGAAATCAGAAAAAAAAAAAAAAAAAGGAGGAGGGGCTTTTATTTAAAATCATCCACAAGGTCTATAGTAGAATGATCAGTTTTCCCAGGACCCTGGAATAGCATCTTAGACCAATATCATGCCTTTGACTGCACTAAGCATATGAGGTTATAAATTGGCATGTGCTCAATTGAATGCTCTTCCTAGATCTACGAAACAAACTGTTATTCATCCTGGAATAGTTGCTTGTCCATTTTTCTTTAAGCAGAAAGAATACATAGGATATATTTTGTTTGTTCAGGTTTTTTTGTCTTCTGGAGAAAAGTAATTTTATGATTTTCAGGAATGTGGAGACCATGTGACCAAGTCCTATTTTTCAGATAAAACTGCAAGATTTAGCGAAGTAGCCCTATAAATCTGGAATTCATATCTTATGATCTCATCTTTTTTCTTCCTCTTGTATCCCATTGACTGTCACTTGCCCATGCCATTAATTATTACCTAGAAAACATTTTTAATGTTTAAAAGAGTCTCTTAGGGAAACTCTGTTGTTGTCAATTTTGTTCAGGTTTTTTTGTCTTCTGGAGAAAAGTAATTTTATGATTTTCAGGAATGTGGAGACCATGTGACCAAGTCCTATTTTTCAGATAAAACTGCAAGATTTAGCGAAGTAGCCCTATAAATCTGGAATTCATATCTTATGATCTCATCTTTTTTCTTCCTCTTGTATCCCATTGACTGTCACTTGCCCATGCCATTAATTATTACCTAGAAAACATTTTTAATGTTTAAAAGAGTCTCTTAGGGAAACTCTGTTGTTGTCAAAGTTTGCAAAAGTGTTCAAAATGCCACCATACTGTGTACACTGCTGAGATAAAAGGCTATGTAATAGAAGTCCTTTATTGTCAATAAAGCAGAGCTTTATCGTAAATTTTAAAAATCAGCAGCACAGCCAAATGCAACGAGCTCTGAAATCATGTCATAGAATGAATGGACTACTGAAATGGTTCTCATTATTTCTCCTTGATAGCTTTTAAGAGAGAATTTTGATATTTCATTTTGTCTGTATTTTACACTTGCAAGATCAGTTCATAGACATTTTACAATTAGTGTATATAAGAAAGTTTGCCACATTCTAAGTAATAGAAAAGCTTATCAGAGAAATGGCCATTTCAATAAAAATTCTACTGAATCTTATACCATGGCTCCTATGGAAATTTATCAAATAAAAAAAAAGACATTGCACAACAAAGGAAACTATAAGCAAGGTGAAAAGACAGCCTTCTGAATGGGAGAAAATAATAGCAAATGAAACAACTNGAAAGCGGGCACCAAAGAATTGATGCTTTTGAACTGTGGTGTTGGAGAGGACTCTTGAGAGTCCCTTGGACTGCAAGGAGATCCAACCAGTCCATGCTAAAGAGATCAGTTCTCTGTGTTCATCAGATGGACTGATGTTTAAGCTGAAACTCCAATAATTTGGCCACCTGATGCTAAGAGATGAAAAGACCCAGGGTCATTGGAAAGGATCCTGATGTTGGGAAAGATTGAGGGCAGGAGGAGAAGGGGACGACAGAGGATGAGATGATCGGATGGCATCACCGACTCAACAGACATGAGTTTGGGTAAATTCCGGGAGCTGGTGATGGACAGGGATGCCTGGTGTGCTGTGATTCATGGGGTCACAAAGAGTCGGACACGACTGAGTGACTGAACTGAACTGAAGTGACATTAGCAGAGTCTGACAGTTGATAACCAAAGTGAGGAATCTTAGAGTGGTGTGGTGTAGTGTGATTCCATATATTCCTGATGTTGGGAAAGATTGAGGGCAGGAGGAGAAGGGGACGACAGAGGATGAGATGATCGGATGGCATCACCGACTCAACAGACATGAGTTTGGGTAAATTCCGGGAGCTGGTGATGGACAGGGATGCCTGGTGTGCTGTGATTCATGGGGTCACAAAGAGTCGGACACGACTGAGTGACTGAACTGAACTGAAGTGACATTAGCAGAGTCTGACAGTTGATAACCAAAGTGAGGAATCTTAGAGTGGTGTGGTGTAGTGTGATTCCATATAAACTATCAAGGGAATGTATGAAAATAATTTCCCACAAAATAAAGGCTTTCCTGTAGTCAGCTTAGGGAGAGCTGGAAGATGGTAGTTGTTAGAATCATCTTCAAATACTGATGGTTTCACAATTAGTTTCTTCTGTTTCTCATGTAAAAAAAAAAAAACACTTTGATATCCTTCTCTTGCCACCCCAAAAAGAACCAAAAAACCCCCTTTCTCCCCACTCACTAAGAACATAAACCCTATAGCTTGTTCCTAGGCTAGAGATACAGAGCATACTGCAATTAAAATGTGAGTACCACCTATTAGGTATACCAAATGCTTTCTATTTTGTTTGTAACTGTCTTATTCATATGACAGAGTGAAGATAAAAGGCATCAAGTGGAAGGGTTGTACACCACCACCACACCCTGCCGCTTGCCACCTTCTCAAGCTTTGGTGGAAGTCTAAGCCTAAATGGTAAAGAATCTGCCTGCAATGCAGGAGACCTGGGTTCCATCGCTGGGTCAGGAAGATCCTCTGGAGAAGGGAATGGCAATCCACTCCAGTATTCTTAGCTGGAGAATCCCATGGACAGAGGAGCCTAGCGGGTTACAATCCATGGGGTACAAGGAGTCATAGACACGACTGAGTGACTAAATGAGCATTTGGGATCCATTCTCCAAGTAGCAATTGAAATGTGCTTGAAGCCATTTTCACCAAAATGTGGGGACAGTTACAGTCCCTGAGTGGAACCAGGGTTCATTTATCCCTGTATTCACATTGCCTGGCCTAGTGAAAGTGAAGTCGCTCAGTCGTGCCCGACTCTTTGCGACCCCATGGACAGTAGCCTGCACCAACCTCCTTCATCCATGGGATTTTCCAGGCAAGAGTACTGGAGTGGGTTGCCATTTCCTTCCCCAGGGAAACTTCCCGACCCAGGGATCAAACCCAGGTCTCCCACATTGTAGACAGACGCTTTACTATCTGAGCCACCAGGGAAGTAGGTACTAAATAAATTAGCTGACCAAAGATTCACCTTGCTTTTGTCATCCAGAGTAAATCAATTTTGTCTCATGAATGTGTTCCTGAGTTTGGTACACAGAGAAACAGTAGATTTAATCTGTAAAATCAGGAACTCTACCTAAACAGCTAATAAAGGAATGAAACTCCATCTTGACAGAAGTTTGATAAAGTTGTCTGTTGGTGAGGTTTGGATGAAAATGTGTACTTTCAAACATGTTAGTGAGGAAATGTAAACTGTACAACCTTTGTAATTTGTCAACGACCATCGAAATAAATGCATATGCCCTATGACTCAACAATTCTACTTCTGAGAATTTATCCTGCATAAAACCTTTCTCACATATGTACACAGAAGAGGATAGTCACTGAAGAATTCTTCACACTATCAGGAGACAAGAAATAATGTAAATGTCCGTGCATAGAGAACTGGTGAAATAAATTATGGTCTATACATGTAACAGAATTCTGTCTGATGTTGAAAATGATTAAGATAGAATTATATAAACTAACATAGAATGATCTTCAAGATATTATGGTTGAGTGAAAGAAGTTAGGTGCAGAACAATGTGTTCAGTATGCTATTGCTTATGTAAATAAACAAAATATGATGGGAGGAAGGGATACAATACATGCTTTTATTTGAAAAGAAGATATCTGGAAGGTTCCAAAAGAAACTGGTAACAGTGGTTCAGTCTGGCAGGAGAAACTGAAGAATTTCAAGGACTGGAGGAAGAGACTTGCTTTTCACTCTGAATTATTTCAGTTTCTAGCAACCCACTCCAGTATTCTTGCCTAGAGAATCCCAGGGATGGGGGAGCCCGGTGGGCTGCAGTCTATGCAGTAGCACAGAGTCAGACACGACTGAAGCGACTTAGCAGCAGCAGCAGTAGCCATGTGTATAGACTATCCACTAAAATTTTTAATTTAAAAATGTTAAAAAGTAAACATCTTAGTTTCCAAGGAGAGTGCTTTTTAAAACTCACTGGCATAATATGAGTTACCATTTATATCAGAAAAATTGGAGAGGGGGGAGTATACCTAGATAATTACTTATAGAAGCATAGAACATCGCTGAAGAGGAGGTTTGGCAGCTGGGGACTCAGGTAGGAGGGAGATGTTTCTTTTTGTAACTTTTCATTTAAAAAAATATATACATATATATAATAAAAATGAACATTTTTGTTGTTTTTAAAGTATACAGAATGTGTAGCGGAAATAGAAAGGAAAAGGTATCTTAGGAAGTAGGAACAGCGAGCTTGGTAGTTTAAAATCCTGACTCTTTTAATTACTGTTGTTACTGTGTGCATACTCAGTCACCTCTGACTCTTTGTGACCCCATGGACTGCAGCCCGCCAGGCTCCTCTGTCCATGGGATTCTCCAGCAGGAATACTGCAGTGAGTTGCCATATCCCACTCCAGGGGATCATTCTGACCCAAGGATTGAACCTGCATTTCCTGCATCTCCTGCACTGGCATTTGGATTCTCACCACTGCACCACCTGGTAAGCCCTGACTCTTTTAATAGCTGTGTCATATTGGGCAACTTGCTGAATCTCTAGGCCTATTATGTAAAATCTTCATGGGGATGTTGTGTAGATTACATGGAAAATATATATGTAGAGCACATTTCTTATGATAGCATCTATAGGAGGTTAGTAATTTGTAGTCATTATTATCACATAGATGAAATTCTTCTGATTCCAAAAGGGTTTCAATTATTCTAGTGAAGCAATTGAAAAGCATAAACCTTGGATTCTGTTCAGTTCCTTCCGTTGTGTAACAGTCCCATAACATGGTGTTGGCACTGACCTATATAAGTGAGAAGCCCAAGAGTTGCTGCAAAGCAACCCAAGGCAGCGTAGTACGTCTTTATGTCACCAGTTGATTAAATGCTGACATCGTCTGCTTGTGATTTCTCACAAAAGCTGTATCAAATGAACAAAGAGATTTTTAAAATGTAAAACTACAGACTTGTAAAATCCAGAGAGCATTCAGCACTTCATCTGCATTCCTTTTTTGTCTTTTCAGGGTCACATTGTTAATACTATAACAAACCTATTAGTATGTTATAAAGGTACTAACCATGATCAAATGTAATTTGATTTTCTGTCTCGGTCATATTGTTTGAAATGATTAGCATATCTCTTAACTATTCTAATGGCAAATAGATGTACGAACCTGACTGATGATATGTCTGTTGGTAAAAAAATTCCAGACTCCAGATATTTATTCTTTTATCTCAGCAGTGCTTGCATAAATGTTTCATTTTTGGAATTTCCATAAAAAGAGGAGGGTACTTATGATGACTCTTTATACATACACATATCCACATAAAAATGTTTACACTGAAAGTTTGTTTTCATAATTGCTAATGTCATGTATTTTGCAGCATGAAATAATTCCAAAATGTACGTAAGTTTTTATGTTATTCTTAATAGATGATAGATCTTCCTGGTGGCTCAGAGGTTAAAGCGTCTGCCTCCAATGCGGGAGACCCGGGTTCGATCCCTGGGTTGGGAAGATCCTCTGGAGCAGGAAATGGCAATCCACTCCAATATTCTTGCCTGGAGAATCCCATGGACTGAGAAGCCTAGTAGGTTACAGTCCACGGGGTCGCAAAGAGTAGGACACGACTGAGCGACCTCACCTCACCTCACCTAATAGATGAAATCCCTTGAACTTGTTTCCTAACTTGCATGGATAACAGTTACATTTCTTCTTTTCAGCTGTAAACTTGATAAAGGATAAGGCAGAGGATAAGAGCACTAACATTTTGTAATGACTGCTCTAATCTGAATTCTGACAGAGCTGGTGAAAAGGAGCTAGGATACAGCATTAGATTCTTTCTGGTGCAGCGTTACAATAATAGAAGACCAGCGACCCACTGAGGCAAAACCGAGGGTTGCACCAAGTACACAGGAGATTTTTGATGCTTGGAGATTACAAAGGATTCCTGAAAGGGCACTTACATTTATAGATCTGGATTCAGAGTCAACCACTGAGCATCTACTGTGGGTAGATAAGTTTACATACATGTTACTTCAGTATCTTAGTCAACCACTGAGCATCTACTGTGGGTAGATAAGTTTACATATATGTTCAGTATCTTTTATTTTTAGATTGATATACAAAACATTCTGGCTCAGGTGGGGAAATACCAAGTGTTTTTTTTTGTATATTATGCTCTTGAGAACTGACACACAGACAATAACCTTGAGTTGTTGTTTAATCTGAGTAGCTATCAGTAACAATAATGTAGGCTGAGCCAAGACTTTAGAGAAAATATATTAGGCTATCAAGGAGAAATATTAATGTAAAAAAACCCTCAGATATTTTAAATTTCATAAAGTAGATTCTGCTGGGTCAGTATTTTTCTTTTAATGTATATTTTACTATTTTTTCCTAATTATGGAAGAATGCAAGAAAATAAGCTGCCATGGAGTAAGTCTTGCTGTAAAGGAAACACAGTCATGACTCCTGATATGCACAGCTCTCTTAGGATGCTGAACAGGTTTTTTTCTCAGCAGTCCCTTCCTCCAATACATGAGGACCAATACGTTCATTGTCCTATTACATCTTTTGCTGATTAAAATTTATGAAAGTCTTATGTGTGCCCTTTTGTCTGCATTAACATGTGATTAGTCTTGACATATCAAATGTATTCTGAAGTTCATTTCATTGGAAGTGTATCATGTATTTTATAAAGCAATGTGTCTCCACTGATACATTAAGACAATACACTGACTTGAAATTACAAATGATCTGGTTCTTTTAAAATGAAATATAATTGATTTACAATATTATATTAGCTTCAGATGTTCAACACAGTGATTCAAAAATTTTTTATAGATTATAGTCCACTTAAATTTACCATAAAATGTTGGCTGGTCCCTGCTTTTGTCTGTTTTCCAATAACTTTCCAAATTATCAAATGAAGCAGAACCCTTACTTTAAGTAAAAACATATAACTGTGACTTTTCAGTATTTTCTCAATCTCTTTGTGCTGTCAGATTGAAGAGTCTCCAGCACTCCAGTGTGTTGTCTGTAGGAGGAGACAGAAATTGCATCTCAGGCCTCCCTGGAGGCTAGGGATATGGTCCTTTGTAACCCTGAAGAACTGTTTTGTTTTCTGATGGACTAACTTGAGGGACAAATATTTCAGTCTTTTTCAACCCAAATGGTATCTTAATTCCATGGGAAATGTTAGAGACAATACTGAGGTATCAGTATAATCTATTGATATTGTGCTATATGAATTACTCTTCATTTAAATGGTAAATTGATAAAAATGGATTTTTGTGCACTATAAACATAGTGGAAACAGTGTCAGACTTTATTTTGAGGGGCTCCAAAATCACTGCAGATGATGACTGCAGCCATGAAATTAAAAGATACTTACTCCTTGGAAGAAAAGTTATGACCAACCTAGATAGCATATTAAAGAGCAGAGACATTACTTTGCCAACAAAGGTCCGTCTAGTCAAGGCTATGGTTTTTCCAGTGGTCATGTATGGATGTGAGAGTTGGACTGTGAAGAAAGCTGAGCACCAAAGAATTGATGCTTTTGAACTGTGGTGTTGAAGACTCTTGAGAGTGTCTTGGACTGGAAGAAGATCCAACCAGTCCATCCTAAAGGATACCAGTCCTGGGTATTCACTGGAAGGACTGATGCTAAAACTGAAACTCCAGTACTTTGGCCACCTCATGTGAAGGTTGACTCATTGGAAAAGACTCTGATGCTCTGAGGGATTGGGGGCAGGAGGAGAAGGGGACGACAGAGGATGACATAGCTGGATGGCATCACTGACTCGATGGACATGGGTTTGGGTAAACTGCAGGAGTTGGTGATGGACAGGGAAGCCTGGCGTGATGCGATTCATGGGGTTGCAAAGAGTTGGACACGACTGAGCGACTGAACTGAACTATGTATCCACAGTGAGAGCTGTAGTCATAGGGACCACAGTTAACACACAGTACCTGGCGCATGTGGTAGGTGTGTTACATGCACTGTCTCAGTGAACTCTTTCTATAAGGGATCCCATAGTAAATATATCCGCCAGCTTAGTGTGCCACACAGCCTCTGCAGTAAAACTCAATTTGCCCTTAGAGAGCAAAAGCAGCCATAAATAAATAAGCTCTGCTGTGTTCCAGTAATGGAGAAGGCAATGGCATCCCACTCCAGTACTCTTGCCTGGAAAATTCCATGGACGGAGGAGCCTGGTGGGCTGCAGTCCAAGGGGTCACTAAGAGTTGGACACGACTGAGCAACTTCACTTTCACTTTTTACTTTCATGCATTGGAGAAGGAAATGGCAACCCACTCCAGTATTCTTGCCTGGAAAATCCCAGGGATGGGGGAGCCTGGTGGGCTGCCATCTATGGGGTCGCACAGAGTCGGACACGACTGAAGCGACTTAGCAGTAGCAGCAGTGTTCCGGTAAAACTTGGTTTATCATCACAGAAATGTGAATTTCATATAATTTTCATATTTCACAAAATGTTTTTCTTAAAAATAATTTTTTTAAATGTTAATGGAATAATTGTTCTTAACTCACTGCACTGGCCATACAAAAACAAAACAGATTGCAGGAAAGCATAGTCATTATCCTGTAATAACTTATAATGGAAGAGTATGTAAAAAAGGAATATGTATTTATATGTGTATGTAACTGAACCACTTTGCAATACACCTGAAACTGACACATTATAAACCACTATATTTCATTAAATTTTTT
>SJXQ01000919.1:469960-552446 GCA_006408695.1 Aepyceros melampus | reverse complement strand
CTCTGTTGTTAGTATTATATGGCCCTCATTCCTTCTGCCCCCTGCCCCCCGCCACCCTCTCCTTCTCCTCTCCTCTCCCCTGCCCTCCTTCCTGTTCCATATTCCCTTGTCTCCATCATCCCGGGATGTGTTGGTCCAGGGGAAGGTGTTTGCTGAGTGGCGAGCTCATAAATGCATGGCTGTGGGTGAAGTCAGTGCCTTTTCTCTGCTGGGACATCTCTGGTCATCTCAGTCTGAGCTGCTCGTCTCTTCCCAGCAATGCTGGGCCCAGGAAGCAGGGTGGGCACTCAGCCTACTAGAGAAGGTGCCATTATCCCAGCCATGTTCATCCTGGAGGTCCCAAGGCCTGCCATGCCCTCCCTCTCCAAAACTCCATTGGCCCAGAGTCCCAGGGCTGAGGGCAATACCTCTGCAGGGCACCCCACAAGCCTACCCTTAGTCCAAGAAGCAGTGGCAGCTGTGACAGGCTGGGTAGGGAATGGAACTGGAGGCAGGTTTGTTTGTTTAACTGATTTATTTAGCTGCGCAAGGTCTTAGTTGTGACACACAGCATCCTCAGTCTTCGTGTGGCAGGCAGGACCTTTTAGTTGCAGCATAAAAACTCTTAGTTGTGGCATGTGGGATCTAATTCCCTGACCAGGAATCGAACCTGTGCTCCTTGCATTGGGAACATGGAGTCTTAGCCACTAGGCCACCAGGGAAGTCCCAAAGTATGGAAAGGTTCTGATGGGTTTTGTGCTTTAAGCCAACTTTTTCACTCTCCTCTCTCACTTTCAACAAGAGGCTTTTTAGCTCCTCTTCACTTTCTGCCATAAATTACTTCAAATAATGTTTTCCTAGTTTGCCTAAGATCGAAAGGTCAGATTGTTAAATCTCCATGTTCTTATCAAGAACTCCGTTGCACCATTTCAAAATGAGGTCATTTTGCTTTCCCCATAGGGTGTTCCTCATCTAAAAGTTTCTGTAAAGATCCAACATTAATGCTTGTGATTTCTATCACAATCATAGCATGGGCGTCCCAGGTGGCTCAGTGATAAAGAATCTGCCTGCCAATACAGGACACACAGGTTCAATCCCTGGGTCAGGAAGATCCCCTGGAGGAGGAAATGGCAACCCACTCCAGTATTCTTGCTTGGAGGAGGAAATGGCAACCCACTCCAGTATTCTTGCCTGGAAAATTCCATGGACAGAGGAGCCAGGCAGACTACAGTCCATGGGGTCCCAGACAGTCAGACATGACTGAGCACCTGAGGACAAACCACTTTGCCGTATGCTAGAATCTCACACAACATTGTAAATTAACTATGCTTCAATTAAAAAAAAATCACACAATTTTAAAGAGTTGGATAGTGACTTTTATTTCAACCTCAAACCCAGAACAGAAATTCTTGCTGAAAGATGATTCTAGGCCTCTAGCCTCCAGCTGAAGGTTGCCCAGAGCTTGGAAAGTTCCTGACTTGGTAAAGCAGGTCATCCAATTTAAGAACAGATGTAATGTTAGAAAAGTTTTCCTTATGTTAAGCCAGACTTGTCTCCCTGTGTAACTTCCAGCAATTTGGTCCTGGCTCAGGCTTTGGGAGCAGTTTTTTATAAGTTATGTATCTTCTCTTTCTTCTAAACAAAAATTCCGGTTTCTTTAGCCTCATCTGACATTGTTTCATTCATTCCCTCTTCATTATCTGGATCACGTGTTATTGACATAATGGACATATTTGCAGTTAAACAGTATGCTAAAATACAGCACCCAGAACTAAATACCGGTCCAAGAGTAGAGGGAGAATGGCCCCTGGACTCTGATTCTTTTACTGTATGTAGTCTCAGCAGCAGCCACTAGTCTGTTGAGGGGGGACTTCTGCAGAGAAACTGTATCCTTCACCTGATGTTCTGTTCTCTTTGTGTCTTTAACTTATAGAACTTCACTTTTAAAACTTCACTCATTTATAAAATCTAATTTATTGGGCATAATCTTTTCAGCCTGAAAGATTTTGTAATATAGTTTCATGTCTCTCACTCAACATATTACATATATTTGGGATCATTTAGAAGAAAAGTAACAATCACAAAACCTAAAAATGCAGTTTTCATCACCCTCATGGCCCCACACAGGCCAATAATAGCTATCAGCTTGACATCTGTGTTTCCTAAATATGCCATTTAAGGACTTTATTCTGTATGCAACTGTTTCTACTTTAACAGAAGTTTTAAGGGATGTTTACTTGATACCTGGGAAGTTCGAAGACACAGGAACAGGCTCAGATTCCACCTTAAGTACAGTGAAGCCAAGACCGTGCAGAGAGAGAACATCAAGCAACACTAAGGTTATTGACCAAAAATATTGTCCTTCTAGTGGGACAAGTTTCTTTAAAGATAGACAGACTACGTACGAAACAGAAACAGACTCAGATGTAGAGAATCGACTTGTGGTTGCCAAAGGGGAGAGGCAGGTTGAAGAGGGATGGATTGGGAGTTTGAGGTTAGCAGATGCAAATTATTGTGTGTAGAGAATAAATAAATAACAAAGTCCTACTGTACACACAGGGAACTCTATTCAATATCCTATGATAAACCATAATTGAAAAGAATATGAAAGAAGAATGTGCGTATGTGTATAACTGAATCACTTTGCTGTACAGCAGAAATTAACACAACATTGTAAATCAACTAAACTAAAAAGACAGATGATAGATATGTGAATAATACATTTTGTAATATGGAAATAATGGGGGAAGGGGCTTCCCTATGTTAGTGAGAAATTGAGGTGGGGGAGCTGCTGGAATTGCACATGGCATGGTTATTATCTCCAAGTAGAGTATTTCCGCTACAATTCAGGATCTGCATAAAACAATTTAACTGCAAAAGAAACAAGAAGCAGCCACTGCAGAGGTTTATAAGAACCTGGAGAAACTTATAAGCTTGCTGTTTAATACTAACTCAGTATACTATATTGTATCACTTCCTCTATTCCACTTTAATTATTTGAGGGTCTTAAACTTTAATAAAATAAAAACACAAAATTAGCATTCATTGCTTCAGAAGTCCAAGGCAGGCTTCAAGAAAATTTTGAAACTTCATATTTTACTTTTCTACAATTTATAAAATTTAAGAAAAACATAGCAAGAGAATATTAAAATGAATTAGACCCTTTTCTCTTCCTACATTTTATTTTTACATACTGTACAGGGTGCATAAGCTAAGGGTCAGCCACTTTCTATTCCTTCACCAGAAATCCCTAAAGTCGATTTCAAATAACTTCATCTGAAAAGATAATACTTATCACGCAATTCCAAACAAAATAAAGTATAATAATCACAGTCATAAAAAAAATGCATGAGGGCAGAAATTCATAAGAGAAAATACAAGTTTAACTAGGTTGATATCATGTAAATATTCTCAGCTCCACTTCTCCAATGTTAGATAATAGATATCTGAAGGTATTTTCTGTACTTTTAAGTAAATAAACTCTATGGAGTTTAACAAATAATTACCAAAACAATAATTTAATATTGTAGCTGTTATTAAAAATCCTTAAGGTAATTCCATCAGAGATGAAACATCCACTTTATCCACTATAATAGGAGTTACTAATTGATAATTCTCTCAACACTCCCTTGAAACATTGGGTTTTGCAGTGCTGAAGCTTTTCTTCATGTCACAAATTGCCCAAAAATCAAGTGTATGGCAATTAGACTCTCTTCAAGGGAAAAGAAGAATTGTAGGGGGGAAATGTGGCTTAAGTGGCTTCTTGGGAGCTTTTTCCACCAACTTTGCGAGTGCCAACTTGGGAGTAACTGAGAGAACAACAAATTTAAAGAAATCTAAATGTCCATCTCACAGTTTACCTAGACGAGGTGGGACTCTGGAGCAGGCAAACAGTACACTTGAATACAAAATCAAAGCATTGTATACAAAATTTTGGATCTGGGGCTACTGGTCAAGGAGGAAAACAGGACTACATGGGAACTACCTTGCAGTTCAGTGGTTAGAACTCCACACTTTCACTGCCAAGGGTCTGGGCCCTGGTCAGAGAAGTAAGGTCCCTCAAGACACACGACATGGCCAAAAAAAGGGGAAAAGAAGTAAAACAGTTCTACAAGAAGTATTAATCAGACAATTGAGGAATTTCAAAACAAGGTAAGAAACTTTGCTACTGCTGGACGAAAGAACTGCACTAAAAAAAAATCACAAAATATTAAAAGATTGGGAACATCTTACACATAACCTATACATTTCTCAATTTAACCAGTTTAAGGAATTCAACAAGCAACAAAATCTACCTCTTAACTATGTTAGCTTTTTTTTTCTAATTTGTTCACTTTTATATAGTTCATTTTATGGAAAGAGCTATAGAAATGTTTCCAAATGTTTCAATAAAATTAGACTAAGCAAATTGCATACAATTTTTTCCTTCTCAAAAGAATAGATAAATGCTGCAAAGAAATATTTAGTCAACTATCTAATGTATTTGTCTTTAGAGAATCATATATATATATATATAATTTCTTTGAAGACCCTGAAATTGGCATTGCTAAATATCAGTGCACAGAAGTTCAGAATGTGAATGTAACAAACACAACTTCTGGGGGTCCTGCTTCCCCAGATATCAGATGCAACCATTAACAACACCATATTCACGCTACAGACTGACAATGTAAAACTAGTAGCCAAGGGCTTCAAACAAAAGTAAGACGTGGTTATTTTATTGGGCACAAGGGAAAACACAAGCCAATGAGAGAAACACTATGTGAAGCCATACTTATTTTTACACTGGAGTCACCAGCTATGAAGAGTATTTTTCTGTTTAGAAATAAATGAAATCCTAAAAATGAAGATCACTTTAGCTGCATACACTATAGAAGGTCATTATTTACACGAATGTTTCATGTTCAAAGAATCATTACCTAATTAATGCTGCATAAGTAGGAATTATTCCACTTATGTAAAATTGAAAAACATGTACCAGTATGAAATGATGTATAGTTTAGTGATGCAAACAAAAGAGGTGAAACTAAAAAGAATAGCAAATAAAATAAACACAAAATTCAGGGGTAGGAGGAAGAGGCACACAAGAGACTCAATGACACTGGTAATGGCGATGTCTCATTTCTAACATTTGAGTGTGGTTCCCGGGTATCTGTTGCATTATTTTCCCTCGACAATGTTTTTAAGTTCAGTAAAGTTACAGGGCTTGAATTTTGAAGGAATTCAAAATTCCTTCAAAGGAATAGGCAGACTTGAAGCCAATATGAATGAAGGAAAAGCAATAGGACTGACCGTTATTTGTATGGGACTATGACGCTGACTCTGGCAGAGTGATGGCACCCCACTCCAGTACTCTTGCCTGGAAAATCCCATGGACAGAGGAGCCTGGTAGGCTGCAGTCCATGGGGTCGCTAAGAGTTGGACATGACTGAGCGACTTCCCTTTCACTTTTCACTTTCATGCATTGGAGAAGGAAATGGCAACCCACTCCAGTGTTCTTGCCTGGAGAATCCCAGGGACGGGGGAGCCTGGTGAGCTGCCGTCTATGGGGTCGCAGAGAGTCAGACACGACTGAAGCGACCTAGCAGCAGCAGCAGCATGATGCTGAATCTGGCAGAGTGAAGAATTCACCAGGAGAAGGATAGAATACAGCATACAAGGTCAAATCAGGAGAGTATTGAGAGCTTCTCTGAGAAGACACTAATCTTAAATTTCACAAGGAACTCTCGGAAGGTTTAGGCTTAGGAGTAACCTATCAAGGTTTGAATCACCTCTGTATGCAAGATGGTTTGGAGTGGTGAGGACAGAAACTAGAGAAAAAGTGAACATGTTACTATAGCAACTCAAGGATAAATTGAAATTTTTCTGATACAGATGATCCTGGGAGTAGTAAAGCACCTGAAAATTGGGATTTAGTCAGTTATTAGACTTTAAAAAGCTAAAATAGGGTAAGCAAAAATTTTTAGTTTTCCAAGTAGAATAAAAATTGGAAAGTTGAGAGGGAGAGCAAGAAGAGATAATAGAGAAACTTGTACTTAAATTGAATTTGATGTAACAACGGAACACCCAAATGGAAATATCCAATAGAAAACCAGAGATACAAATGGACACTGCCTACAAGTTACACTGAGATAAATCCGTAGAGCACGAAAAACAATTGTGTTTTCATTGTTATGCAAAATTTATTATGTACTGCAAAAATCCTAACCAAGTGATAAACAGTCAAATTTGTAGAGTACATTTTAAGAATCACTCTGCAACTCACACAACTCTAGAAATTCAGAGCTAAATATATTTTGACGTATGAAATATCTCAACTCAAGAACCACAAGAGAGAGGTCCTTTCTGGAAGTGAGTCACATATTCAAACAACATTCAGAATGGAATCATGTCTGTCTTGTAGGTATTCAACTCAACTCAAAAAACAGTTACTGATTGTTCAGAATAGGCAAGTACAGTAATAAGGTAAATACAACTAAACTATTAAAGGTATCATACAGTTGAAAAAAGACCAAAGTTAATCCTAAAAGATTAACACTTAGAATTCTCAAAAGAGAACTGAATACATTTGCCAATTCTCAAGCAGTGCTGACCTCAGTGAACATCTCTTTCAAGGTGAAAGTCATCAGTTTTCTAACAACCTGGAGAAGTTTCAAAGATAATGATTTTTGTGGGTAACTGAGCTTGTGGTACTTGTAGGTCCACATGTCATCCAATTTCACTGCTGGAGTCAGAAATTATAGATGAAGTGAGCTTCGGGGAAGATGAGACATTTGAAAAAACTGATTCCAAAGGAGGTAAAGCTTAATGGATTAATATAATGAATTTTCTGAGGGCAACAGTGTGGAGATATTTCTAAGAGGTGCAGCAGAACATGGAATCACTAAAAGCAACTATTCTTGTCCAACCGACAATTTTGTTTTCATATAGGCTGGACAAATTTTCAGAAAGTATATTAATTTCCCAATGTAGTGGTTTGTATTTTAAGCTAAAAGATATCTTTAAATGTATTGAAAGTTGTTTTTTTTTTTTTTACTGAATGCACCAGTGGTGTAAGAACTAGAACAGAAATAAAAGTCAAATTGAGAGGCGAAAAAAAAAAAAGAAAAGGAAATCTTCACATGTTCACAAATACCACAAACAGTATTGCAGACTACAGTCTTCCAGAAATCAACAACTGGGCTTCCATAGTGGGCCAGTGGTTAAGAATCCTCTTGCCAATGCAGGGACATGGGTTCGATCCCTGGTCCAGGAAGATCCCACATGCCACAAGGCAACTAACCCCATGGACCCCAGCTGCTGGGCTCATGTGCCTAGAGCCTGAGCTCTGCAACAGAGAGCCCACTGCAACAAGAAGCCCACACATCACAACTAGAGGGCAGCCCCCACCCTCAGCAACTAGAGAAAGCCCTCATACAGCAGTGAAGACCCAGCACAGCCAAAAATAAAAACAAACAAATCTTTAAAAAGAAATCAACCATTGTGTTAAGCAAAAAAATCAGAAAATGATTCTTGAACACTTTTACCTTAATACCAGATTATCTTTCAAACACAGCTCAGAAATTATTAACTATATACCAAGTTATAGTTAAAAGTAAAAAGGTAACACAGCTGAACCGTCAATAGTATCATATAAGAGTATACAGTTGAAAACAGAGTGGGTTCTGTTTTACTCAATCTTTGAGATTAACACTGAGAATTTATCAAAGAGAATAGAAAATAATTTTCAAACAGTGCTCAGTTCAATGAACATCTCTTTCAAGACATGGGTAGTTAGGCTTGTGGCTGCTTGAAGAGGTTTCAAAGATAATGATTTTTCAAGGTTAAAATCTACAGACTCCACTATTTCCTCCAAAGACTCAAAATTGTTCACAGAAGTAGAAGCATTATATTCATGTAAAATGATACAATCAGAGGTGTAATTAAGTCGCATTATACCAAAAATTGCCAGTATGCTGTATTCATGTCTTTAATCAGAACACAGCCCCACGCCCAAGAGGAAAAGATTATCATTCAGTCCTAAGCAGACAACAGTAATCCCTAAGGGAGCAACTCCCCTCCTGGTTATACAATAAGAAAGTCAAAACAAACCTGAGCCTTGCAATGAACATTCCATTTATTTAATAGCCAGAGTTTACCTCTTCCAAGCCTGTGGGGAAATATCCTTTAAAAAAAAAAACTGTACAGCTAAAAATTTCTATTATAAAATATCTTTTTATAAACGTCCTAAATGTACCACTCCTGAGACTCAGGTTTTTATGTATAAACTTACTTAGAAAGGGATCCACGTATAAATACCATCTGCCATACTACCAGCCATACACATTGCATCCTTCAAAGCTATACAACAGTGCCAAGAAGCCACGGGTGCTCAGACACTCAGAAACTGGACTGGAAAATTCAATGCAAGGGAAGAAGAGAAGGAAGGTGCGGACAGAAACAGATGTATCTGATAGCAGCTGTCAGGGAGCAGAGTCCAGCCCAGAAAAAGTCTGTCATGATAGCATAGAGCTGAGGAAGTGATAAACACCAAGGGGAAATAAGAAGGCAGAGGGAGATATAGGACATGGAGAGCTTGCTTCTGGAGCAGGCATGCTCATTTAGCCAGTTTGTGCAGTGTGAGTGCATTTAAGCCTGAAAACAGCGCTCAGTAATTCAAGCTATTATGTGAAGACCAATAAGCCAAAATAATATCCAAAGATATACAAATCTGGGTTATCCATAGAACTATGTTGTACCTCTGAATGTGATCCACACGTTTCCTGCTGCCCACACAATCTGTCCTGGGGGAGCTGCTGGAGACGACAAAAGAGGAAAACTAAAGCTGAGTCCTGCATTCAAGGCGTCTGAAACACAGGCTCAATTTCGAGGACTAGACAATTACAGTTATAATAGTGATTCAGGGCATATATCCAGAGCTAGGAAGCAACCAGCCTAATGTCAGAGAAGGTTTATACAGAGACACAGCTTGCTTAGGCAAGATGGATGTTCAATGTCAAACAGAGGAATTCCTGTAAACTTTTGTGTCCCCTACCATCAGCCACCCTCTGATTTTTCTACCTCCCACCTCGCCCTCTTTAATGCTACCAATTACCACTTCTTATGAAGGCCACATCATCTGCCATAAGAGCTCAAAGTCTAGCATATAATATCTTTCCATATGTGTTAAAACGTTCCTTCCAAAAAAAAATTTTTTACCAGTTCTGGATGTTTAATACAGACAGTATGTATCCTTTTGTGGGTCTGGCTCCTTTGAAAAATCAAAGGAGCCAGATGTTTTCATCTGGAGTATGATGTTTTCAAGGCTCATCCATGTTGTATCATGTATCAGTACTTCATTCCTTATTGTGGCTGAATATTCCACTGAATGGATCTACCACAGTTTGTTCACTCATCTGTTGATGAAAACTTGAGTTATTTCCATTTTGGGGGTATTATGATTAATGCTGCTCTTCATAAAGACAGAAAGCAAATTGATGGTTACATAGGCTGGGGGATCGAGGAATGGGGAGTGATTGCTTAATGGGTATGGTTTTTCTTCTGAAAATGCTTTGGAACTAGATAGACGTGTTGGTTACCCAACACTGTGAATGTGCTAAGTGACATGTTCAGTTTTATTATTTATTTATTTTTGCCTGCATGGGGTCTTAACTGTTCACCGGCTTTTCTCTAGTTTCAGTGTGCAGCTTCTCATTGCAATGGCTTCTCTTGATTTGGGCAGAGCAAGGCTCCAAGGTGTGCAGGCTTCAGAAGTTGCCACACGAGGGCTTAGTTGCTCTGCGGCATGTGTAAACTCCCTGAACCAGCACATGGGATCTAACCCATGTCCCCTGTATTGGCAGGAGGATTCTTAACCACTGTACCACCAGGAAGTCCTGTACATTTTTTAAAAGTTAATTTTATGTTACGTGAATTTCCCCTCGATTAATTTTTTTTAAGTGCAAGTCAAAGCCTCCTTGCCACCTGCCTAAATCAGGGTCCCTTATGCTGGGCTAAATTACAAATAAGAAATGTTAGTTAGATAGTTTAAAATAGATTGTCTGTAACATGTAGGTTGTCTTTCAAAGCCAAGAGCAGACACTAGCTGCTTTTTGAAGCTTAGTGTGTATGTGTGTCTGTGTCTGTGTCTGTGTCTGTGTGTCTGTGTGTGTGTGTGTTAGTCACTCAGTAGTGTCCAATTCTTTGTGACCTCATGGACTATAGCCCACCAGTCTCCTCTGTCCATAGAGCTTTCCAGGCAAGAATATTGGAGTGGGTTTCCAAGCCCTTCTCCAGGGGATCTTCCTGACCCAGGGATCAAACCAGGTCTCAACTGCAGGCAGATTCTTTACCATCTGAGCTACCAGGGAAACTCACTGGAACTTGTTGGGGAAATATAATTAAAAATAAAATATTCTCCTCATTCAGAAAGCCTCTCCACAAAGTTAGTAGAGAAAGAAGACATTTTTGCATTGAATAAGCATTCAACCAGAATGTGATGGACATTTCATTCAATCCACTAAGAAAACCACAGACAGAAGGATCTCTTACCCTTTTATAGCCAAGCGGTTAACATCCATTACATCTTTGTTTTCAAGATAAACCCGTCTTCAAATAAGAGGACCTGACGTCATCATTTGTCACACATAGTTCACCTAGTAATTCGGGTGACTTTACCTAGTGCTTGGGGTTACTATCTGTGTTCACTAATAGGCTTCATATAGAGGAAAAGTACATATCTTTTAATACGTGGTAGTTTTGGAGAGAGGCACCTTCCTTTTCTCAGGAACTAGAAGACTGGGGTGCTGTTTTCCTTGGATGTTTACATTCCAAAGTATGGTTCCCAGGTCCCTGAGGAAAACATTCCTGGGTCATATAGCTGGCCAATGGTTTATTGTCCTTTTTAAAATATGCACTTATGTTTTGAAGAGACAGAGAAAGAATCTACAAGATTTCTAAAGCAATTGTTTCAAGAAAAGAGAGATGGGGGAGGTATCTCTTCCTTATTGTCAAGAAGGAGAATTAAGTCTCTCATTTTTAATTTGTGTTTGTTTTCTCTGATCTCAGCAAAAAGTAATTACTCCCTCTTCCAAGGTGCCTTTCTGTGGCACTTCCCATTTAGTATTTCAAACTGAAGTAATTTCAACAGGATCAATATCTATTTTCTTTCTGCACCCCTCCTGGTGCCCAGGACACTGCCCACAGCCAACACTCAGAAAAGGCCCTGGATGACAGGAGAGATACCTTGTGGTGATGGAAATGTCCTGTACCTTGACTGCATCAGTGTCAATATCCTGGTTGCCCTTTTGTCCCATTGTTCATAAGACATTACCATCAGTTCAGTTTAGTTCAGTTCAGTCACTCAGTCATGTCCAACTCTTTGCGACCCCATGGACTGCAGCACACCAGGCTTCCCTGTACATCACCAACTCCCACAGCATGCTCAAACTCACATCCATTGAGTCAGTGATGCCATCCAACCATCTCATCCTCTGTCATCCCCTTCTCCTCCTGCCTTCAATCTTTCCCAGCATCAGGGTCTTTTCCAATGAGTCAGTTCTTTGCATCAGGTGGCCAAAGTATTGGAGTTTTAGCTTCGGCATGAGTCCTTCCGATGAATATTCAAGACTGATTTCCTTTAGGATTGACTGGTTTGATCTCCTTGCAGTCCAAGAGACTCTCAGGAGTCTTCTCCAATACTGCAGTTCAAAAGCATCAATTCTTCGGTGCTCAGCTTTCTTTACGTCCAACTCTCACATCCATACGTGACTACCAGAAAAACCATGTCTTTGACTAGACGAATCTTTGTCAGCAAAGTAATGTCTCTGCTTTTGAATATGCTTTCTAGGTTAGTCATAGCTTTTCTTCCAAGGAGCAAGTGTCTTTTAATTTCATAGCTGCAGACACCATCGGCAGTGATTTTGGAGCCCAATAAAATAGTCTGTAACTGTTTCCATTGTTTCCCTATCTATTTGCCATGAAGTGATGGGGCCTGATGCCATGATCTTAGTTTTTTGAATGTGAGTTTTAAGCCAACTTTTTCCTCTCCTCTTTCACTTTCATCAAGAGGCTCTTTCATTCTTCTTTGCTTTCTGTCATAAGGGTGGTGTCATCTGCATATCTGAGGTTATTGTTACTTCTCCCGGCAATCTGGGAGCAGTGACCCCACAAGAAACTGACCCAGACTTGCCTGTGAGCGTGCGGGAGTCTCTGGTGGAGGCGTGGGTTGGCAGTGGCCTGCCGCAGTGTTGGGGGCACTGAGTCCAGCAGTGCATGCACAGGACCTTTCAAAGGAGGTCGCCATCATCTTCACTACCTCCACCATAGTTTGGTCTCAGGTCAAACAACAGGAAGGAAAAGCAGCCCCACTCATCAACAGAAAATTGGATTACAGATCAAACCAGTCAATCCTAAAGGAAATCAGTCCTGAATATTCATTGGAAGGACTCATGCTGAAGCTGAAACTCCAATACTTGGGCCACCTGATGTGAAGAACTGACTCATTGGAAAAGACTCTGATGCTGGGAAAGATTGAAGGCAGGAGGAGGAAGGGGATGACAGAGGATGAGATGGCTGGATGGCATCACCGACTCAATGGACATGAGTTTGAGCAAGTTCTGAGAGTTGGTGAAGGGCAGGGAAGCCTGTTGTGCTGCAGTCCATGGGGTCGCAAAGAGTCAGACATGACTGAGTGACTGAACTGAACTGAGCATGGCCCCGCCCATCAGAACAAGACCCAGTTTTCCCCCGTAGTCAGTCTCTCCCACCAGGAAGCTTCTGTAAGCCTCTTATCCTTACCCAAGAGGGCAGACAGAATGAAAACCACAGTCGCAGAAAACTAATCAAACTGATCACATGGTCCACAGCCTTGTCTAATTCAGTGAAACTATGAGCCATGCCGTGTATGGCCATTCAAGACGGACGCGTCATGGTGAGGAATTCTGACAAAACGTGGTCCACTGGAGAAGGGAATGGCAAACCACTTCAGTATTCTTGCCTTGAGAACCCCATGAACAGTATGAAAAGGCAAAAAAAGATATTACATTGGGGGACTTTAATAAAACCTATGTGAGTTTTCACTGTACTATTTCTTACAACTAAATCTACAATTACCTCAAAAGTTTAAAAATTTTAAATGTCCTTAAATGAGTAAACACACATGAATTACTAACTGTCAAATAACAGCTACAGAATACTATAAAGAGAAATACAAACCAGACTGAAGGGAAGAAAATTGACAGGTGTATTCAGGAGAAGAGTTGAGCAGAATTAAGGGATGCCTTTAGGTTACTGTGGGGACTATCAACCAGGATGCTAAAAACTGCTGTGCAGAGCAGAAAGCTCTGAGAATGGACTAGATAAAAAAAAAAAGTTAACAAAATTAAAATGTTTAGCAACATGGATGAACTAGAAAATATCATACTATGTGAAGTAAGTCAGAAAAAGACAAATACCATATTCTATCACTTATATATGGGATCTAAAATATAACACAAATGAACTTGTCTATGAAACAGAAATACTCACAGACATAGAGACTAAGCATGTGGTTGCCAAGGGGGAGAGGTGAAGGAGAAATGGATTGTGAGTTTGGGAATAGCAGAGGCAAACTATTATATATTGAATGGATAAACAATAAGCTCCTACTGTATAGCACAGGGAATTCTATTCAATATCATGTGATCAATCATCATGAAAAAGAATGTATATATGTATATTTAATGTTTAAAGAGAGACAAAAAGAAGGCAAGAAGATAATATCCAAGAAAGGATGAATGCAAATAAAAAGGATTAAATTGTCTAAAATAAACTAAGTTAAGGGAAATTAACTAAGACAAGACTCCTCGGGACACTTACTAGAAGATAGCAGGGTCAATGTCATGAGTTAGAGAAAGAAGGTTTAGAAAAATTAGTTCTTCAAAGGCAGGAAGAGAAGCTATAAAAAAATTCCTGTTGGACTGGTGAAGAAGATGTACTGGGACCCAACAAAGAAAGTCTAATATCGCGGCTCAAATGGGAGCAATGGATGGGTGCACAGTTTTAGCTTAAGAATTATAACTTCAGATTTGGGACCTCCTAATGAAAAGGGAGTGGAGAACGGGAAATCAGATTCTCGTGGAGTTTTGTTTAGTGTTTACAGTCTGCAGTGCTAATAATATAACACGAGTTATATTGGTAATACACTGAAAACACATAATAGGTATCCTAAATTGGCCTCACTCTCTAATAATGCTCATTTTGGGAGCATGAAATATCCATGTACTGGGCCACAATGAACAAGCTAGGAAGGGGAAGCGCTATGGAAAATGCCAGAAAAAAATAGGACCCAAATGCCAAATCTTTGATTAGAGAAATAGCCCTGCGTTTCACTCGTGAGTTACAACAGCAAAGAATTTTACCAAGAACACTCTGGCGTGTGTACGATGCTCTGATAAATCACTCCATGTGAAACACATGTGCAGGACAAACAGAAACAAATGCCAGGATCACTCACACACCTTAAAACAGGCTGGGAAATGCTGACAAACATGTTCCAACACAAATCTGTCTAATTACATTCTTAATTGATACATGAAACACAAGATTAAACCAGATCATGTGGAGGCGTGCTCCTGTGAGAAAAATCAACAATATAACAGAAAGAGGACAAAATAGTAAAGTGACGGTCTGTCACATGCCAATTTTTTTAAAGTACAAAAAAATACATTTTTATTTGCTGATGAATTATGCATCCATAATCTATCAAACGGCAGGATTGATTAGAAAAGAAACTCACACTATCTTAAGCAGCTAAAGAAATTACTCTTAATAAGCAAAATAATACCCAAGCTCTATGAGATTATCGCCCTAATTAAAGGATCAGTTAGACTGTTTAAAGAAAAGAGATTCGTATGTACAACTGCCTGGAGGAGAAATCCCTTGGATAGAAACTTCTGTGCCATCGGTTCTCTCTGGTATGGTTTTTACCTTTTTTTTAAATTAATTTTTATTGCAGTGCAGTTGCTTTACAATGTTGTGTTAGTTTCTACTCACAGCAAAGTGAAACAGCCAACCCCTCCCTTTGGACTTCCTTCTCATCCAGGTCACAAAGTGTATTAAGCAGAGTTCCCTGTGCTATACAGTACAGTTTTTAGAATAAAACCTGATCACAACTTTTATTATGTAGGACAGGCAAAATACTAAGTAGATTAAGATTCAAGACCCACACATGCAACAAAATTAGGCACTTGAACCGATGCCCAAGAATGTTATATTAAAAGCACATACATATGCACCCAAGTACATTACTTGAAAATAAATGAACCTGTTATTTTCCTTTCAATATTTTTTTCATCCTGAAAGCAAAAATCCAGTCTTAAGTACAAGCAGGTTAGAGGAGACACTGTTTCCTTCAAAGGTTCAGGCGAAAATCCCAACATATCACTCAGTAAAAATCCATCAAGATGGAGGATGGGTATGTGCCTGACTTGCTGGGATTCATACACACTAAAAATGTGGGGAATGTAATGGTTTTGAACTATGCATCCGTCTGCTGGTAGTTCATCACCCCCGACACCCACCTCCTTCAAGGAAATAAGTGACTCTGTTCATTGCCTCAGGGAAGTAGAATGCAAAATCCTTGGTCTTGGAATAAAGAGGATTCAGAGTCCAAACAACAGAAGAAGCATCATTCATTTTACATGCATTATATGCAGAGCACATCATAAGAAAAGCTGGGCTGGAAGAAGCACAAGCTGGAATCAAGATTGCTAGGAGAAATATCAATAACCTCAGATATGCAGATAACACCACCCTTTTGGCAAGAAGTGAAGAGGAGCTAAAAAGCCTCTTGATGAAAGTGAAAGAGGAGAGTGAAAAAGTTGGCTTAAAGCTCAACATTCAGAAAACAAAGATCATGGCATCTGGTCCCATCACTTCATGGCAAATAGACGAGGAAATAGTGGAAACAGTGTCAGACTTTATTTTGGGGGGCTCCAAAATCACTGCAGATGGTGATTGCAGCCATGAAATTAAAAGATGTTTACTCCTTGGAAGAAAAGTTATGACCAACCTAGATAGCTTATTCAAAAGCTTTGCCAACAAAGGTCCATCTAGTCAAGGCTATGGTTTTCCAGTAGTCGTGAATGGATGTGAGAGTTGGACTGTGAAGAAAGCTGAGTGCCAAAGAATTTATGCTTTTGAACTGTGGTGTCGGAGGAGACTCTTGAGAGTCCCTTGGACTGCAAGAGATCCAATCAGTCCATTCTAAAGGAGATCAGTCCTGGGTGTTCTTTGAAAGGAATGATGTTAAAGCTGAAGCTCCAGTACTTTGGCCACCTCATGCGAAGAGCTGACTCAATGGAAAAGACTCTGATGCTGGGAGGGATTGGGGGCAGGAGGAGAAGGGGACAACAGAGGATGAGATGGCTGGATGGCATCACGGACTCGATGGACATGAGTCTGAGTGAACTCCAGGAGTTGGCGATAGACAGGGAGGACTGGCATGCTGCAATTCATGGGGTCGCAAAGAGTCAGACACAACTGAGTGACTGAACTGAACTGAACTAAACTGATTGTCTCCTCACTGCCAGGCACAAAGCTAGAAAGTGATGAAAGAGCCATGAACAGGACAGACAAGTCTTGGGGCTTATATTCTAGAACAGAACTTTAGGATAGAAGAGCTTCCCTGGGAACTGAAGGGAGGGGGAGAAAGGAGGAATGAAGAGACAGGGGTAGTGGTGGGTCTCCAAGAGAGGAGCCCCAGACCCTGCTGCTGAGTCAGAGCCCCTGCAAAGCAGCAGAACAGGAGGTAAGCTTGGGGACCTGATGGCTTAGGAGCACAACATCCTGCTTCTTGGACTGTGGCCCTAGGAAATGGACAAGAGCCAAATAGGTTATGGTTGAACAGGGTGTCTAGCAGCTGGAGCTACAAACAACCCACCTGGTATTTCCATGCCAGCGGCACAGTAATGTCGCAGAATGGTTCTCAAGCAGGAAGCAAGCAGCTAGAAGCACAAATACAAATTCAAACTAAGAGGCTTAATCTTCCCTGTTGAAATAAGGTAAGACACACACACACACTCCATTTTCTTAGAGCATTTACTTTAGAAACCTTGTCATTGTAAATTCTTTGTTTCTTTAAAATGTAAGTAATCTTTTTAAAAGCTAAATAAGATTTTGTCTAGCTTTGCAACCTATGAATGTCTTTGACTTTGAAACGTAAACATCCATGGAAAATAGCACGAGCCTCTCTCCAAAACTACCTCCTGTTACAAGAAGTGTAGTTTTCCTTTATGTGAAGCCCATTAGTGAACACAGATGATGACCCCAATTACCACGTAAAGTTACGAGATGAACTGTGTGTGACAAATGGTGATGTCAAGTCCTCTTTCTGGAGGACTAGTTACTGCTTCTCTTGAGAACAGGGTGTAACAGATCGTATCTGCTTGATTCTAGAAGGGGAAGATTTTCTCCTGTCTTTGCACTCAGTGATTCCTGGGATGTGCATCATATTCTAATATAAAGCAACGTGTTTTCTTTCTCTACTGTCTTTGTAGAGAGGATTTCTGGGTTGGGAGATTTTGTGTTAATTTTTTCCCCAACCCCCAACAGCACAAATGGAACCAGTAGGAAGGATAGAGACTGACTCAGGGAACCCAGACTTAGACGACATCAAAGATAGTACAGGGACCCCATAGTCACAACTACGAAGTTCCCCAAAACTTAGACACAAAATTTTGGGGAAAAATGGCGGGAAGTTCATATGATGAACTTTAATTACACATCCTGTGCAGAATCAAAGCTCAAGGTAAAGACTAATTTGTTATAGAAAAATATAGTAACATATATGTCCTGTCTACCTTAGCCTATGGACTCAGATTTATATCAACTATAGCAAATAATGAGGCCTGCCAATGTTTAACTTTGGGAGTCCTATTTCAGACATTAGTGCTAAAAACCCATTTCCTCTGGGTGAAGCATAGAGGGAAAAGAGTGGAAGGAAGCCTAACATTTGTAACAGTTGATTCTCAAGTGATTATCAGACTTAGCTGCATGATAGACATCAAGGAAATCACAGTCAATCTTAAAGGAAATCAATCCTGAATATTCATTGGAAAGACTGATACTGAAGCTGAAGTTCCAATACTTTGGCCCCTGATGCAAAGAGCCAATCATTGGAAAAAACCTTGATGCTGGGAAAGATTGAAGGCAGAAGGAGAAAAGAAGGACAACAGATGAGATGGCTGGATGGCATCACCGACTCAATGGACATGAGCTTGAGTAAACTCCAGGAGATGGTAAAGAACTAGGAAGTCTTATTCTTCCTGGTGGTGCTAGTGGAAAAGAACCCCCCTGCCAATGCTGGAGACATAAGAGATGCAGGTTCGATCCCTGGGTTGGGAGATTTCCTGGGTTGGGAGAAGGCCATGGCAACTCACTCCAGTGTTCTTGCCTGGAAAATCCCATGGACAGAGACGCCTGGTGAACAATAGTCCATAGTGAACTATAGTCCATGGGGTTGTAAAGAGTGGGACACAACTGAAGTGACTGAGCATGAATGCACCTTATGTGCCAAGTGTTTTACATCGATTACTAAGACATTACCAGCTTATGTTCTAAAGGGTAGACTCGGGAGTCAGACTGCCTGGCTTTGGATCTTGGCTCTGCACTTCACTGGACTTCAGTTTCTAGAAATTTCTGCTGCTTCTCCAAAACAGTTGGAATAATTCTCCTACTCATTAGCCTATGAAATTACTAAGCTCTGGTGGTTCAGATGGTAAAGAATCCACCTGCAATACAGGAGATCCTGGTTCGATCCCTGGGTTGGGAAGATCCCCTGGAGAAGGAAATGGCAACCCACTCCAGTATTCCTGCCTGGAAATTCTCATGGACAGAAGAGCCTGACCCCGCAAGAGGGTCACAAAGAGTCAGACATGACTGAGTGACTCACGTACACACACACATACACATAAAAACTAAACATCCCACATTTCAGAGCTCCTCTCACTTTCTCACACAGACTGCTTTCTGTCTATGGAATGTGTATCTCTCTAATAAACCTGCTTTCATTTTACTTTGTGAGCTTCCCTGGTGGCTCAGACAGTAAAGAATCTGCCCTCAACGTGGGAGACCTGGGTTCAATTCCTGGCTCAGGAAGATCCCCTGAAAAAGGAAATGACAGCCCACTCCGGTATCTTGCCTGGAAAATCCCATGGACAGAGGAGCCTGGTGGGCTACAGTCCATGGGGTCGCAAAGAGTCAGACACAACAGAGCATCTAACATTTTCACTTTGTTTTTCAATTTAACTATGGCTCGCTCTTGAATTCTTTCCTGCTCAAAGCCAAGAACCCTCAATAGGTGGCCAGTCCCAGGGATTCACTCGAAACCTGGGACAGAAGCACTCATGTTCTAGTTGCAGAGAGTGTAAATCTGTATCATCTTTGCCTTCTCCTCCTCTTCCCTTCAAAATCAGTTGCCACTTGCTAAAACTCACTGATTTCATGCATGCTCCCCCTCCTCTATGCCCATGGCTTTATTCACACCCAGTTTCCTATGATTGCCCAGCCAGAACTTTGAAAATAACTTTACTTCTTTCTTCATGAACACTGGTTCTCTAACTGGTGTCCTTACTCTCAAATCTTCTGCACTCCTCCCCAATTAATCTGACCATGTGACTCCCCATTTCATAAACCAGGAATGATTTTCCATTTCTGACCAAATAAAATCTAGGCTTTGTAGCTTCTCTTTTCTATGATCTGACCCTGAACCCCTCTTTTTTTCTCTTTCCACTATAATTCCTTCTCCACATTTTCTCCCCACAGTATGGTCTAAAAGGTCACCTCTCCATTTCAGAACTCTTCTAGAACTTTATCTTTACCCAACACACTTCTGTGCAAACAGTAATCATCCAATAACCAACTGAATGAATGAATGACCTTCAGTCTTGAATTTTAATTCTGAAGGGTCTGGGGGCTCACTCTTGTGAATATCCCTACAACTGGTGTTCTCAACCACATCATTTTGGTTCTTGTGAGTCATTTTATAGTTAATTTGTTTCTAGTAACAAAACACAACATTTCCAAATGATTTCTTTTTCTCATAATTAGATTCAAGATGATCTCTATAAGAAGGAAGGTGGTCCTTGCTTATTTGAACTCTGTTATGATTTCTAAAACATAAAGAATAGCATGTAACTCTAACTAGTGCACTGAGAATACATGGATCCTGCAATTTTATATATGCCATAGTCTTTAATGAGCAGTATTTAATGAACTATCTATGTAATGAGCTATTATTACTGATTTCTCTAATAAAAGACAGTATTTTTAACAACAAATTAGCAAAATTTTCCATGAAAAGTGACATTTGAGATCTTGAATTAAATAACTTCATGATTCACATGCTTATAGAATAGTTTTAAATACATTTCCTCTCTTATTAAAAAAAAATCTGGCACTATTTCTTTTAATCTAGTATGTATGTGGAATATTCCAGATATGGAACTCCCATCTGTGTGGGCCAGCAGGGCCCAAATGTTAAAGGTGCAGTGTTTAACACAGTAGCTACTAGCCATGCGGGTTCTAAGCACTTTAAGAATAGCTTGCCCAAATTGAAATGAGCATAAAAATACGCACTGGATTTCAAAGACAGTATCACAAACAAAGAATGTAAACTATCTCATTAATACTTTATATTTATTATATGGTATATGGTCCAGCTCTCACATCCATACATGACTACTGGAAAGACCATAGCCTTGACTATTCAGACCTTTATTGGCAAAGTGATGTCTTTGCTTTCTAACACACTGTCTGGGTTTGTCATAGCTTTCCTGATGAGAAGACAGAGTGCCAAAGAATTGATGCTTTCAAACTGTGGTGCTAGAGGAGACTCTTGAGCATCCCTTGGACAGCAAGGAGATCAAACCAGTCAATCCTAAAAGAAATCAACCCTGAATATTCATTGGAAGGGCTGATGCTGAAACTGAAGCTCCAGCACTTTGGGCAACTGACACAAAGAGCCGACTCATTGGAAAAGACCCTGATACTGGCAAAAATTGAAGGCAGAGTGAGAAGAGGGTGACAGAGGATGAGATGGTTGCATGACATCACCAGTTCAATGCGCATGAACTTGGGCAAACTCTGGGAGATGGTGAGGGACAGGGAAGCCTGGCGTGCTACAGTCCATGGGGTTGCAAAGAGTCAGACACGACTTGGCGATTGAACAACAATAGCAACACATGATGTATCTTAGATATTTAAGGTTAAATGAAATATTTGAAAATTCATTTCACTTGTTTCTATCTTTTGATATGATGACTGCTGCTGCTGCTGCTGCCAAGTCGCTTCAGTCGTGTCCGACTCTGTGTGACCCCAGAGATGGCAGCCCGCCAGGCTCCCCCGTCCCTGGATTCTCCAAGCAAGAATACTGGAGTGGGTTGCCATTTCCTTCTCCAATGCATGAAAGTGAAAAGTGAAAGTGAAGTTGCTCAGTCGTGCCCGACTCCTAGCGACCCCATGGACCGCAGCCTACTAGGCTCCTCCATCCATGGGATTCTCCAGGCAAGGGTACTGGAGTGGGGTGCCATTGCCTTCTCCAGATATGATGACTAGAAAGTATTAAATTACATATGCGGTTTAAATTCGTGGCCCACATTCTGTTTCTTTATTGGAAAGCACTGCTATAATGTAGAAATACCTGAGAGGTTTGTTTCAGATGCAGATTGCCAGGCCTGGAATCTAGTTCAGCTCTCTGTATTTTAGGTGAAGATTAGCAAGAATTGCATAAAGTAGTAAGAGTTTAATTCTTTCCTGATTCTCCTTGTACTATCAATGCCTGTTTCACTTCCCATTTCTCAGTTGCAATTATCCAAAAAAGAGAATCAGTTTGGCCTAAATAATCATAAGCAATATTCTTTAGTCAGAGCTTTTGGGTCAGGCTACCTCACAAGTCTCTGACTTACAGATTGACTCTCCTCGGGTAAAGTGTCCACCCCTAGACCAATCCACTGTGATCAATGGGGAGGGTGGAGGAGGCGAGGGACAAATTAAACAGAGCAGAGGAATGACCCGGAACCTCACCTCTCAGCAGGAGTTCTGGGTGCCCAGCTTTGTTTGGAGGGGACTGTGAGAATGCTCGGCACAGACTGGACTAGCCAGCAGTGAGTTAATTCAGAAATTAAGAGAGCATAATGTATATTCAAAGGCCCTGTGAGCACCAGAGCCAAAGATTGATTATTTCCTGGACTACACTCCAGATAAATTTCAGCCAAGACACTCTACAAATAACAGTGATGGATCTAGCCTTTAAAATATTTCAGTCATATCCAGCAGCCAGCTTTTCAGGCTAAACAAGGACTTTAGGTGGGGAGAGACATAATGCGGAGGCAGACTAGATAGTATCTGGAATACAGCCAAGGGATCAAAGCCCAATCCCAAGGATGCCATTACATCACCAATCACCATATGACCTTGGGAAAGACACCTTAACCCCTCCTGCACAGACTTATCACCTTTACAGTTTACAAAATGACAGGGATTGTGACAATTAAATAGAATGACAGATGAAAAGGTGCTTTATAAAGCTAGAAGAGCTGCACAAATGTTCTGTGAGTACATAGGAGTTGTCATCGACTCTATGTTTACTCATGAAAGAGTAACCCAACAATACATCTTATCTCAGTGAATATACCCAGCACAGAGGCTGTCTTGTTGATTTCTTCAACCTTGTTGAAATGTTGGAAATGTTAACTGTCAGTTCTCATCCTCTATTAGCACTTATCTCCAGCCATAGCTTCATCTGTAATATGCCTTCAGGAATTCACCTCAATATATCAAACTCTGCCATCAGGCCAGCCGCCCACTACAAGTCAAGCAGTATGTATTTAAGAGAAATACAATCAGTCAATCTTGCAGCTTATGACAGCTGTCAGCTGAATATAATGGTCACCTTTTCCAGTAACTGTCAGAATATTCAAGGTTTACAACATATTCTAATGCCCTCCCGTAGCATTTCTGTTTAAATAATTCAAATGGTGAGGAAAGTCATAAAAGAAAAGCTTAGGTACCATGTTTTAAGCCCAGGTTTATTTCCATGTAATATTTTGGGAAAACAAAACACAATTTTCTTTATGTTATGTCCCATTTTCTTTCCACAAGCTAATGTGCTCAGTTTTACAGAAACCCAATCCAGGAATACTGAGACTGTCTTCCTTTTTTGGTTCCTTTATGGAGAGACTGACACTTCTACCAGATCAACAATAGGAGAAAAGGGTTTACCAAAATTTGCATAATTGATGAGAAACCCAGGGGTTTCCATGGCTTCTGAAAAAAAGGGAGCTCTGTATCTTTAAGGCTCCATGGCGCTCTCTCTGCTCGCGATGCAGACAGAGCAGGTTCTGCCGCAGAGACTCATCCTATCGATAAGGTTCTGTTAGCCAAGGTGGAGGATGGGAAAAGAATGGAGCTGTCCCAGCTACTCAATGAGATCAGGGCAAACTATGAAAAGCTCCTCACCAGAAATCAGATAGAGACCGTGCTCTCAACAAGGATCCAGGTAATGATTTCATACAGACAGGCATCTTCCAGGATAAGGAGACAATCCATGTCTATCCAATTCCTGTCCCGGCCTCTCTGAGGTACAGTATTTCCTTTTCAATGCAGCATATACTGGGGAAGGAATTTAGGTTTTACTGCAATGTGACAGGGACTATAGGGGGAAAGACTGTGTTTATTACTGTTAAATGATCATTAAATAAATGTTGATTGATGCATTTGATTTTTATATAAATCATGAGGCTACTGTCATTAACAAAACATGGGATCAGTATACAATAAAATAATGCACAGTAATCTGTTTTAGACATCTTATAGGAAGGAAGCGTTTCAGATACCCTTGGAAGATATCAAGGATTTGCTTATAGAAATAATTTAAATAACACCTTTAAAATGACAAGCTTTATAGTGAATTTATTATCTTGCACACTTTGCAAGATAAAACTAAGTAAAATATTTCTAAAAGGTTTCTATTATTTTTTCATGAGTTTGATTTTATACCAGACTGTTACAAACAGAAATCATGTGAGTATGTGAACATGGTATTCAGAAACAATTATATAAATTGGGACAATCAAAATTCTCCAAATCAACAAGGACTTTTCACTTTGACTGTAGATTTTTCTTTTGCTTTTGTACTAAAAGGTAAGAAATGTTTATCTCTAATACTAATCATGTAATATTTAAGTATTGTTTAGAAAAAGAGCCAAATTAAATAAGGGCTAAATCCTAATTTCATAGACACTTTAAATGACAATCACCCTTAGCAATTAATTAAGGTCTCATCTCTAAACAAATGGAAAATCATCTATTTTAGAAACAAAGCTTCAGAAATTCAGGGTTCGTTTATTTTTTTTTAGTTTACCAATCATATCTGAGTTCATGTTCTATTCCAAGCACCCAAACACAGCAAAGAGTTTACTTAAGAACATCACCAAAAGGGAAAAAAATATTGTTGGGAAATCATAGGATGTTATCACATTAGTAATTCACTTTTAGTAATATCATAAATTTAATCCCTAGGTAACATTTTCAGTCTTCATAAAGAATGATCAGCATCTCAAATGAAGCAAATTCACTGAGATATTTGAAGTGTTGCAAGAATTCACTCACCTTTTACAAAGAGAAGAAAACAATTAATAGATGACAATTTCTGAAAATTATAAACCAAATAAACATTTTATTTTGTAATAATAGAAATACAAGTTACTTAGTTTATAAGTCACAATGCTGAAAGACTAAAGTGAAAAAGCAAGACTACAGTAAGTTTTGTTTCCTTTTAACATAAAGCTACTTTAGGGGACTTCTTTTTTTCCCAAAGAATTCAGAAAATCAACTAGAATAAATTTGAGAAAGCATGATTCCTTAATTATTACAAAATAAATGTAAGCTATTTTAGTTATTTACAGCTATATAACAAACCATTCTAGAACTTGGTGAGTTAAAAAGACAGTTGTATTGTCTTCCACACTGCTATGGGCTAACTGGGTTCAGCGGGGGTGATTCTTCCGCCGCACATGGCATTGGCCAGGACCACAGGCATCTTGGGGCACAACTAGGCTGGGACAGCCAACGTGGCTTACTCCTGCGTCTGGCACCTTGGCAGGACATTTCTGGAACGCTGGCTCAGCTGAGACAGCTGGGCCTGTTTCTCTCCATCTGGCCTCTACACAACCTCTCCAACAGGGTATCTGGACCTGTTATGCATTGAGGCTTCCAATGTATAACCAGGGCCCCCAAAAGCACAGAAATGGAAGTTGTCAGGGCTTCCTAGGCCTACAACTAGCACATCTTCTATGTTCTGCTGACTAAGGCAAGACACAAGTCATCCCAGATTCAGTGTGGATCAGGACCAACAAGGACATGAGTCTGGGGAGGTGTGATTCACTGAGCCATCTTCCAAATGTAGCCACCGCACAAGCCTCGCTGCCAGCTCCTCACTCAAAATCCAGCCACTACCAGGATGCTCATGCTCTTCTGTTTCTGGAATTCTTGTCCTCCTCTTTTGTGGTTTCTCTAATATGTGTTGCTGCTGTGTTTTGCCAACCTAACACTAAGAATAAGTAACGCAACAAATGAATTTTGTCATCTAATTCCTTGAACTATACTTTATTGACTTTCATTTAATCCAGTATTTGCTTTTAAAAAATCTATTGTACCACCAAATTAATTTTGTGTTTTAAAATGTATTTTTGTATGAACATTAAAAAGTTTTAATTTTTGCCTCAAAATAATACAATCAATTCCATACATTGCTCCTACTGCTCCTGGGGCCAAATGTTGAGAATTCTGTCAAAAGATACTTTCATTCAATCCCAGCATCAGCATAAGAACACTTAAAGTTGAATATAAGCTAATTCACTCATTATTTAATATGAGAACATTTAGAGAGCAGTTTTTAAAGAAGTCATTTTGCTACCACCCTAGATATCCAAAGTTAGCATGCCTTCCAAAAAGATCATTTTGAAAAAGGTGAATCAACAGTGGATTCTTTTAATATAGAACTCTATTTTAGAATCTCTAATGCCTATGATAACTTAACTCTCTAAATTATTCATAATATATTTTCTAGTAGCATTTACTTCCTGTTCATATATCCAGTCCCAGAAATAATCAATTCATAAAGCAGCTTATAAGAAAAAAGTGGGGGAAGGGGGAAGTAGTAGCTAATTTTCTATCTTTTTTCCTTAATGATGCCACAAATAGTAGAAAGTTAAGAATCAGAGGTCTCAAATTTAGGCCTTGCAAACTTATTTCTCATTAAAATGTATTTTTCTGCATTTCATAGACTGTCTGGTAGGAAAGGACTTTCGAGGTTCGTTTTACATCTGAGAAAACCGATGCTAAGAGTGCAATTAACTCACGCATGTGTTTAATTAGTGAGTGAGCACCAACCAGAACATACATCTGTAATTTAAAGAAAAAAGATTTGATTCCTATACTATTTGTCTATAACTGCTTTTAAAGGTCTCATTTTCAAAAGGGCCCTTTTTGTTGTTGTTGCTGCTATTATTGTTGTTGTTGGCTTTCTTCTAGTTGGAAGAAGATCTAAGCAAAAAAATGGACAAAGATGAAGAGGCTTTAAAGGCAGCTCAAGCAGAACTCAAGGAAGCCCGGCGCCAGTGGCACCACCTGCAAGTGGAAATTGAATCTCTCCATGCCGTGGTGAGAATGACCTCAAGGCGGCTGGCCCGTTGAGTCCCCAGATGTTATCTGATTAGGAGAGGGAAGGAGTAATATCCATTACTGGACAGTGAAAAGCTAAAAATCAGGACACTGAATTCTAGCCATTTGACCTAGTTCCACTAACGCCCTGCCTCTATCATGGCAATGTCGATCATCAGTTCACTGAAGGGTTTAGTTCACACTTACAATAATGAGATAATCCTTACTCCAGAACCCTGGGGTTCTCTAAATGTTAGAATGGGGGGAAAGAGCTTTTGTCATTATCCAAAGTCCTAACAGCGGAGGATTCTTTTATGCATGCTACAAAGACTTCTAACAGAAAAATATTAAACACTTTCCAAAAATGCCTTTTATAAGGAGTCTGCTCTGGCTTTAATTTTCAATATTCTATACTTTTCAATTTTTAAGAAATCAAATAAATCAGGGTGATAATAAACTAATCATGCTGCAGATTCCTTTGGGGGAGGGCATAAGAATGACCACAGGTTTCCTTGGAAATAGAAAACTCTCTAGCTGTAGATAGAAAATACAACTTTTTAAAAGTTGGGCCATACCTAAAGCTGTAAGGAAATACCTCTTGCATAAGTGCTATACAATTGTGGCAACCTTTTAAAGAAAGGACTCAGCTGATGAAGACATTGCAAATCAGATTTCAGAGACACAGTTTGTTTCCTTGATTCACTGATGAAGATCTGTATAAAACAGGAAAGGGGTCTTGAAAACTCCCTACACGCCAGTGAGCAACATTACCAGATGCAGCTGCAAGACCTAGAGGCAGTGATTGAAGGACTAGAAAAAGAGCTACAGGAAGTAAGGCGCGGCATTGAAAGGCAGCTTCGAGAGCATGAAATGCTCCTCAACACCAAGATGAGGCTGGAACAGGAAATCGCAACGTATCGCCGCCTCCTAGAAAAGGAAGAAATCAGGTACCTAATTTCCATATAGTGAATCACCAGAAATACAGAGCCACTTAGGTCACTGATGTAGTCGGAAAAATTAAATCTAAAAACCTATCATTACCAAGGCAGGATCACTGAGTTCCTACCGCAAAATAGGCACTGCAAAAAAATAAGTGGGAGAACTAGTTCCAGCCCCCTCAAATTATCAGGGACTTTCTCGATGGCTCAGCCAGGGAAAGAATCTGTCTGCAATGCAGGAGATGTGGGTTTGATCCCTGGGGTGGAGAGATCCCCTGGAGAGGAAAATGGCAACTCACTCTAATATTCTTGTCTGAAAACTCCCATGGACAGAGGAGCCTGGCAAGTTATAATCTGTGGGGTCCCAAAGAGTCAAACATGGCTGAGCAACTAAGCACACACCAAATTATGAATAGACGAGCCAAAGGCAGGGACTTGAGCTACAAGAAAGAGTACAAGCAAGCCTGGAACAAAATGGGAATGATCCTCCATCACTACAAAGAAGACCTTCCTTAACATTCTCACTTTCCCTGCCATTCACCCCTTATAGAATTAGTGCCTCCAATAAACCACCCACGAAGAAGTTTGAAAAATTCACACATTACTACTTCTCCCCCTCCCATAAGGGCCCACTCCAGGCACACATCAAACTCCAAAATAATAATAATACTATTAGTAATACCGTTATTATTATTATTATTATTATTATTATTATATTACAACCATGGAAAGCAGGTTGTTCTACGTACATGGTTTGAAAGACTTCCAGATACTCTGACAACAAAAGGCATCAAAAGAGGGATTCTTAATAATTCACACACAGTTTCATAATCTGCAATCACTTGTAAGGTCATATGATTTGGAGCACAGCACAACCTACAATTTTCAATATTCCCAGAAAAATAAAGCTTTATTTGTGCTTGCTTCAGAATTCTGCTGCTGCTGCTAAGTCACTACAGTCGTGTCCGACTCTGTGCGACCCCATAGATGACAGCCCACCAAGCTCCCCTGTCCCTGGGATTCTCCAGGCAAGAACCCTGGAGTGGGTTGCCATTTCCTTCTCCAATGCATGAAAGTAAAAAGTGAAACTAAAGTCGCTCAGTCTACTCTTAGCGACCCCATGGACTGCAGCCCACCAGGCTCCTCCATCGATGGGATTTTCCAGGCAAGAGTACTAGAGTGGGGTGCCATTGCCTTCTCCATCAGAATTCTGAGTCCTCTATAAAACTGGGTGAAACTACTATCATCTATAATAAGTTTTGACATTTACCAAATCTTTGAAAAACACAAATTGAATTAAAAATACCATTTAGTAGTTAAGTGATGCTGGGCAAATTATTGAATCTCTCTTTGCCTCAGTTTCTCGTCTATAAAATGCTTACCTCAGAATTGCTGAGGATTAAATGAATTAATGTTTGTAAAGTGCTTAAAACAGTGCTATGTAAATAAATTATATAGCTGTATACATATAATTCATTTATTATGAAATAAAATGGTTGTAGATTTGGTTTAATGCCTAATCATTCAAGATGTTGATAAAGTGGTCTTTAACATTCCTTTAACACAATTTTTAAAGTTTTATTATCCTATATTTAAGATACACGGGTATTTGGGCTTCCCTGGTGGCTCAGATGGTAAAGAATTCGCCTGCAATGTGGGAGACATGGTTCGATCCCTGGGTTGGGAAGATCCCCTGAAGAAAGGAACAGCTACCCTCTCCAGTATTCTTGCCTGGAGAATTCCATGGACATATGAGCTGGCAAGCTACAGTCCATGGGGTCATAGAGTTGGACATGACTAAGCAACATTCACTTAAATTTATTTAAGATAAAGTTACAAAAGTTATCAAGAAAAATATAATGAACTCCTATGTTTAAGAAGTGAAACATTTATAATGTTACTGAAGTCCCCCTAATCCCCACCCCAGCACCTAAACCACACCCCCACCCATCTTATCCCCCTCCATTAGTCTAACCTGGCTCCCAGGTCTGATGCTTATAAGTCTCATTATATTTATATCCCTAAGCAAAATGGGGAATTGTTTTGCATATATTTTAATCTTTATAAAATTAGCTAGCTACAATCTCTCCCCCTGTCCCCCACTCAATGTTATACTTGGGAGATTCTTCCCTACAGATTCAGTGTATCTTTAGTTCACTTATTTTCACTGTTAGATAGTACTTCCTTTGTATTGGTGATGGTTTAGTCGCTAAGTCCTGTCCGATTCTTGTGACCCCATGGACTGTAGCCTGGCAGGCTCCTCTGTCCATGTGATTTTCCAGGCAAGAATACTGGAGTGGGTTGCCATTTCCTTCTCCATGCAATTTTCCCAACCCAGTATCAAACCCAGGTCTCCTGCATTGCAGGCAGATTCTTTACCAACTAAGCTACAATTTATCCATTCTCTTATTGGAGAGCATTTGTTTCAATTACATGCTAATACAATGTGTTTCTATAATTTTGTTTCCAATTTCAGATATTATGGTAGTATCCAAGGTGGGAAAAAAGAACAAAAACCTACCACAAGTAGAGTCGGTTTTGTTTTACCTTCAGGTGAGTTTGTGATTTAACTAACCTGAAAAGTGCCACTTATAGGCACTTCACCTTATTATATTTATTATTATTATTTATTAATATTATGCTATGTAATTTTATATAATATATTATTTAAAATAATATATTATATAATATTTAATAAGTATTTATTATAAATAAATATTCTAAAGTAGCAAAAACAGCAGTATTTGAATAAAGTTTGACATACACATTGACTGTGACTGTATTTAGTGTATAATAGTACTGTGAATAGTACTGTGAATGTTGTAATTTAATATTTCATAAATAATATTTTCACAGCCATTATAAATGAAATATCTTTTTCAACAAAAGTCCCACAAAAGTATGAGGATGAAAAAGTGGAAACAGTGACCAAACAGGCAATATTAAATGGAAATATTGTGAAAGAAAGCACTGAAGCTCATGGCACTATTCAGTAAGTAAAATAATTTTGACTTAGAAATAATAATGAACTCATGCAAAAAAAAAATTAACTTCAATTGAGTAATCTCAGTAATCTTTGAATGTGTCTAAACATAATTTTACATATTGTGATTTTTAATCACACATGAATAAATATATAAAAACTCAGATGAAGTACTCAATCCTTAATTCATCATTTTTCCAAAAAATATAGCCAAGACATGAAAATTCCATAGAACCCCTTAGAAATTTTATTCATTTGATTTTTAAAGAATACACATTTAACTGTCACAATGTAAATTATAAATTGTAATTTAATATTTAAGTATATACATTTCTTATTTTTCATATACAATACATATTACATGTTTTTTTTACTATAGCTGTACTTCTTCATATAGGAAGATTTATTTTATCATTTCAGGACAGAGAAAGTGGATGAAGTTATTAAAGAATGGGAAGGCTCCTTCTTTAAAGATAACCCTCGATTAAGGAAAAAATCAGTTTCTCTTCGATTTGATCTTCATTTAGCAGCCACTGATGATGGGTGTTCACAGACTAAGCAGGATAATCTACCAGACATAGAAGTCAGGCTCATCATGAGAAGATCGTGCAGTATCCCCTCTATCAAACGCCCATCAGCAGCTAATTAATCCAAAGACAGTATCTGACTTGATGTGAAAATGACATTAGGGTGGACCAGGGTAGGCCTGCTGGCCACCTTCTGTTCCAAAATGTAAGTTATTAAGTATGTATGTTATGACCAATATATGACTCATTAGGAAATAAAAAGAGGGAGGGACGAAATGTCTCTGAATATAATGTTGGTGTATTTTTTTTTTTTTTTGGACAAAGGGAGCTTAAAATCAGAAATTAAGTACAGGTTCTATTTTATTTATTATCCAAATAGTCTTCTTTTTGCCTTAAATTTTTGTCAGAAACTGCAAGCGTTAAGATGGTTTAGTTAAGTCTTCAAAATTTCACTCAGTGGCTGAACATTCTAAGGAAAAGGGAAGGGTCTGTTTAAATATGATTGTATTATGTCAAGAAGAAACACATTGAGTCATCACTATTCCATGACTGATTACATCTAAAAGGATTTTTCTACTTAAAAAAGAAAGCAATTATAAACAAACCTTTAAAGAGGAATCACTATTCACTTAACCAAATTCTTTCCTTTTGAGATAATTTGTGCAGGTAGAAAATAAGAGTGATTTTCTACCAGATGTTTTGAGCAAACAATAGAAGACACCCCCAGGAGCATCTGATGATTAAATTAATCTTCATCTGAAAGTTTTCTGTCATCATTATCTGATTTCCTGAAGAGTAACTTTACTTGAAGAACTGTAAAGGTTGAATCCTCCCACACAAAAATCAGAGGGCCAGCTGCACAAGCAAAAGAGGAAATCTAGTTACTACAATTACTGGAACAGGATCCAACCTCTCATCATTCCAACTTTTCCATCTGTATAAAGTTAAATATGATTTTAATTTGAGTCTCTGATGTGAGCATTAGATAAAGATATGATATAAAGTATTATAAATATTTCTTGCAAACATTCATGTGAATTAAGATAACAGTATTGTTATCTGAGCAAAGAGTATTTGCAGGATTTATGTTTGTAAGTTGTTCAAACCCTAATAAATATGGAAAGAAAATATATTTGTGAATAAGTCAAGTATTGTTGCAAAGTTTTTTAAACAGCCTAATTTGTTTAATACAGGTATATTTAAAGACCTTAAATAATAAATACTTGTTTTAAAACATTAGAAATTTATAGGCTATCAATTTTTTTCTAAGCAGAAAAAACATTGAGTACAATTCTCCATACTTTTTTTTCCAACTAAAGTATCACCTAAAGGGCTACAGCTGTTAGCATATTAATACAGCCTTTGGAACTCTCTCTTCTTTCTTTCAACCAAAAAAAAAAAAAAGTAATTTTAACCAGAAGAAAATTATGTTAAATAATCTTTAACATAATACAGGGAATAACATTTAAATGTTTTTTCGGTTAGTTCAGCTTTATTTTAGCCTGGCTTATTCTATTTCGTGAAAGGGATGATTTTATTTTGTCAAGGACACAACAGCATGTGAAGTACTTCTTTTTGCATAAGCATCTGACCTAAAATACATCCTGTACATCAAAGTGTTTTCATTCAATATTAGTTAAATGCTACTAGCTTTATTAAAGCTTTGGAAATGCAATCATATAAACTATTGTACTAAAAGTTACTGTACTAAGCAACAGTATCATAAATAAAGGAATATATCTAGTGTCATCTATACACAGTGTTAAAAACAGTACCCGGCATCATGAATGTAACTGCTCGTGATAGTAATTCCACTATGCAGCTCTTGTATGTATAACATGTACATTTTAAAATACAGTACCTGAATTTATAACAGCTTCATTTGCTTCAGTATTTGCATTTTAAATTGGGATTTGAGTTTACCAAAGTAAATGATACCATCACAATAAAAAAAAACCTGAAACATGAACTTGCAAACCTGTATTGTATTTGAGTTTGATACAGTGTATTGAGTAGAATTATTCCAATATTGTTAGCTTCATTGCAGAATGGAGAAAACTACAACCAAAGTGCATAAAAGCACATTGTTATACTTTTATTTAACAACAGAAAAATTAAGAATGGTATATGCTAATATATGATATATTCTAATTAAAAAATAAAAATAATCTCATAGTCCTGGGAAAAGTATAATAACAGCATCCACAATTTACAGAGGGCTCACTCTGCTCCTGGTCCTGTAATCAGCATCCTCAAACTCAATCTCTCATCCTCACAGCAATCCTACAAGATGAACAGTATCATCTTCATTTGATGGATGACTAGAAATTAACATCTTCAATCTCTCTGAAATGGTTCAAATGCACGCTTCCATAACAAAATACAAAAGTAAATACTACAAGTACCTTCATTGTTCACCTGAAACTACCACAGCATTGTTAATTGGCTACAACCCAATACAAAATCAAAAGTTTAGTTTGGGGGGGGAAAAAGTAAATAATAAGTTCAGTTATCAACAACTGCACAATCCCAGGCCTGCAACCATACAACCACTCATGATCCATGCAACCAGGAAGGAATCACCTAAATTCTCTAGGTCTCTGTTTTCACACCTGAAAATGAAGAGAAAGGTAGCACTTGATCATCATTCCTGCCCTGCCTATGTCACAGAGCTGTTTGAAATAATACATATGTGAAAATATGTGGCAAAGCACTACTCAAATATACAAGAATATATGGATGAAAACAGTCACTGGGAGAGAAGAATTCATGTGCATGTCCCAAATCCCCAGATATTCTGAAGGTAAGGCAAAAGACTGTAAAAGCAAACCACAGTTTGTCAAAGTCTACACAACATGGTAAGTCACTCAGACCTGGAAATCTACTGGACCTCAATATTTCACAGTGATTTCTAGTAATAGCAACTGAGCAGCCATAACTTCTGCTTTCACAAAAAGGGCTCAGAAAACTAGCTTATTTCACCATGTTTCTTATAGCCACACTGTTGTTTTTATTAGCCAGACTTTTATAAGTGGTTCAGACAGAGTTCTGTCCTCCCTTTCCCTGCTTTAAGTGGTGGGGAGCGGGAAATCCATTTAAAAATGCTTCATTAGAACAAACTCTAGACAAACTGCATGGCTCAGTGTTGGATTCAAAATCTTTTTGAGTCACAAACCTCTTTGAAAATCTGTTAAAGGTCAAAACCTCTATCTGGAAGAGGGTTGGGAGAAAGCACCTGAAAATTGCGTACAATCTTAAAAGGTTATAAAGCAATAAACCTCCTGGAGCCAATTCACAGACTAGTAGGTGTCCAAGGACTATGAGTGTTTCCTTATTCTCTCCCATGCTCTCCTCTTTTTCCTTCCCAGTCATGGTCTTGTTCTACCCCTGTTTTTTCCTTCCCAGCATCTTCCCACAGCAGGAGGGAAAGAAATCAAAGAGACTTCAATCCCAGCTTAATCACTTATTAATTTGGGGAGGAAGAAGAACCTCGAGGAAGTATGACTAGTGTCAAAGAGCAATGCAGGTAAAGTTCCTGGATCTTGCTGCCAGAAAGAAAACTAAATTGCTTGGTCCTATCTATCTCTGGGGTTTACCATTAGGTGGCTGTGAGGGTTCTCAGTATCTTTACATGTAGTATGAGTAGTCATATTAACTGTTCATCCCACATCTTCCAGGAATAATCATCATTCAAAATAACCTGTCCTGCAGGCCCCATAAATATCCCTGCCCATGCAAGATCATATGTCCTAATGTCTGCTTGGGGAAAAAATCAACAGCAACTCAGTGTAAGTAGAGTCCATCCTGTTGGATATTTCACTCTTCAGTCTTAATCTCTAGGACTTTCTCTGTTATATTTTGCCTATATTCTTCCCTTCTTAATTTTGCAAATCTTCAGAGCAGAGAAAGAACTAAAGGGAAGAAAATGAGATAGCTGATCATTTTTTCACTCCACAGATATGGGCATGAGAATGGGCATTGTACCAGATGTTGAATCCCCCAGCCCACGGAGCTTTCATTCTTGATGGGAAGAGAAAGATAACATAAATATAACAACATAAAAATATAACAAATAAATAGAGTATGTTAGGTGGTAATATATAATATAGAAAAAAAAAAAACATGACTAGGAGGTTGGGGAATGAGTTACAGTTTTACATAGATCAGGAAAAACGTACTGAGAAGGTGACATTTGAGTAAAGATCAGGAGATGAGACAGTGTATCAATGTCACTCCTTTTCTTTCCTACTATTTTTGAATCCTCCTTTTTCCACTACAGTATGCTTTGTTGCTAACACCCAGGACTTTTTCTCCAGAAGACTGCCTAGAGATGACATAACCAAGCACCTGCCCCAGCATGGGGCCTGCCCAATCCTCCACATAAAAGCCAGTGGAAGAAGGTACTGGGATTCCCTGCTGAAGCCTTCGTGTATCTTACATTAATCCATATATTTGATTATTTTATATTTTAAAAAGGCAATTTCAGGTACATTATCTCAAGCCCCACTCAAGCTGCCCATTATCCTTTGATGACCTCTTTTCTCTTTAATATGCTCTTTAGTTTCACTAATCTCTAATCATGAACATGAAAATATTGGAGGTGGAAGAACTGGACAGAGGGTCACTTGTCCCTAGCTTTGCATACTTCTGGAGATGCCCTAGTCCCTGCTGCCACACCCAGGATGGTGGCTAAGGGTAGCTGAAGAATCCAATCATTCTAAATGTCAACACCATTCTCAAGTGATTTCAGATCCTTCCCCCTCTGCAGTGGCCCACATCGGTCAAGTGTTTATATATCCAAGGAGAGGCTGCTATCTAGTACATCAAGGTAGTCATGATTTAGTGAAGAGTCCTGGACTAGACTGTAGCCTGCCTCAATATACATTTACTGAGCTTCTTACAATGGTTCAAGGCCTTACTGGGCACTGGCTATAGGAAGATGGCCAATGCAGACGGCTGAACTTTTGCTTTCAAGCCTCTCATAGAGTACTGAGAATAATAAACACAATCTGATACAATTAGGTAAAGGCCATAATAGTTATCAAAGAATCTTGGGCGTTCAGAAGAAGAAATTCGGGGGGAGGAGGGGCGCGTGAGGCGGGGAGTTCCCGGAGGGCATCAGAGACAGCATTTGAGCTGGATTCGGAAGGACAGATGAGTTTAAGCCCAAAAGTAAAGGACTGTCGTTCCTGGCAGAGGAAACCGAATGAGCCAAGGCGCTTTGGGACAGAGACCCCTTGCCCGGCGCTGCAGGGACACACAACCAGGGGCAAGGAGATTTACAACTCCGGGCCTTGGCTCAGAAACCTGTGACAATTACTCCAGCCTTGCTCTTGGGAACAGCTGGAAAGATCTGTGCTGCTTTCGCCAAAGCTCTTGCCCGCGGTTAAGGCAGGAAGCCTGGGAGGCGCGCAGGAGGACGGAAACTGTAAACCCTCCACGCCTCCATCCTCGGCTTGGTGAAGTACAGATACTGAGCTCCCAGAGAAAGAGGAAAGAAAAAGACCGGAAGGAAAAAAAAAAACTCTCGGGCGCAGGGACGCGGCGTGCGCGGCCTGAGTCCGGCCGGGGTGGTGCACGGGCCGCGCGGCCACAGTGGTTCCGGGACTCGCGACTGGGCGCGCTTCCCGCCGCCTTCCGGCGCCGCGCGGGGAAGCTGAGGCCGCGCTCCCACCTCCCCTCGGCTCAGCCTCGCACCTCCCGCCGCGTCACCCGTCCCCGCTCCGGCTCCTCGGCGGCCGCGCGGTCCGGGCCTCCCCGCGGTCGGGCCACCTCCTCCCTCTCCGGAGTGACGAATCGGCGCCCGGCTGGCAAAGGACTGACATTCGGGAGTTTCGAGGAGCGTATGGAGCCTGAAAAAAATCCTTGACTGAGCTAAACACCACCGCGTCCCCACTAGAACGTTTATTTTTCGGAAGAGAGTCGGTTGGGGCCTGGAAAGGAATTAAGGAGAGTGTTGAAAGTGCGAGCGCGGAAGCTCGGGACGCGAGGGGCGGGGCGTGCGCGGGACAAAGGGAAGCGAGGCCGGAGCTGCGGGCGCTTTTTCTGCCCGCGGGTGAGTGTTTCCGACTGGGCCCGACTGGGTCGGGAGGGTGGAGAGGCGTGGGCTCCCGGCTTGGCTGGGCTGCTGAGGGTTGCTGGGGTTCAGACTTGGCCGCGGGGCCGGGGCCGGGGGCCGGTTGCGGCCTCTTTGAGGCCTAGCGGAGCGAGGGTGGGGAGAGAGTCCCGTCTGGGGCTCCTCTCGGGCGGCCAGAAGTGCCCCTTCCACTAACCCCACGGAAGTGGTCAGAGCGCTTCTGCACGCTCCTCTTCAGCAGAGCAGCTGGTAAAAGTGCACCTTCACGTCAAACCTAACCGAGTCGCTCTCAGAGGATGCCCTTGGGGCCAGCTAAGCCCGTGGTCCTCACCCCCAGGAAGGTGGTTCCCCTTGTCCAGGCAGCGATCTGAGGACTCACGGTGTGGGTGAAAAGCGAAAGCTCGGCAACAATTTGGCCTGAGTTTGAAACCCAACTCTGACACTTCCTGACTCTGGGTCTTGGGTTATACTGAACGAGACTCCTTTTTTCCCTCTGTAAAATGTTGGCAGTGTGACTGTTAAACCAGATGGTGTTAAAGTATTGTAAACCTGCCCCGTATAAGGTATTCAACAAATAACTTCTCCAGGATTTTATGCCAGGCACCGGAGATGCATACAATGGTGGACGATTGTACGAGATCACTCTTGAAATTTATGGTATAGCAAAAGAGATCAGTAATTTTTAAGTATTAACAATAAAATGTGACACAGCTGGGAGCTTGTGGCAGTTATTATTAGGGCCCCCCACAGCAAGGCCTACTGGATGTTGACAGCCCCCCCAAGCTTGAGCAGGAGGGAAATCTGCACCAGACTCTGGTTTCCTGCCTGTACTGTAAGGAGAGACGGGAGACCCAGGTCGAGCCATTGAGAAAATAAATGATTTCTTTCTTTCCACACCAGGCCTCTTACTCATAATGCTCCAGAAATGCCCTTAAAATACAAAATAGGATCAAAAAAAAAAAATCATGTTTCTCATAATGTCGGATGAAAATACTCTAGTAGTCATAGAAGTTATTTGCCTTTTTTCTGAAAATGAATGTTCGTCCCTTTGTACACACTGTGTAATGTATAGTGAGGTAAGGAACAAGTTCACGTGTGTGTGGTCATGTCTGGAGCTAGTATTACTAGGACTGAAGTTGGTAAGAATTGAGCTAGGTACTGGGACAGCAATAATGGACTAACTGGTCCCTGTCTCCATTCAGCCCCCATATTAGCAGGTGTAATATGATATCATTGATCTGTGTAAATTGGAGTACAAATGAGGAAACATTTAATTTTGTACAGATATGTCCAGAAATCTCCATTGAGGAGATATATTTTCAGTTGAGCTAAGAAAGATCAGTAAGAGTTTTTTCCAGTAGACTCTCAAATGTACTCCCAGCGGTTATGAAGCTATTTACCATCATGTTGCTGTTTTTTAGTCACTCGGTTGTGTCTGACTCTTGCGACCCCATGGACTATAGGGTACCAGGCTATTCTCTCCATGGGATTCCCCAAGCGAGAATACTGGAGTGGGTTCCCATTTCCTTCTCCAGGAGATCTTCCCTGCCCAGGGATTGAACTCAGGTCTTATGCCTTGGCAGGCGGGTTCTTTTACCGCTAAGCCACCAGGGAAGCTCCATTTACTACTATAAGAGAATGTGAAGTTTATTGTCACACCAGTTACCTTTTCCACTGCCTTCAGGAGTAAAATGCTGTTTTACTAGAAGTTTTTATCCTAAAAGGAAGGCAGAGCTGTGGCTGATCAGGGAGCTGTCAGTGTCTTGGTAGGCCTTGTTGAGGTAGGCCCCAATAATACATCATATTCTTTTGTCATTATATTTTTGCCAGTTTGATTAAATGTTTACATGGCATCAACGAAACGTTTTCCATACAAGAGGTGGCTCAATATCAAAAACAAAACAAAACAAAAAAACTTGCAAGTACATGTTTAATTTTGCTTTTTAATATCCCCTGTCATTTGTTTTAGTCATTTAATTCTGATCAACTAAGTGACCTAAAGAACTAGTAAAATATTTAAAAGGCTTGATTACTAGAAGATAATGTAATTTTACAAAGAAATATCAAACTACCCTATTCTTTAGAAAAACATTCTCTTATGCTTGCTGAGTTTTGATTATCTTTATTTTTCTTTTTTTTTCCTTTTTTTTATTTTAGTGTCTCAGATTCATTCTTAAGGAACTGAGAACTTAATCTTCCAAAATGTCAAGTAAGTTTCATTTTTTATATTTATCAATCTATATTAATAAGAGACTAATGCCCTAGCAAGTGGGAATTCCAAAATACTCTCATTTTTTTTTCTTCAAAACAGGACCATTGGTAGTTTTGTTGCATAGTATTATATCTCAGTTGTTTACAAGAAGTTATTTATTTTCTTTCAAACAGAAAGACATCTTATGCCCCACCTCCCACCCCAGCTCCTGCAACAGTAAGTTTTAATTTTCTTGTTAATGTAATAGCCAAGTCTGGCCTTGATACAAAAACCCAGATGTCTTCCAGTGACAGTCACTCAATCATCACAGCAACAGGATGAAAAATTCAGCTAAAAAACAGCACTTCCTACTAAATAAAATAACTCTGCATCTTACCTTGAACCAACCCCAACATTTAAAGAAACATACTACTGAAATGCCAACCTCCTATGCTCAGTTCTTTTAATTAGAAATAAGTGGCAAGTTTAACACTTTTCTTGTTCATCTCTATTAAGATTCTTGAAAGCTAATATGAAATAAATGCTCATTCTGGCATTTATTGTTTTTAAACCTAACCTTCAATTGGTTACATTTTTCTCTTCCTATCTGTATATAATTTTCACATTAAATCAAACAATAAAGCTTCCAGTTCTATACTACCTTATTGTAAATCTTTATTTTCAAGCTGTTCAAGTAAGGATTTCATTATCTGTGGGTCAGATCCTGCTATTGAGTTTTATGCCATAAATAATATTTTATTGGATTGAGACTTGATACGTTTCAAAGTGTATAAATAATAGTGAACTAGTTTTTTTTCACCAAGCAAGCTCTGGCCCAGCTTGGTCAGCATGTAAAATAATTGCCCAATCCACAAAACAGATTTAACAGTAACTCTTCAAGCCTTGCTGAAATAGATTCCTTGTTATTTTTTATTTAAAAACAGAAAACACTGTTAACATGACCATATCCTACAAAAGAAGTTCTTTAACTAAAGCTGTTAGCCCTCCTTCCATACTCCCTACCCCTAAATTTCAGGCTAGCTTACTAATTAGGGCCTGTGTAACTTTGTTTTCTCCACTAGATTAACTTTTATTTACTAACCTGCTGTATGTTTCAGTTTTATCAACAATTTGTTTTTCCTTAGTAAGATGCTTTTAAAAAGGGATACTGTATCACATCTCAACTTTCTATAACGTACAGTTTCTAAAGTTACTTCCAGTAATCTTAAAGTCCTGTGTTTGGTTTAATTCCTTTCTTAAAGAACATTTCTTACTACCATCTCCTTGGCACTCTGCTAGTGGCTATACAGGTGGAGTTGAACAATTGAGATTCCTGACCTCAAAGAGCTAACCATGTATTCATTTTTGGAAATGGTATAATTGCAGTGTTTTTGTTTCAATTTTTTTTAAGTTCCCTTAATTTTCTTACATTATTGCCTCGTAATATTGAACAGTGATTATCATTGCGTACGCAACCTTTGAAGGTGTCATTTTGACGCAAATACTGCCTCTAACAGCGTATATTATCTTGAAGACATTAATTTTTTTGAGATAATAGAAATAGCTCAGAAACCAACCCTATGATTTCTTAAATATAGAGATATTTTTACCTTTCTTTAATCATACTTCTGTACCATTATAATTTTACATTACACATAATATACAGAAGACTAGGGGTTAGTACATCCAACAGAATGGATATTAAATGAGTTATCCTCCTTTATTTTATTTCCATCTCTTCTTCCACCACCATCACCACCACCACCACCACCACCACCACCTCCACCCACCACTACCACCCAAATGTACCACCACTCCAAGTAATATACACTTCTTTTGTGCCTTTGATACTTCATCTGTGTTTTGCCTACTTATATATGCTTGATTTGCGTCTTCTATAACTACATAGACTAGAAATTGATCACTTGTAAAGAATATCAAATGATTGATCTGCTTGAATGTCTTTTTTTTTTTGGACACTAAGGATATGTGCAGTGGCATGTTTTAGAAAATTGAGTTGATAACAGCTACAGCTTAGTTGGGATGTGTTGTTTATTTTGCATTATACAATTCAGCATTGGTATTAATTGCATGTTAAGATGAAATTACTATCTCTTGTTTTGATTGAATTTCATTAGGTCAAATACCTTACTTTTGGTCTCTCTTTGCCACATCCTTTTTCTGCACTATACTTTGATTCTCATGAACATTGGATGTCATTTTATTAACCACGAAGGGCACTGCATTATATAAGAGCCCGTTTGTGATCACATCAACACGTAATTTACAAAAGCTGAAAATTCTGTTGCTCCAACAAGCAATTGTGGTTGGAAAGAGGTAGGGCTATCAGGAAATCAGATGAGAAAACAAAGTTCAAGTCTGTCTACTAGAGAAGTAGTTCACATTAAAACTAAATGCAGAAATTGTTCGTGATTGACCTGTGGAAGATGGATCAAAGAAGAGATGGAAGAGAAAGCCTTTAAAAGAATGACTGGGTTAAAAAGATCAGACAGTACCCCCAGAATGAAATCCATGCATTTCTTACAAGTCTTTGTTTTAGAATCATGTATGTGACATCCATTGAATCCCACATATGTTTTTTTCTATTGATGACTTCTGGCTTCCTGATTTGAATCTCTTCTCATTTCTCACACTATATAAAATGATTTAAAGCTGTCTTTGGAAGCAATCCATTTCTTGTTTTTGTTTTTGGTAGATAAGTGCATTGGTGGCATTCACATGACTGTCAAATAAATCATGTTTTGTTTTGCATGTAAAGTGTTTTCAGACTCCCAGTTTATCACATTTCAAGCTTTCCAATCTCAGACATATATCGCTAAGTTGTTATTTCATATATTGACCATAAAGTGATCCTGAATGTTCGAGACACTTCAGTGTATTGCTTATCCTGAAAGACAAACACACATTCACACATACAAACACCACTGGCCCCTGCAAAGAGACAGAAAGAGACAAAAAAAGAAACCAAAAACCACTTGCAGACTGGTTTTTCAATGAAAAAAAAGAACAATTACAACACATCATTGCTTGTTTAAATTCAGGTTGCTTTTGCATGCCATATGCAGATCATTTTTCATTTCTGTGTTTTCCTCGTTTGAGCTCATTTCTCATTCGTGTTTTTGTCTCATTTGTTTCCATCAGCAAATGCCCAGCACACCAGGGTTTGTGGGATACAATCCATACAGTCATCTCGCCTACAACAACTACAGGCTGGGAGGGAACCCGGGCACCAACAGCCGGGTCACGTAGGAGAATCAACTATTACAGCCTCCAGCAAGCAACTGGAATTGACCAGAAACGCCTTCAGGTTTAGGTCCTTTTGAATCATCAGCACAGCCATTTAAAAAAAAAAAATTAACCTGGCTTTTAGGTTATTTTAAATATTCATTGTACAATCTTATACTGAAAAACAAACAAACAAAAAAAAAATAGTGAGATCTGGATATGTATATAGAAGAAAAGGAGAATCCATTCTGTTTGGTGATTGGTAGAGATAAAGCCTTGGGCACTTAATGGTAGTACTCTATGTAGACAAACCTAGGATTTCCTGTGGTTAAGATGCCCTTTTTGAGGCAAAGAGTATCTTTCATTTAAGGTATTTGGCATTAGGCTCAAGAACTATTTTCTTAATAAAGACTGGGCTTATAGACCTGGCCTTTTTGGGCTATTCTACCAGTTTGAACTGCTGCACACAATTATTTGTCTTTTGGATTTAACAGTTGTAACTGAGATTCGTTTCTCTCTAATTAAAAAGATATTTGTGCCAATTCAAAGAATTGCAGAATGAAAGCTGAATGAAATTAATCTGAGTTACCAGACTATACATATCTATAACCAGAAGTACATTTTATAGTTCAGAGGATAAAGGATATGATTTCTGAAACATAGATGTTTCACTTAAATAATCAGCCTGAGATACCAAAATTGGATGATGTACTTCAAACTCTTTTTTTTAACTTCAGACTTTTTATTTTAAAATTATCTTTAACTTCATTTGAGGAAATTTAAGGTACCCAAAAAACAAATAACTGTAAAAATTATTTACCAAAAATAGATAAATAAATCCAAAAGCCAAATGCCTACATACATTGGAATGTGATATTGGTAAGAATTTATACATCCCAGAATGGCTGTAAACTTTTTAATACCTGATATTTGTTTGCTGTATTCAAAAATAATTCAATTAGTGTGACTTCAGAAAAGCCCTCTCACCCTGTAGTCAAGCTAGAACAGAAAGCTTGTAACTACCAAACTATATGTCTATCTTGTAAGCATATTGCTTAGCTTGATAGGTTTTGTTTGTCTAAATATTTCATTGTTTCTGCATAATTTGTACTTCATAAGCATATCAAGTTTTATGTGCCATGCATATTTCATGGTATCTGAAAAGAATTCTGACAAAGTGTGTGTATGTATGCATTTTACAATGCATACAGTTTTTATGTGCATTGGTACTTGTTTTTCCCCTGGCCTGAATGTGGTGTTTGACAAGTGTAATGGGTGGCAAAGTTATCAAATGATAAAGAACATTTATTTAATTAAGGGGCAGAATCAATTTTGGATCATTTATGTTAATACAGAAAATTATTCATGGATAATAATCCAAAGAATGATTACATTTTAATAGCTCTATACAGTCAGCTCTTGATTATCTATGTTGATGGAAAAGTAATGATGGTAACGGTAGTATTAGAATCATTTGTATTTTATTTTCTGTAAGCATTCTGTTGGGATGTATCTGGGAATCCTTTGTTAATAAAGTGGTATCATTCAGTGGAGACTTACCAGGAATGGGAAAGTACAGTCGCTGTCTCAGGGCCTTGGCCAGTTAGCTGTTTCTCCCCATTCCTTCCTGGGGATGTTGGAACCCAGTATTTGGAGTAAGCACTAGCTTTAGGGTAGATTAGTATGGGAAGGCTGTTGGGCATGGAAATGTTGATGTTCTGGTTCTTTATAGTTGTTTTATTTGTATTATTGTCCTCTCAACACCATATTGAAGGGTAATCCAGATGCTATGTAGACTTGAAGTGAAGGGCCTAGGAAATGTGGAGGCTTTTAGCCTGTGTTACGCCTTCAGCTTTTAGTGACCTCTTGGGTAATCATTCTTTACAAAAATTAGGCCTAAAATTTTAAACTACCTTTTTCTTTTTGTCTGTATATGTAATTTAAGCTCTGTTAGGACTCAATAGATCTGATTTTGACCTTTATAAAAGTGTTATTTTAATATGACCCCATTTATGTGTTACTTTGTGGGGGAACTTCTCTGGTATTATTGTCTGCAAATCACCTAAGTCAATGATTTGAAGGAGTGATTTGATGACACCCTGTGGAGTAGCTTCCCATAGAATCTACGAACATGTGGTTTTCCCCAATGACTCCAGTAAACTTGAAAAGTTTTCAGACAATAAACACTTTATATATATAAGCATGTTGAACCCTTTTTGGAGTGCTTATGGTAGCTATAAAGTGGAATTCACTTCTGGTCAGTTCTTCATCAGATGCTGATTAACATTCTCCTAAGTATCTATATGAAAACAGATTGAGACAGAATGTTAAGAACAGTTCATTTCTGTGCTTTAATGGGAATTTCATCCCAGAAGAAAACCTTAAATAAGATCTTACCAGAGAAGCAGCTGAAAATTGGTAAGAAATAACACAAATCTCTCAAGTAGCCAAAATTTCACAAAACCATAGACTTTGTCATTCATAGGGGACCTTCCTCTGTTGTGAGCAATTTTAACTAGCATAATTAGTTGTCTTCCCCCGACTCACTGCCATTTGGAGAGGGGGACAGTTGCTGCTGGAGGTAGGTTTCCTGACAGCAGCAAGGAAGGAAACAGCTGAAAAAGGAGACATGCCTTCCAAAATCATAACTATCAGGTCACTTAATAAAGGAACTGACAGTTTTTCATACCTCAAACCCGGGGATTATAGCAAAGCAGTGGTTATAATTATGTACAGTGCAAACTGCTTTTTTTGAGGGGGAGGGCGGTCAAGAGTAATGTTTGAGACATTTTAGAAAGGTGTCTGTTTGAGATGGCTAATAAATTAAGACTGTTGAGTGATAGTAACCTTTAACGTCCTTAAAACCAGCTAGAATGCAACTTTGTTGATATTGTTTTGGTTCTGTTCTGTTTGTATTTGTAAACTGACTGGTCAGTGTAATGAAAATATGACCTCAGCATGCAGATGATCCAGATACCTTCCTTTGGGAGGGAAAACAAAAAAGCAAATTCATTGTTATAAAATGCAGCTCTTTGAAAAATATCAAGGAGCAAATATTATTGTAATTTGTTTTTAGTGTTTTAATTATTTGGAACCCATTTCATGAAATTCTGAAGGTTTGTGTTGGCTGTGAGTTGGAAGTGCTTTCTAGTAACTTTATGTATGAAGAATCAGACTTCCGTGTGTTTCTTGCTCTGAATTCATGACAGAAGGTTAGCTTTGTAGAAATCCACACCCACCCACCAGAGAACTCCTGCAGCCCTCAGACAGATCTCCTGTTGGCTGTTCGTACCGCCTCTGTTGACAGTGTCCATCCCCCGTGTCTCACTTCACCCTGCTGCCCACTGCTGGCTAAAAGCAGGGTTTATCTACACAGGCATCAGCATCCTGTGTGGTAAGAATACATGGGTGATGTGGAAAGAGAGGACTACTGCTGCAGAGATGAAATGCTTTCTCATAAGTTCATGTATGAAGAAGCAGAGTTACTGACAAGTATATAAGGCTGGAGGGAGGCTCTTCTCATAGGAAGAAGCAGCATTGTTTGAAAGTGGTGGAAGGGGTACAGACACACTTCCCTGAGCCCTTGGATGAAAAATAAGGTTAGACTTGGGGTCTCAGCTGAGAATTGGGGTGGGGGGGTTTCCCTCTGGTTTTACCACAAGAACACATAAGAGCAAGGGAGCAAAATGTCACCTTAGTTTTCTTATAAAGATTTGTTGATTCCTATCTTTTGATAATTAGAAGGAAGCCTTCTTCCTTCCCAGCCTGGCAGGAAAATCAATATCAGGAGTCTTCCAGAAATGTGGGGGAAACAAATGTAATTCAGCCATGATTTGATGCTGGGCCCTTGATCAAATGCAGCAGTGTGTGCAGAGATGTGAGTAGGTTCAGAAGCAGCTCTCCTGTACTGGAGGTGTGTGTGTTGGGGGGGGTGCCCACGGGGCTGCCTGGTCTCCTGCCTGGATTTAGCCTTTAGAAAGAGCTCATCTCCTCTGTTTCTTTCCCTTTTGCCTTTCTCTCACCCACTTTCGTCTTTACCTTTTTAAAAACTATTTTTCAGTCTCCTCACCTTCTGTTTCCCATTTCTTTTTTCTCTGCCTTCTCCCACAAAACCAGCATTTTAAAAAAATTAAGTGGAGTTTCTTAACATATGGTCTCAAAATAACTTAATCAGGCCCTGTTTCTGTCATTTCTCTGTTCCTGGTAAACTTGTTCACTGCTCTGCTGTGACTAAGAGTGCAAAAAAGGCATGACTTCAGTGCACACTTCCTAAAAATCTCCTTTATTTAAAAAAAAAAAAGCCTAGATATGGGTAGAGAACCTTAAGAAAAATAAAATCTCTAGTGATATCAAAGGAGTAAGAAGGTTTTTTGTTTGTTTGTTTTCCATTGTTGAATCTAGGGAGTAGGTTTTGTGGTGGTGGTAGTTGTTCATGTGGAAATGTGTTCCTGAAATGGTACAAGTAGTAAATAGTCCCCAGTGGGCAGTGTGAGATGTGGTAAGTGCTGATCGGGTTCAGCTTCTGGTGAGATAATCAAGTGTTGACTGTATATGTAATGGTAAATTAAGCAAAATAAAAGGATGCCAGGTAATGTCCTAAATGTGGGACATCTGATGTATAACCATATATTTTTGCTGTATGGATAATTGTGTAATATTTTATTTGTTCTTACAGCCAGGTTGTCAAAGCAGTGGCAATAAACTGCTAAGTAACGTATTAAAAAGCTCTGTGCTTAAGTCATTTTCTTTATTTTCTTTTGATGTGAACATTTCTGAATTTGCAGTGATAGCTATTTTCAGTGGAGAAAATATAAGAATCTTGTATCCATGGACGAGTAGAAGAAAGGCGCATTAGAATTTTTAAAAGGACTCTCTTTTCAGTTTGCTGGTGAACTTCTAGCAATTGAGTAATGAACGTATTTAACTCTTTTCTAGGCGTCCTCTGGTATCACGATTCCAAAACCCCCAAAGCCACCAGATAAGCCGCTGATGCCCTACATGAGGTACAGCAGAAAGGTAGGTGCCCTGGAGCCAGAAAGGAATGAGGACTACAGTCTTTGCTCTTTGCTTTACATCAAGGTTCGACGGACTTAGCCGGCCATTTAGTGCATAGTCAGAGGAGAGGATACAGATTGCAGTTGTTAACTAAAATCCAACAAGAAAATGATTCAGTAAACAGTTAAGGGCTTCCCTTGTGTTCCAGTGGTCGAGAATCTGCCTTCCAGTGCAGGGCACAAGGGTTCAAGCCCTGGTCCAGAGAGATCCCACATGCCACCGAGCAGCAACTACTGAAGCACACATGCCTGGACCCTGTGCTCCACAGCAGGAGAAGCTACCACCACGAGAAGCCTGCACTGCAGCTAGAAAGTACCCCCCTCTCAGTGCAGCTAGAAAAAGCCTGCACAGCAGTGAAGACCCAGCATAGCCAAAATATATATATATATGTATATATAGTAAACAGTTAAAATGCTTAAGATAAAGTCATGTAGCCAACATTGTATAGTTTTTTGGAGAATATTTAATGACATGAGAAACATGTTAGGTGAAAAAAGGAATGCAAGACTACAAGTACTGGTATCTTATTTTTATAAAAATAATAGGAGATATGTTAGTTTGAATTTTTTAAAAAAAGCCTAGAAGACAATGGTTATCTCTAAACAATCAGCTTATGGTACTTTTTATTTTCTTCATACTTTTCTTGAATTTTTCTTTTTTTTTTTTTGGTGGAGGGAACAGATGATGAACCTCCATTACTCTCAAAATAACAAGTATAGCGGGTATCCTTATTAAAGATGAGCATTTACTCATTTCACCACTACTTAGAAATTTTGAAATTTTTGGTCATAATTACTATATGTGTAATTTGACGATATGTTATGTTGTATTACGCACAGTAACCTCATTCCTTCTAAACTTGTGAATTTTTAGAAAGACAGACTGTGCAGAGTTATTTCATGATAAGTGTCTGCAGTATTTGGAGGTTTCTGAAATCTGCCTTAAAGTAACTCAGCAGAGGACCCTTGATAATTGTTGCAGCAGGCTGATGGAAACATGGGTTTTGATACTATTCCTTGTGCCTTCGTTGATGATTAAAGTAAAGGTTTCTATATTAAAAAGTATTTGTAAAAGTCTATATTTTTAGGCATCAATACAAAATCTGAACTGTTTCTTCTTCAAGGTCTGGGACCAAGTAAAGGCTTCCAACCCTGACCTAAAGTTGTGGGAGATTGGCAAGATTATTGGTGGCATGTGGCGAGATCTCACCGATGAAGAAAAACAAGAATATTTAAACGAATACGAAGCAGAAAAGGTAGGATGGGAACTACAGTGGGACAGGTACAAGATAAAGTTCGTAAACACTTGCTTATTACTTATAAAAGAAACATACAATCTAATCAGACAGCTGAGGCTTCATCTGCCTGGGTCAAGTCACTCAATTTCTCTAGACTTCAGATTCCTTGTCTGTAAGAAGGAGATAGTTATCCTGTCTTTTGATGTTCAAATGAGATAATGTAAGTATTCTTTATGACCTGCAAAATATTAATTCTAAAACAGAGAAACATTTGAATTTCAGATAGAATACAATGAATCTATGAAGGCCTACCATAATTCCCCCGCGTACCTTGCTTACATAAATGCGAAAAGTCGTGCAGAAGCTGCTTTAGAGGAAGAAAGTCGACAGAGACAGTCTCGCATGGAGAAAGGAGAACCTTACATGAGCATTCAGCCTGCTGAAGACCCAGACGGTAAAAAAAAAAGTGGGGCTTTGTTTATGCTTTCTCTGAGAATTAAAATATGAGAAATCTCTTAAGTTGAAGTTTTGTTTCCTATCTGAAATGGAAAACAAAGCATAATTTAAGTGCCATTTCAATATTTTAAATAATTATTTTGATTAAGATTTGTGTGTAAATTTCCCAAAGAAAAAGAAATACCCTTTTTAGTGCAGACAATAGCAAAAACTACCTATTGTTTATCAAAATCTTTGTACTCAGAATGCATGAAAGAATTTTTTACTTATAATCAGAATTTTACCTCAGCTGCTTTTAAAAGTTAAATGCCTTCAGGTTATTGTTATTGGTTCCTTAAATCAGCTGAGTTAAAGGCTCTTAAGCTACAAAGTTAATGAGTGGGAAGAGACATTTTGAACTCTAGTTAATTCAGAAATCCAACTAGATTTATAAGTACAACTCATAATGATACTTACAAGGGTGCTTTACTGCTTAGTCGCCAAGTCACATTGGATCTTTTGCAAATCATGGACTGTAGCCCGCCAGACTGTCGTGGGATTTCCCAGGCAAGAATACTGGAGTCGGTTGCCATTTCCTCCAGGGGATCTTCCTGACCCAGGGATCAAACCCACATCTCTGCTTGGCAGGCAGGTTCTTTACCATTGAGCCTCCTAAGAAGCCCCACGAAGGTGCACACCTACAAACGTTATTCACACACACAAGCACGTGGAGCAGAGCTTCCTAATTGGCATTCCATGAAGAGTTTGCAGGTGTGCTCGTGCGCTTCTGCTTCTCTGCAGCCAGGCGGGGTCTGAGGCCGCAAGGAGCCTCAGAGCTAGCCACCTCCCGCTATGACTATACTCATCCACATAGCACGCATGCTATACAAATCATTTTCCTCATGTGCTGCTGTGATGTGGAAGAGGTTGGAAGCTCTAGCGGCAAGCAACAGAAACATTAGGAAAATAATTTAAGATCCCATTTTAAAGTAGTAATAATAAAGAAGAAGCTTGTAAGGCCTTAAAAAAGACACCTTTAAGAAAAGAAGCACTAATGCCACCTAAAGACATAAATAAACTGAAATACTTGGAGAAAAAGCAAAAATGAGTTTTTAAAAGAAAAGACTGGAATATTGACAGATATCCTCATAAATACAGATCTAATAAACAGAGACTAGAGTAGGGAATAGAGACAATCAAGCATATTAAGCAGAGTCAGCAGTGCTACAGACACACAAGCACATGCAAACTCTTAATTGCTCAGATTGAATGATTAATGCAAGAAAAAAGCACAGGACTTAAAAAAAAAGAGAAGGAGATCCAGTTTAGAAATAATTGGAAGGATGGGAGGTCAGTAATAAGTGGGAACAAATACTTGCGATGTAGAAACCATAAGTAGGAATCAGATGAAGTGTTCACTAGGTGGAGGTAACAAACAGCATGAACATGCAGCCGGGCCTGAAAGAGACCACTAAGGAATAGTCTTGAAAAGAGAGCCCTTTCCCTGTTTCTCAGGCTTCTGCCCATTATGTTTTTTAAGTTGGAAATAGGATATTAGAACTAGAGCTGGCAGTAAGAAAGGACAGTAATAATTAAGATGCCAGGATAAGGATGACTTTAGACCTTGGACTTTACCCCCAGAACAGAGTAGAAAGAGGAAGACTTGGGGGGTGGAAATGTACATAAAACCAAGAGGAAGGCCGAAGGCCCACAAGTACAGCAGCTGCTCATTCTAACAGAAGACCTACACGCCTACAGGACAGAGGCAGTTATCCTCACAAGACAGTGAAGGCTTTGTTTTTAGAACGAGAATATTCATGAGATAAAGTAAATACCTGGTGAATTAGAAAATATAAACCTACCCTCGCCTTACCCAAAAATAAACCAGCCAACTAAAGTGCAAGGAAAGAAGGTGCAGACTTCCTTGGTTAAGTTTGTGCACTCCCAATGCAATGGCTGTAAGTTCGAGCTCTGTTCGGGGAACTAAGATCCCACGTGCTGTTCAGCATGGCCAAAAAATAATGTTTTTTAAAAAAGGAAAGACAAGCCCGTATTGCTAAGACTTTATTTACCAGTGATCAACACTGGGGACATGTGAAAGAAGAACAGTAATAAAAAGGAAACCTAGATGGATAACCTAGCACAAATGTACATAATCCTAAGTGTCAATATGAAAAACTCTCCCTTAAGAAGTAAAAAAAGTAACAGAATTTTTTAATGGTATCTTTTATTCCAGTAATTTTAATTTCAGAAGTAATATCCTACAGAAACTACTTGAAACAAAAATAATCGGCACAACAGTTCATAGTGGTGGTATTTCTGATAATGAGAGTTTCAGTAACTACTTAAGTACCAAATAATTAAGGGACATGCTAAAATGACACAGCAACACAGTTAGGGCCTTTGCAGTAGAGTTTCCTACAATATGGTCCCCCACCTCTGATAGAGGAACTTTTGTTTTAATGTGTATTGCTTAAAATGAAGCGCTTTTTAAAAAGTTAGTTGATTTAAATAAAAATATTAACAAATAATAGCACATGTTGTTAGCAGATATGTCAAAAACTGGTAGTGATAAGAGCAAAGGTTCAGTTCAGTTCAGTCGCTCAGTTGTGTCCCCATGGACTGCAGCATGCCAGGCCTCCCTGTCTATCACTAACTCCTGGAGTTCACTCAAACTCATGTCCGTTGAGTAGGTGATGCCATCCAACCATCTCATCCTCTGTCGTCCCCTTCTCCTCACGCCTTCAATCTTTCCCAGCATCAGGGTCTTTTCCAGTGAGTCAGTTCTTCGCATCAGGTGGCCAAAGTATTGGAATTTCAGCTTCAACATCAGTCCTTCCAATGCATATTCAGGACTGATTCCTTTAGGATGGACTGGCTGGATCTCCTTACAATCCAAGGGACTCTCCAGCACCACAAGAGTCTTCTCCAACACCACAGTTCAAAAGCATCTTCATTGCTCAGCTTTCTTTATAGTCCAACTGTCACATCCATACATGACTACTGGAAAAACTGTAGCCTTGACTAGACAGACCTTTGTTGGCAAAGTAATGTCTCTTCTTTTTAATATGCTATCTAGATTGTCATAACTTTTCTTCCAAGGAGTAAGCGTCTTTTTAATTTCATGGCTGCAGTCACCATCTGCAGTGATACTGGAGCCCCCCAAAATGAAGTCTGCTGCTGTTTCCACTGTTTTCCCCATCTGTTTGCCATGAAATGATGGGACCGGATGCCATGATCTTAGTTTTCTGAATGTTGAGTTTTAAGCCAACTTTTTCACTCTCCTCTTTCACTTCCATCAAGAGGCTTTTTAGCTCCTCTTCACTTTCTGCCATAAGGGTGGTGTCATCCGCATATCTGAGGTTATTGATATTTCTCCCGGCAATCTTGATTCCAGCTTGTGCTTCATCCAGCCCATCATTTCCCATGATGTACTCTGCATAATAAGTTAAATAAGCAGGGTGACAATATACAGCCTTGACGTACTCCTTTTCCTATTTGGAACCAGTCTGTTGTTCCATGTCCAGTTCTAACTGTTGCTTCCTGACCTGCATACAGATTTCTCAAGAGGCAGGTCAGGTGGTCTGGTATTCCCATCTCTTTCAGAATTTTCCACAGTTTATTGTGATCCACACAGTCAAAGGCTTTGGCATAGTCAATAAAGCAGAAANGTACTCCTTTTCCTATTTGGAACCAGTCTGTTGTTCCATGTCCAGTTCTAACTGTTGCTTCCTGACCTGCATACAGGTTTCTCAAGAGGCAGGTCAGGTGGTCTGGTATTCCCATCTCTTTCAGAATTTTCCACAGTTTATTGTGATCCACACAGTCAAAGGCTTTGGCATAGTCAATAAAGCAGAAATAGATGTTTTTCTGGAACTCTCTTGCTTTTTTGTTGGCAATTTGATCTCTGGTTCCTCTGCCTTTTCTAAAACCAGCTTGAACATCTGGAAGTTCACGGTTCACGTATTGCTGAAGCCTGGCTAGGAGAATTTGGGGCATTACTTTACTAGCATGTGAGATGAGTGCAATTGTGCGGTAGTTTGAGCATTCTTTGGCATTGCCTTTCTTTGGGATTGGAATGAAAATTGACCTTTTCCAGTCCTGTGGCCACTGCTGAGTTTTCCAAATTTGCTGGCAGATTGAGTGCAACACTTTTCACAACATCATCTTTTAGGACTTGAAATAGCTCAACTGGAATTCCACTACCTCCACTAGCTTTGTTCGTAGTGATGCTTCCTAAAACCCACTGAGGCAAAGTGTAATAGTGTAAGAGCAAAGGTAATAGCTACTAAAAATAAGCTTGTAAACTAGACCCATACTATAGGTATATGAACTTGAGTGAATAGAAATGTGTGATACCTTTATACACTGATAACAAATGTATACATGTATAAATTGATAAAAATTAAAAGTGAAATTTAGAACTAAACATTTTTTAAGGCCTTAGTGTTATTTTAATCTGATAAAATATATATGCCCATCTGGGAAACTGCTATTACTAGAGATAATGTTTTTTCTGCAGTGGGCATTTTCCTTACTCTGAAGTGCTCCGGTGACAATGTCACCAGAAAGTTCCTGTGCATCATCAGTTGTAAAAGCTTTGAATTACTATCCAGAGATGAAATATTTGGCAAAATCTGTACTGCTATCACGTGCCGTCTTCATGTTGATTTCCAGGCCAAAGACACTTAGTTATATCTCATCTGTGTTTCAGCCAAATATCAGATGCACATCCCCACTTAAAAGATTTTGTGAGAAAAACCAGCATCTTGGCCAGTGAACAATTGTATCCTCTGTATGGTTTTTATCAAGTGACTGCCCTGGTGCTCCTTTGACGCCCTTAAACCCACTTATTAGACCAGTGAGGACTGTGGCTCCTTGGTAACTAAGTGCTAACATTGTTACACTCTCCTGATGATGGTAATTGGCAACCTGATTTCCAGATCATGTTGTTTATTCCAGATTATGATGATGGCTTTTCAATGAAGCATACAGCCACCGCCCGTTTCCAGAGAAACCACCGCCTCATCAGTGAAATCCTTAGTGAGAGTGTGGTGCCAGACGTTCGGTCAGTTGTCACAACAGCTAGAATGCAGGTTCTTAAACGACAGGTCCAGTCCTTAATGGTTCATCAGGTAAAGACAAAACATTTGTTATGGTAAGATGGGCCTGTGCCACAGGGGCCCGGGAACCTGATTGTATCCCATGCGTGAGTGTGCCTGGTAAACATTTATGTCCAGTCTAACCTGTTCCTGATTCAGAGAAGAGGCTGGAGGGAGTAGACCCTTCCCAGAGATTTAATAAGTTTGTCATTAAAACTGTAACAGGGAACCTTTTGACAGAAAGTGTATTTGTTAAGAATTTTGAGACATCCTATCAACTTTTACTAGCATACTAAATATTTTTCTTCCAAATCATTGCTGAGAGCTGACAGTGTTGTCTAACTTACTCTTGTTAATGAGTCATCCTCTCTGTGCTGCATTTTTACATTTTTTAAATTTTAGCACATTATATAATAAGTAATTTAAAAAAGTGAAACACTTATCACACTGTGAAAAACACTTATTACACTTACCACACTTTTTTCATTAAAAAAAAAGAGACGTATTTTCTGTGTTTGGCATTGGCTTTAGAGAAGATAATTTAGTAGTAAATAACAAAACGTGGTCTTATCTTTTACAGCGAAAATTAGAAGCTGAACTTCTTCAAATAGAGGAGCGACACCAAGAAAAGAAGAGGAAATTCCTGGAAAGCACAGACTCATTTAACAATGAGCTTAAAAGGGTATCGAATGTATTACCTATATTGTATCACTGTGTCTGTTACTTTTTTTTCTCATTCTTTTTTCCAAAGAGTAATATGTAGTGTCATTCACTTTGAAACAGGGTTAACTTTGCTGTAGCTGGTAAGATCTTTACTTTATAAAATAATTTCCATTTTCTGGCAACGTTGCAATAGTTTTGAAACATTGTATAGTATACATATTCAGTGAACTAGGCCTGAGACTCTAGAACCCTCTGATATTTTAAACTCTCATACAGTTGTGAATTACTTTCATTGCAACTTATTCATCAAATGTCTTCATTAGCTGTAGCTCACAGTTTGCACTTCACATGAAAACAAGTAAATACAGTGTTTGGCAGCCTGAAATATAAAATAGAGAAGCTCTGAGTATAAGCCAGTGCTTTCAGCATTGCTTCACCAACTATTCTGTAACACTTGATACTACATGGCTGCTAGGGCAACTTTCCTGTAGACACAAGAGCTTGGTTTCTTTCCTACCATATATATGAATATAGTTCTTAGCCAAGAAAACCCACTTGTGAAATAATTTCTCTGATTCAGAGATTGTAAGAAAAGAACATGACTAAGAGAGTGTTTTGTTTTCTGACTACTAGTTGTGTGGTTTGAAAGTAGAAGTGGATATGGAAAAAATTGCTGCTGAAATTGCACAAGCTGAGGAGCAGGCTCGAAAAAGGCAGGAGGAAAGGGAAAAAGAGGCAGCAGAGCAAGCCGAGCGCAGCCAGAGCAGTATCGTCCCAGAAGAGGAGCCAGCAGCAAGCAAGACTGAAGACAAGAAGGAGGACGAGAGCATGCCGATGGAGACAGGTAGCCTGCCAGTTGATTGCAGAGTAAATGTTGAGGGCTTTTATAGCTGTCTTTAATTCTGACTTTCCTTTCTCAGTGCTTTCTGGAGGTCACTCTGTTAATCTTGCCTCTTGAATTATTCTCCATATGACATATGCATTCTTTCTTTCCAAATCTTAATCTCCTATAATAGATTCACTTAAAGTGTTGGTATTGGTACAAAATAGCAGTGATGTCTTCCTTTAGTCTGGCTGTTTGAGGTCTTGGGTATTTGCCCAGATTGAGTCATATCATTCCCTGACTTGGGATATAAAGTATTGAACGTAGTGGTTTAATGGTTAAGGGTACTGGCCTGGAGGGCCCACAGATCTGGGTACTGTTCCACCCCATGCTAGCACGGTGACCTTCAGTCTAGGTAAGTTAATTTCAGTTTCCTCCTTTGTAAATATTCTAGCACTCACCTCTTGAAATTGAATTCCCAAGGATAAAGAAGCAGATGTACATAAAATCGTCATTACTGGATTTGACATGGTATTGGCACTCAGTATTTTAACCTTTATTAAAAGCTAAAAGTGTTTAAACAGCATGTGGTCCTTGCCCTTAAGATCAGTCATCTTTGGTATCCTAGAACAGAGTTGGGCAAATAAAACCTGCAGGCCAAATCCTGCCTGCCACCTATTTTTATAAATAAAGTTTTATTGGAACCATTTCCTTACACATTATCTGTGGCTGCCTTGGGGCTCCAGCAGTGTAGTTGAATAGTTGCAACTGAGACAGCCTGACTCACAAAACCTGAAAATTTTCTATCTAGTCTCACAGAAAGTGTTTATTGATTCCATCCTAGAAAAATTCATACTTCCAGTTCTACTGAGTCAAACAACTAAGGCAAACAACGTGCAAAGCTTACATTAAGTACTGATTAAACCAATTACTGGTTGAAATCTTGGGATCGCCCTGCGCGCTGTTTTGATCCTGCTCCGTGCGCTGTGTAGTAAATAGAACTGAGCTGGAAGAAGTATGGGAAACACAACCAAAAGCTCCCTGGACTGTCATTACAAGAGCTGAGAGGGACCATAGTCACCCCTGGTGCTCTGCTGACGACTTCTGATTTGACATCTGGAAAACATTAAGTGGAATATGCTATCTTTACCAGATATTTCTACAGAATGTAATTCAGCAGATTAACATTTCAGATAGTCAGATTTTAAGTTTAATTGTCTGAATCTTTTTCTATTTTGTGTGAACGTGTTTTTTATCTTAAAAATTTGGAGCATGAACACGTTCTGTGGTTAAAGAGAGAGCCATGAGGATGAAAGTACGGCTCCTTCACTCACTTGGCGACTGGAACACTAGTCGGTCCTCTGCCGCTGTTTTGTCATCTACGAATAGAGTATGCCTGTAGGAGAGTGTGCCTGTAGGTCTTTGGGCTTCACAGGTGGCGCAGTGGTAAAGAATCCTGCCAAGCAGGAGACCTGGGTTCGATTGCTGGGTCAGGAAAATCCCCTGGAGAAGGAAATAGCAACCCACTCCAGTATTCATGCCTGAGAAGTCCTATGGACAAAAGAGACCGGCAGACTGCAGTACATGGGGTCACAAAGAGCCAGGCACAGCTTAGCGACTACACCACCACCACCAGAGGTCTTTACTCAAACTTTTATCCTCCTAGCTGAAGAAAAAAAACCTGAAGAAAATTGTTTCAGACTATTGGAGCAATAACAGAAAACAGCCTACCATGACTTATAACAAAATACTTTATCAGCCTTATACCATTTCCTTACCTGCTTTCTCACTCATTAAATCTGAGCACTTCACACAGCATTGTCCAAAGAAATATGTCCCTGTGTAATTAGAAATGTTCTGCTACCAACTCTTTTTAATGAAATGTAAATGAAATTAATTTTAGTAAGTCTTCAAACACCAGTGTGCACTTTAGACTTAGAGCACATTGAAATTTGGAAGCTAAATTTTCAGCAGAAATACTTGATCTGTATTGATATTCAAAATTTTTAAAAAGTGGATTTTTTTTTTCCAAATTCCAACTTGTTTTAAACCTGCTGAAAGTTCCTTGGTCACACTAGCCCATCTCAGGTGCTTGATATGTGTATTCATATGTAGTGAGTGTCTGCCTCATCATTGGATGCTCCAGCTCTGGACTGTCAACACAGAAGAGTAAATTTTTGTCTGGGCACTAACAGTGACAAATGTGTGATTACAGAGGAGACACACCTTGAAGATACGACAGAAAGCCAACAGAATGGTGAAGAAGGCACGTCTACTCCTGAGACAAGGAGAGTGGGCAGGAAGGGGTGGACAGTCTGGCAGAGGAAGGGACCAGTGATAGCAACACTGGCTCAGAAAGCAACAGCGCAACCGTGGAGGAGCCACCAACAGATCCCGTACCAGAAGACGAGAAAAAAGAATAAATGTTGCCTTGTTTTATGTGTTCTAAATAACTTTTTTAAATGAAAAAATGTTTTTTGAGTTTTAATGGTGTTATGTGGTTTGTGTATTAATATTGTTCTTGTCCATATCACACCACCAAAGGCTTTTGGACCATTTAGCATCACGAGCTGAATGGCAGTCACCTTTCGTAAGCGGTCGCAAAGATGGTTCTTTGGATCTTGTTTCTAGCCCTCAACTGCTGAGAGCCTCAGAATTTAGATTAACTGAGAAAATGCCCACCTCTTTTAGAGAATTCTCCTTTGATGCTGCAGAATCTACTTGTACAAATGCCTTCCTACAGCTCACTTGGGTGCTTACCAAAGCCATAGCTTTAAGCCTTCCCAGTCCCCATCAATAGCTTCCTGAAGGCCCGCTTTCTTGCTTCCTTCCACAAAGAGCAGCTTCTTGAGAACATAATCATGTATGAGTATGTATTTGTTCACTTACTCTTTTTTATTTTTCGTCAGTGTCAGATACCAAGAGTTGTGTTAATGTGTTGAGTGTACCTACAGCCACATTTGGATTGTATTGATCCAGAAATAGTCTCCATAGTTAGTTACTGGCTTATGAAGTAGTCATTAAAGAAAGCATGGCACACAGACACTTGTCTATACGCCTTTTGCTATAATTAACATTGGATATGTTCTGGTGAGAACCCATCTTTATTGTACAGGGGGAAAAAATACTTTTTTTCCCTGAGTTTTCCAAAGACAGAAGAGATCACAAAACTGAAGGAAGTAAATATTCTTGTAATAGAATATGTAACTTCAAAATGATTAGCCCATTCTAGAAAGAAAACAGCGGGGAATTAAGGTTCATCCACTGGAAATTGTTTTACAATAATCAAAACATTTAAAACCTCAGGCTCAGGATCCCATAGGTCAGAGCCAACCTTTTTGATAAAGTCTTAGAGACTAGAAGCAAGATAGTTTGTGACACATATGCGTTCTAAAAACTAGAATAGATTTTTACTGAATAGTGGTATAACTGATGGTATATGTTTCTTAAAGGTCCAAATGTAATAAAAAAATGGAAAAAAGAGTCTCAGTGTTTTTAATGCACTAAATATTCTTATGCAAGGCAAGCTTATAATTTTGTTATTATTATGGAGTGACCTTTCACAGCTGTTAATGAATTTGCTTATCCAGATAAGGTCCTGTCTCACCAAAGTACGTGAACTGCTGTAAGTTCATTTGTATAAGACACTTGAGAAAATCCATTTCCTTATATTGTCATGTCACATGGTCTTCAACCCCAAAAGTAGTAAATTTCTGCATTCACCTATGAGAAAAAAGTTTTACACTGAAAAAAAAAATGTCCAAATAAAGGTAAACCCTTTACTTACATGTAGATAGCTTGTCTGTATGGACAAGACTTGATTTATAGTGAATTCACTGCAGCTGAGCTCACAGCCCACAGTGACTATGACTTTGTCCAGCCTCCTGAGAGTTAGAGCAGGAAAGGAAACAAAGCTGGGAACACCCCTTGGTACCTGTTTTTTTCTTAAAAACACACGAAATCTTTCTCCTGTTTCTGAATCAAAAACTAATTTATCAGGGACTTTTGGTGGTGGTCCAGTGGTTCAGAATCCACCTTCCAAAGCAGGGGACACAAGTCCCTGGTCAGCAAACAGGTCTCACATGCCTGGGGGCAACTGAGCTCTCACTGCAGCTACTGAGCCGGCGCTCTCCAGAGCCTGAGCACTGCAGTGAAGACCCAGCACAGCTAACTGTTCAAAAGTTTTTAAAAAACAATGTACGAGTTCTGGGTGTAGGGTATTGTAGGGCTAAGAACTTCAACCAGCTCATCCCCGACAAACTTGATATCCTTTTTAGTACATTGTCAAAACTGGGCAGAGGAGTGGTTACTGTGGGTGGTAAACTGCAGAGCAAGACTGCTCTGGTATTGAAGTCTCAAAACAGATGGAAGCGGTTCCTTTGCTAAGCTGGAGATGACAGGGAAAACAAGTCCATCTAGACCGAGCCTGCCCACGCAATGCTAGAGCAACAGGCAGAAACTAAGATGGGATTTGGCAGCTTTTAACCACAGGGCAGGAAAACCAAATTAAAGTTCTTTCCTGTCAGAGTGATCATGCAGAAAACACTGAGTTGTTTTCCTAGTTTCTTTAAGAAGGTGGCATATGGTCAAGGCCCTTGTCTTCCATATCCCAGTAGGCATTGGGCATGTCACCGAAACTGAGCCTCTTTCAACATAAAATAGACTGAACTACTTTCAGTCCCCTTACTTCTCCACATAGACTTTTTTTTTCTTTTTTTTTGGCTGCACTGGTTCTTAATTGTAGGATGCAGGATCTTTAGTTGCAGCAGGTAAGATCTAGTTCCCTGACCAGGGATCAAACTTGAGCCCCTTGTATTGAGCCTCTGGACAACCAGGGAAGTCCCACAGCCATTATTTTTAATGCATTTGTTTTGAGTATGAATGCATATAAAGTTCGAGGGTTTACATTTTTAACAACAAATGGCAGAGGGGAATCCCCAACAGTCTCCTGGTTTTTTTTTAAAGGAGTTTCAAATGTCATATCTCCCCATTTATCAACAAGCATGACCTTTTTAAGTACCTCTCCTGCAGTACATGAAAATGACATACTCTGTAGAGCAGAGTTTTCAGGAAAGTAACTGGAAGGAAGCTTGTTTTAACATAGAAACATCCTATGGAAAAGATAAGATACTTGATTCACTGTATTTGAGAATCTGGAGCTTAAATCCCTCCAAATTCTTAGTTTTGATCCTTTTAGAAACTAGTTTAGGTTTTGAACAATTGGTGCTGACAGTGTGAAATTCCTATTGCCTGCCATTAAATTAAAGCTGTGGCTTCTCGTGTGAGCAGGCAATGAAGCTGGGATTATACTGTGTTAAATCCTCACTTCAGAAATCACTCCCTTCTACCCGAAGCACTACCACATACAGTCTCCCTGCCTGGCTTTAACAAGGGCAGGAGTTCTATCCTATTGCTTCTCAATGCTGGGCAAAACTTGCTGGAACAACAATTACCTTAATGATTTGCACATTAGAGGGCTCAGTGTCTTTACAAAAAAAAAAAAAAACCACACTGTAACAAGCTGAAAGGAACTCTTGAGTCTTTTCAGAAGAAATCATGCTGGATTGTCATCTGGTTTACAATGTTGTTTCTTTGATCAACACAGTAGGGGAAATTCTGAGTATAGTCAAAAATATCTACAGGTCTTAGTAATCATAAAACTGTTTATAAACATCTTAATGTTCAGTTCAGTTGATCAGTCGTGTCTGACTGATCAGCCCCATGGACTGCAGTACACCAGGCTTCCCTGTCCATCACCAACTCCTGGAGCTTACTCAAACTCATGTCCGTTGAGTGGGTGATCAACCATCTCATCCTCTGTTGTCCCCTTCTCCTCCTGCCTTCAGTCATTCTCAGCATCAGGGTCTTTTCAAATGAGTCAGTTCTTTGCATCAGGTGGCCAAAGTATTGGAGTTTCAGCTTCAGCATGAGTCCTTCCAATGAATATTCAGGACTAATTTCCTCTAGGATGGACTGGTTAAACCGTATGAAATTGCCAATGTAAGTTTTTATCTACAAGATGACAATTTCACCTGGTCTTATGTAATAATTCTGTATTTTATAGTCCAAATTATAAGCTCTTAATAGCAGTTTTCTGAGTGCGAAATGATAAAACTTTGGACGTCTCAGGCTGACACTTCTCTAAAAATTACTGCCTATTATTAAAATCCAGATTAAGATGCAAATCCTGAAATATCAAGTATTTAACAGCCTAATTTTTAAAATACAACACAATAACAGACAGTTAAATTAGCTGGCTTGTGTTCATATGTTTTCCCATTTAGCAACAAAAACGTAATTTTTTGTATATTCAAGACATGCAGGGAGGGAAAGTTCTCAAAAGATTAAATTGCTTTTTACATAGAACTGAGCAGTGACTGTAAATCATGGCCCCCTCCCTATGTGAGCCATTTGAAAGGCAAGGAAGGCCACCTCAGACTTGACCTTCAGAAGTGGCAAAGACCTTGGGTCAGCCACCTCACCCACCCATCAGCCCCTTGGATAAGACCATTCCCTTCTACAAGTCCTCTAGGATTGGCACCTAAAATGAACACCTCTGGTCTTGGCAGGGAGGGTGTAGGGAGGGGGGTCTATCCTCTCCTAGGACAGCTGACTTCTTCAATCAACTAAAAGTATTTCCTCTCATTGAACTAAAACTTGTCTTTCCATTATCTCACCCTCCTGGTTCTGCTTCTATACCTTGAAGTCAAAGAGAATAAATGTAATCCTCTTCCAAATAAAAGATCTCTAAATATTTCTCTTTTTTTCTTCCTAAATAACTGAATACACATATGATCCAATGGATTTCTTAAGACAGTTGAGTCTAGATGGATTATGGGTGTTGTTTTTTTTTCCTGAGTCATTTCAAATGATTAGTAATACTTCTGTGGATAGTTGTGGTTGAGAAGTAGCTGGTTTTGATGAATAATCTAAAGCAAAGAGAAAATAAATCTACAAAAAAGAAAAGAGAAAAAAATGAATGCATATGATAACCCTGTTTTAGGCATGTAGGCATCTTCATGTTGATAGGATGATTTATTTTTGTTGTTCTTATTTTCCTTTTTTTAAATTGAAGTATAGTTGATTGACAATATCATGTAAGTTTCAGGTGTACCAAAAGACCTGGGAATATTTCAAGACTGGTGCCCCTTGAGGTCCTGCCATGGAACACACTGTCTCTCTTCCAGTGTCTCTGTTGATGAACTGGGGGTAAAGGACTATCCCTCTTCTACTCTTGAGGTCTAGACCACCAGAAAGTATGAATGTTTTCTCTAACAGGATCAAACTCCAGTTCCTCTGCAGTGTACTGCACTTAATCAAGGCACAGCATCTCTAGACCTCAGAAACCACCTATCTGAAGCAAGGAGGGTTGTTCTGTGGTGATCTCACAGTGTGCCCAGAATGAAAATTTTATAACTGTGTAACATATGCAAACTCTATAAAATGAGGGTCAGTATTTTCATATGTAGCAAAACAGGGAACAGGCAGATTCAGTTCACCACACAACACTTCTCAAGGCTTGATCATTTGCATTCCACTGCCACAATTTTTATCATTTCTGGGTACTGCCTGCACTATGATTACTTAAAAGCTTTCTTTGAATCAACTTATTTATTCCACTTGAATAATTTATTTTACAAGAAAATTTTATATCAGCATACATGCAAAATCATTGCCTGTCATAAAAATATATTTAAGCACATATTTATTTAAGCATAAACACAATTATGTTTATGCTTAAATATAAAGTATTTTAAAGAACATTATTTAAGAGCATCATCTAAAGTAACCTGAAAGGGACTTCCCTGGCAGTTCAGTAGTTAAAGACTCCACGCTTCCAGTTTGGGGGTGTGAAGGTTCGATTCCTGGTCAGGGAACTAAGATCACACATGCCACATGGAGAGGCCAAATAAATAAATAAAAATAAAAGCACCTGAGGTGAGGTGAGGTGAAGTCGCTCAGTCGTGTCCGACTCTTTGCGACCCGTGGACTGTAACCTACTAGGCTTCTCAGTCCATGGGATTCTCCAGGCAAGAATACTGGAGTGGATTGCCATTTCCTTTTCCAGAGGATCTTCCCAACCCAGGGATCGAACCCAGGTCTCCCGCATTGGAGGCAGACGCTTTAACCTCTGAGCCACCAGGGAAGCACCTGAAGGATCCCACATAACAGTGTGGGATAAAGCTCTTTGGATTCAACTATGATAAAGGGAGGTTATGTTTGTTCTTGTCATTCACCCCCTAAGTCGTGTCCAACTCTTTACAACCCCATGGACTGCAGCATGCAAGGCTTCCCTGTCCTTCACTGTCTCCTAGAGTTTGCTCAGATTCATGTCCATTGAGTCAGTGATGAAGTTATATTTCCCTTATAATCCCTGCAGTGTCAAGAACTTTGTTTTCTTAGAAACTCTCCCTGGTCAATAGCAGTTTATAACTCAAGAGCAAATTAGTGAAAGTCAATCCCCTGATCACCTAATGCTGAATAATAGTAAAAGCCAACATTTGTTGAGCACTTACTATAGCCCTTGTTCTTTTCATACTTTTGAGTCTTATATCTAATTCCTGAAGTCAAGATAGGAGTTGATCACTTTACCAATGAAGTCTGTATTTACAATCTTGGACTCAATCAACTCCTACAAATATTTTTTCTTGTGAAAAAAAAAACCTAGCCTCAAGTTGTAGCACAATGTAATAAATGTTATGGAAATTGAAGATTTGTCTTAGGGATTTTATCACTGTGGGTCAGTAATCAAAAAGGCTCAAGAGAAGAGAATCTACTCAGAGATCAATGTTCTTATAAAAGGAGATGTACATATAAAAAGTATTCTTGTTTGAATCCTCACCTCCTTTTCCTCCAGAACTCTCCATACTCCCAAAATAAAAAAATACACATACATATACACACATTTTTTTCTGATTTTTACTTTATATTGGCGTTCAGTTGATTAGCAATGTTGTGTTAGTTTTAGTAGTATAGTAAAGTGATTCAGTTATATATACACATGTATCTTGTTCTTTTTTCAATTCTTTTCCCATTTAAGGTTATTACAGAATATTGAGCAGAGTTCCCTGTGCTATATAGTAGGTCCTAGTGGTTATCTGTTTTAAACATAGCAGTGATACACACAGATTTAAAACAAATGACTTATAAGCTTTTCCGTGATATGAATTATTATACTACATACGGAACTGCCTTCAAGTCTGATAAGGGTGTGTTATGTTTGCATTTTACCCCTGTTGTGGTTTCCTGTCAATCTGTGAGCCTTGGGGAACCTTCTAGAAGACCTCCTTGGTTGAGTCTCAGAGATTTTAGCAAGCACCAACCTCAGATGTCTGTTACGCAGAGTTACTGATGGCTCAGCGAGTAAAGAATCAGCCTGCAATGCAAGAGACACAGAAGATGAGGGTTCAGTCCCTGGGTCAGGAAGATTCCCTGGAAAGGAAATGGCAACCCACTCCAGTATTCTTGCCTGAAAAAAATCCCCCGTGGACAGAAGAGCCTGATGGGCTACCGTCTAAAGGATCGCAAAGAATCAGACACAACAGCTAAGCACCCACACACACTGGCTCTCTGGACTTCACTTGTGTCTTCCTGTGTGGGCGCCTTGAACGGATCTTCCTCCTCCTCAAAAGACACTCCACATTCCCTGGGACATTAGCTTTAAAGTCAAATGTCAGCCACAGTCTAGGTGGACATTTCTCAGCTTACTGGGGATTAGATTATCCCCAGGGAGGCTGCCAGGCCCCACCCAAGCCTACTGGATTAGAGTCTACCAGGGTGGAGCCTAGGAATCTAGAGAACCAGCAATTTGGTTTAATCCCCTCATTTTCCAAAAGGGGAAACTGAGGCCCAAGAGAAGTAAATGACTCACCTAAGATCCAGCTATCTCAGCATCAGGACAAGAACTGTTCCTCGAAACAGATCCTCAGGATAGTCAAAAACCCCTCCCAGTCCAGTTGGACTGAACTCTGCCGAGAGTTTGACATCCCCACCCTGTGGTACATTTTCATGTTTCTCTTCAGGCCACTTGACTTAGCAGACCTCATATGGCTAAACCATTACTTGTCTTATCATTGCCAGTGTCATCAGAAATCCAAAAACCGGTTGTAACCAGCAACCAGGAGCCTAGAGTTTGATATGCTCTCCAAAAGCAAAACTTGTAAAATCTAACCTAGGAAAACTCCTAAATTCCATCCCGTAAAGGATGGAATTAGCCATGTTGAAAGGCAGTGGGGAGGGGTGGCGAAGAACACAGACCTTCATGCAGTTTTGGGTTCAAGTATATTGCCTGATGCCCGGTATGTAGTAAACACTCCATAAAAGCTGGTGTGTTGATGATGATGATAATTCAAGACAGAATACCTGAGCAAACTTGGAAACATCTAAACCCATTCAATAGGTGCATCTAAATCCAAAGAAACTCACAACTTGATCAATTGCAATAGGATTCTAGCTAAAGAAAGCTGGGTTAACAGATCACACAGTCAGCTTGGAGTTAAGAAAAAATGAGCCACTCAAACTGTTGAATGCTTACCAGATGCCAGGCTCAGAGCTAGGACTTTGGGACACATCATCTCGTTTATCCATGACCACAGCCTTATGAAAAGATAATAGGGTATCTTTTTCTTTTTTTTGCTATACAGTAGGTGGAGAAGGAAATGGCAACCCACTCCAGTGTTCTTGCCTGGAGAATCCCAGGGACGGGGAAGCCTGGTGGGCTGCCATCTATGGGGTCACACAGAGTTGGACACGACTGAAGCGACTTAGCAGCAGCACCAGCGGGTCCTTGTCAGTTATCCACTTTAAATATAGCAGTCTGTACATGTCAATCCCAAACTCCCTAACTATAGGATATTCTATCATCCTTATTTTAAAGATGGAGACTCTGAAGTTCAGGGAAGTTAAATAACTTGTCCAAGATCACACAGTTAATTTATGGTGGAGACAGGATTCCTACCTAGATCTGTCTGACTCCACTACCATGGGTGATAAATAAAATTCGACCCGTGACATACAGACTCATTGCCAACTGGCCTCCTCTCTTCTTCAACTCTTTTTAAGCACCAACGCTTTTCTCCTAAACCTTAAAATGATTTTTTAAGGAGAAAGGATTAGAAGAAAATAACTTCTCTTTAAAGAACACAGTAAACTTCTCTTTAAAGAAGACAGTAAAGAATCTGCCCGCAAGCAGCAGACCAGGGTTCGATCCCTGGGTCAGGAAGATCTCCTGGAGAAGGGAATGGCAACCTACTCCAGTATCCTTGCCTGGAGAATTCCATGGAGAGGGAGCCTGGTAGGCTACAGTCCATGGGGTCACAAAGAGTCAGACATGACTTAGCAACTAACACATACACACACACTGCTGCTGCTGCTGCTAAGTCGCTTCAGTCGTGTCCAACTCTGTGCGACCCCATAGACAGCAGCCCCCCAGGCTCCCCCGTCCCTGGGATTCTCCAGGCAAGAACACTGGAGTGGGTTGCCTTTCCTTCTCCAATGCATGAAAGTGAAAAGTGAAAGTTAAGTCACTCAGTTGTGTCCAACTCTTGGCGACCCCATGGACTGCAGCCTACCAGGCTCCTCTGTCCATGGGATTTTCCAGGCAAGAGTACTGGAGTGGGGTGCCATACACACACACATGCACAAACAGACTGATAATCTAGTCATCTTCCAAATATTTGTGTAGATGGAAACATCCACACATAGGGCATTCCAAGTCAAAAACAGCAGCTCTGTGTGTTTAAATCATTTTGTTGGTATTTTCAGCCTTACAAAACAGTTCTCACAGCATACGTAATGAACTGTAATCATCGTCCAAAGTACATAACTTAACAACAAACGGGGAGCAAGTGATAAAACTGGTAAAAGATCCCACCAGGATGGTGTCTGTCCTAAACGCTCTGCAACCCAGCTGAACCCAACACATCAGCAATAGGCGTTATACGTGGAAGCAGGGGGCTGATGCAAATGAGGCACTGAGAAACTCAGGCCTATCAGAATAGCTGCTCTGAGTTGGCTGCAGCCATGCTAATGCAAAAAGGAGGATCTGAACAGGTCTCCCCTTGTGTGTTTCTTTTTTTTTTAATAATTTATGTATTTATCTTATTTTTGGCTGTGCTGGGTCTTCACTGCTGTGAGGGTTTTCGCTGGTTGCAGCGAGCAGGGGCTACTTTCCAGTTGTGATGCGCAGGTTTCGCATTGCAGTGAGTTCTCTTGTTGCAGAGCACAGGCTCTAGGATGCATGGGCTTCAGTAGCTGCGGCTTCTGGGCTCTGGAGCGCAGGCTTGATAGTTGTGGCTCTCAGGCTCCACTGCTCCAAGGTATGTGGGATCTTCCTCGACCAGGGCTTGAACCCTCGTTTGGCAGGCGGATTCTTTACCACTGAGCCACCACGGAAGACCTCCCCTTGTATTGACACTAGAATTATTGTAGCAAGATTTTTTTTTTTTTTTTTTACTGTCACCATCCACTTTGAAGGTAACTTTTATGATTTCTGACTTAAGCTCTGTGAAAGTGAAAGCGTTAGTCGCTCAGTCATGTCTGACTCTTTGTGACCCTATGGACAGTCGCGCGCCAGGCTCCTCCTTCCATGAAATTCTCCAGGCAAGAATACTGGAGTGGGTTGCCAGTTCTCTTCTCCAGGGGATCTTCCTGACCCAGGGATGGAACCTGGCTCTCCCCACTTGCAGACAGATTCTTTACCATCTGAGCCACCAGGGAAGTCCTCCTAAGGTAGGTCTGTAAACCAGGTGGAAGTTGACAGATACGTTTGTTCTGCTGTGGCTGAAAGTGTTCTAGGTCCATGCAACCTGGGTGTCCTGCCATCAGGACAATTAGTGCTGGGAAGCTTGATAGCCTGAAACTAAACCGCAGTTTATTTATCCATGATTTGCTTTCTCAGGAGCAAGAAACAGAGAGGGCTCTGAGCAGCAGACTTGTGGGCCATGTAACTCCCTCTTCTCCAACAGGGGTCGGTTCCCTGACACTTGGCGCTCCCCTCCAGGAGGGGAGGGGAGGGACTGTTTTCTGACTCACTTTGGCCGGAGGCAGAACCCCTTTGTCCGATGGTGTCCGAGTGATGAGTGATACTGAATGATGAGTGATACTACCTCCCAACTGAGAGAGCAGACAGACGTTCCATCCTTCGCGCACCTGTGCTGTGCCTCCGGCGCCCTCTGCAGGACATTGTTAAGAACTGGCTGCTGGGAACTAAGACAAAACCGGCCTCCCTTTCTTGGGACTGAGTAGGGATTTCAGGGCTAAAACTGGGAAAGTCCTGGGCAAGCTGAGATACACTGGCCACCCCATTAAATAAATTGGGACCTAAATCTGGTTGTAGGGACATGATCGTCGTCATTATGTTATGGTTGAAGTCCGGGGATGGGGAAGGGACAACACAGACCTGGATTCTAAGGAAAGAGGTGCAGAGGTTACCTAGCAGGGAGAAATAAGCTGTTGAATAACGAGGCTCTTTACCCTGAGTCAAAGCTCTCAGCCCTAAAGCAGAGCCATGTATCAGATTCTACAGCCAGGCTGGGGAAAGAACAGGGGGCTGGAGACTTACGTGTTTCCTCGTGAGCTGTGAATCATTCTTTTGATTTTCATTCACTTGACAAACAGCTGCTGAAATCTATTACGTTCCAAGAAGCCTCCTGCTGCTGCTGCTACGTCCTAGGCACCAGTCATAAAGATCCAACACGACATGGCCCCTTGCCTTTTGTCTGGTAGAGGAGATGTCTGTCCGAACGGTCAGAGCCCAGTGGATGTGCACCTGCATGAATCAAAGACGTTGCAAAAATGTGCCCTGGAAAGGCCTTCTCCCTACGGAGCGATGAGTGAGGCATTCCTCTCGGTGGGTACTTGGGCATGGCAGTAACTGACCGGCAGGAGTCAGGCCCGGGGCCAGGGAGCAAAGGAGCATAAGACGGCTCGTTGGAGTCCTTCGAACTCTGCTCTGAAGCTCGCCCACCTTCTCTGCCTGACCCCCAGGGACTGACAGAGCCCAGGAAACTTCTAGCCAGAGGAGGCTGGCTAAATAAATTATGATACTGAAAGTATTTTCCGAGTTAATGCTGGTAAGAGAGAATATGTAGCAAGGTGGGGCTCTACATACACTCTCAGATTGCTTCCTCTGTCTCAGTCACTCAGCTGTGTCTGACTTTTTGCAACCCCATGTACTGTTGCCCGCCGGGCCCCTCTGTTCATGGAATTTCCCAGGCAAGAATATTGGAGTGGGCTGCCATTTCCTCCTCCAGGGGACCTTCCCAACCCAGAGATCGAACCCACGTTTCCTGCATTGACAGGTGGATTCTTCACCACTGAGCCACCTGGGTAGCCAACACTCTCAGACTAGTTTCTTTCAAAAAGTAAACGTATGTTGGGATCACGCTGCTGCTAAGTGGCTGTAGTCGTGTCCGACTCTGTGCGACCCCACAGACGGCAGCCCACCAGGCTCCGCCGTCCCTGGGACTCTCCAGGCAAGAACACTGGAGTGGGTTGCCATTGCCTTCTCCGTGTTGGAGTCATTCTCCTGTACAATTAAATACGCATCAGAGAAAAACTAGAAGGGAAAACACAGAAACCGGATCCAGTGTGTTTGTACTAAGATTAGGGGTGATCGTTTATTCCTCTTGGCAAAACTGGATCTCGTATAGTTAAGTCATTTTCACCATAAACAAGGGAAATATCTTTAGTGTTATAAAGTTCACATGGGCTACATTCTAATGAAAAACTGCAGTTAAAAAAAAAAAAAAAAACAGTGCTGCTATAAATTAAACCTGTTACAAAAGAAGAAAAGAACAGTCCTGGATTAACACATCTGAAGTTACCCAGGAAGAGAAGAAACAAAAGCCTGTACAGGGGACTTAATTCTCCTTTCAACTCATGGGGCTTAATTATTTTGTCTGTCTTCCCACCCAACTGGTGCCAAAGGTGGCATCATAACACCCAGGCCAGAAGCAAATCCAGTGGCCAAAGATGCTGGATTAGCTGAGCTGGCCTCCAGGCAAGCTGGGAGATGTAATAAGAGCTGGTGTCCTTCCAAGAGATGATCTTTGAAGGATAACAATCCCAGGCTGCCATCAAAATGAAGAGATGGAGACAGATTCAGCTCCTGGGCTGAGCTAAGCTGAGTGACAACTTGCTATAGCCCTGAGGAGGGTGTGAAGATGACTAAGGAGGGACGGGTCCTCAGGGTGAGGGCCCAGCTCAGGGGATAGGAAGGTGGGTCCAGTACCTCATAGCTCCTCCCACATACCACAGGCTCCACCCACCCCTCCTTGGTACTTCACAAAAGGTGTGAGATTGTTTCAGTTTTAAACAGGATGCTTCCTGTTCATCCAGTTTCAAGACTCCAGGGATGCCAATGAATCCCCATCACACTGTCTCCAGCCAGTGCCCATCCCAGGACCCTAGGCTTCCCGTGGATTGAAGAGAAGGAAGTAGGTAATTAACTAGGACATTTGACTAGTGGTTGAACAGACTCTGTCCCTGAGCTTTATCCATTTGGAAACATGGTTCTGGGGTCAAAGGGGGCCCCCTTGGAGGTTGCCCAGCACCTTCGCTCCTTGTATTACCTCCACCTCTGGCCCTAGAAAGCCAGAAGAAGCTGGAATACACCTGGATGGAGCCTCCCTGGCCTCATCTGGAAACTGACTTCTCCCCTCCCACATGCCTGCAGGCCAACAAATTCCTCCAGGGCCCAGACCCTGCTGGCAAAGATTTCTGCCAGCTTCCTCCTGCCCAGATCAGTGAACCGCTCTGTCATTTTCAAATCACCCTGACTGGGTGCCCTTGACCCTAATCCTGATAAGATTCCAGCTCCCGTAGATCTTGGGGTAGGATGGAGGAGGGGCAGGATTTGCCCTGAACATTTCTTCCTGGCTCCCTCTCGGACCTGTTACTCAGAAATACACAAACAGCCTTTCCTCCAGAAAAGATGGTAGATAGAGGTGGAGGAGCCAGAGACAGATCTCCACCCATTCATTCAATACTTACTGATGGTTTGAAAGTTCTGTGATGGAGCACACTCAGAGAGGAGGGGGTCCTGGGCCCTTGGAGAAAGAAGAGAGAAATGCTCTGACTCTCTCTACCAAAGGCCACATGCACGGCCCCCTGAGTCAGGGAAGGGAAACAAACTTTCCTGTGTGCAGAAGCTAGGGAAGGCTTCAGAAGTGTGGTATCTGAGCTGGTTCTGAAAGGGCAGTGGGAGATGGAGAGAGGGCACTATGGGAGGCGAGGGAGGCCCTGTGGAAAGTTTGGAGCAGAGACAGAAAGGAGCAGTAATTAAAACTGAGTTCCCCTAAAACTGAGTTCTTCTGTCAAGCTTATGGTTAACTTCCTTATCCAAAACTTCATCCCCTTTCTTGTCCTACACCTGTTACCCTTCCAGATTGAGGAGTATCAAAGAAAATGGGGGATTATAACCAAGCAGGACCCAATGGGGCCTTCCTGGGAAGACCCCCCACAACATGTCCTCTACCTGCCTCTCAGTTGTAGAAAAACTTCAGCCTCCTAGACTTTCCCAAATAACAAATTTAATTAGAGAAGTGAGAAAATGCAAAAATCAAGGGAAAAAGTCAAGTAAGACAAAATACAGTAGCTTAGCAATTAAACAAAGTCAAGGACCTTTAGTCCCTCCTCAAGGGCTATAGGTCATGTTCTGAGCCATGTCCTTGAGCTATTTCACAGATAACTGAAACCCCCGCCAGACAGAAGATGTTAACTACATGCTGACCGCAAGCACGGAACCCCAGACTAATTGGAACCAGAAGGTTGATGATGTTAATCCCTGATTACCTCACCACCAACCAATCAGAAGAATGTCCACAAGCTGATCACGTACCATGAAACCCTCTCCCTCACGCTTTCTTTAAAAATCTTTCCTTGAAAGCCATCATGGAGTTTGGGGGTTTTGAGCGTTAGCCACCTGTACTCCTTGCTCGGTGCCCTGCAATAAACACTGCACTTTCCTTCACCACAACCTGGGGTCCGTAGATTGACTTCAGATTCAAGTTGGGTTTGATCACACAATAAGCCAGTTGCTTAAGTGGAGGGGGAATACTCTGGAGGGTTCTGATTCCAAACCCAGGCTGAATCTCAGCCTCCACTTGGTCCTCCTGGCTGGGAGGTATAGGAATGAGTTGTTATGGGGACTATTAAAGCAACAAGACAGGTTAAAACACGCCTACTGGACTCTGGTAAGACCACCCCTTTCTCAGTAGGAGATAATGCAATCAAAACTTCTCAGAGGCCCTGGGCTTTGAGGTAGGGAATCCCCAGCACCCAGGAGAGCCCCGTGGCTGGAAAGGTCAGCAGATGGTGGTGACTCAGCACTAGGAAGACCAATGCGTCTGTCCTGTTTGGCCGAAGAGCTCTGGCCAAAGGACTGTTGGCTCAGATCCCTAGTCACGGAGACCTTTCTCCACCAGATATGGATCCGCTTCCATCCAGATTCCCTGAAGAAACTCAGAAACCCAAAGCATCTCTCTAGAATGGCTCTGAAGAACTACTACCAGAATAGCCAGTCCCCAGCCCTTGCCTCCTGCCTAAGGAGCACCTACTCTCTGCAAATGAGAGTGAAATCAGGCGGCTCAGAATCCTGCCTCCCACCTGGGGAGCTGAGAACCACATGAGGCAATCCGTGGATGCAGGTGAGCTATAGAAAGTACGAGGCTCTGTTCAACGCCTCGGGGGTTTTCGGTTGTTGTCTGTAAGGCGAGAGATATACTAAATTCTCCCCCTCCTGTTTTCACTTCCTCTTCTTTCACTTTACCCTGGGAAGGGGAAAATCCTGTACAGATTAACAGCTGATGTGTAAAAGTACCCAAACAACATTCTTCAAGTGGCATTTTAAGAGCATCTTCTGGTGACAGCCACGTGACTGGGCTCTGACGTTTCAGACTCAAGACCTGAAGAACTGCTAGATCAGAACAAACTGCGGGGGTGGAGGTGCCCATCGGTCCAATGTGCCACTCTATTGCTCTTTCAGAGCGTCTCCAGCCTGAGTTTGGACGCCTCCAGATGAGGAGTGGGTGCTGTCCGTGTATCCACGCAAGCCCACTGACATTAGCTCTGTGTTATGCTAGACAATGTGGACAGGCTCACCACCCACTGGTCCTGGGTGGGGCCTGGTAGGAAGTCATGGGTACAGAGAGCCCAAGAATACCCTAACCCTGCCAGCCTTTTCTCCCTTACACAAGTCCCCAAGTAAGCCAGACCAACCAAGGACAGCTCAATGTGAGTTGCTGTCCCCAAGCCATGCCAGCACCAATAATGTCACCAAGATCTAGGGGCAGTTCCTACATTTACTAGGGTTAATAATAACACATATCATAACCTATATGGGAAAGAATCTGAAAAAGAATAGATATAAGTATATGTATAACTGAATCACTTTACTGTACATCTGAAACTAGCACACCATTGTCAATCAACTCTACTCCAATATAAAGGAAAAATTTAAATAAATATAAATTACAGAGTCAGACACGACTGAGCGACTGAACTGAACTGACTACTAATAATAACTACATCTGTGCTGTACATTTACTATGGAGTCAGGCTCTAGGGTGAGCCTGGCTGGGAGTGAATGATGAAGGAGTTAGTAAGAAGAAAAGATACTATCAGTGGGTTTGGATGTGAGGAAGCTGGGAGTGAGGAAATGTGGCTGGAGGGTAGCCTCAGCCTGCCTTTGGGAGATGCCAGACCGTCACACAGTCACCTTGAATACTCCCCCTGATCTCGCCCCAGCCTCACAAATGCCTACCCTGCCATCAAGATGCAGCCCACACGTGCTGCTCTGAGAAGCTTTTCCCAGCACCTCTATTTCCAAGTGGTGTGAGATGCTCACCATCTGTGGTTTGCACAGTCTGTGTCTCCTCCCAAGGATGTGGTCCCAACCTGAGTCACCATGGTATCCCTGGAGCCCCATTCAGGGAGGGTATTAAAAAATACTGATTGACATTCATCATTGAACCCCAGTGACTATTAGACACAGTATACTACAGAAGAGATAGATGTTCCATGAATGAATGAATACCAAGGGGTAATAGGGCAGCATATGACCTTGGGACAGACACCCAACCTTATACTTTTGTTCTCCACAGGGTTTCACAGTGAAGCGACCACTTCATTGGAAGGACTAGCTCAGCTCAACATTTGAGAATTACTCATTTAGCAAATATTTACTGAGCTCCAAAGATGTGCCAAGCTGGGTTCTGGGTGAACCCAGACAAGACACAAAACCCTTTGCCCTCAAGAAATGTACATTCAAGAGGGAATGAGACCAACTGTCCTTTGTGTCATGTAAACATCCCTTCCCCTCACACCTCCTCCTTGCGCACCCAGGCCCCTAGACTTTAGCGCTTGAAGGCGCCAGTAATGCCCTGCCTCTGGCCTTCTTTGGACTGCAACTCATGAAGCGTAACGAGAGGAGTGACATGGTGCCATTTCAGTCATCAGCAACAGATGCAGGGGAGGTGGCACTTTTGCTTCCTGGTCCCCAGAACTCACTCTGCATCCACTGACAGTGTCTTCTGCCAAGGGGTGGAAGCAGCCCTCATAATTAAAATGAATTAAATAAAGTCAGCTTTCCATAATTGAATGACGCAGAAATGACCTGAGGACCACGCTTGCCCTGGGCACCTTGGCATCGGGCCTTGGTGCATCACTGACCTGGGCTTCCTCCTCGGGTGCGTGACTTGCCTCCCTGGCTACCTGGTTCCCAGCAGAGAGTGCTGTTTTACAGGCATTTGGAGAAGGGTTGCCAGCCTCCAAGATTAATGTCTGCTGGAATGTGGGTGTTGTTCCTCGGCAGCATTTCCTACTTTCCTGGGTGGCACGACTCTATCGCTAGGCACTGGAGATGGGTGCTGAAAGACACCCAAAACTCACTTGCACCAAATGAGGGGGCGTGCATCCGCCTTTGAGACCGGTCCTATGTGGTTTTCCTACAGAGCTAGGTATGCAGTACCATCTCAGCAAAGACTCACGTTAAAAGAAAAAAAAAAAAAAACATAAAATGCGCAAGAAGAACTGTTTCAAGTCATCACGCGGTGAATTCTTGCAAACTGATCAATCCTTTTTTACAGCAGATTATCTTAACTGGGTTGACATGTTGTGGATTTGAAAAATATTTGACATGAATTACGTCCTTCCCAGATTCACTTTTCCTGTGTCCTCACTAAAGTGGAGGGGTTGCTAGCTCCTAAAAGTAGCAATCATTTACATAACCCTTTTCACGCCCACGGCACGAGGGAGGGTGTCAATACAATCCGTCACCAGAAGAAAGCCTTACAATTTCTGCAATCACAGGGAATTCAAAGGATGGCAAATAAAAAGCAATATACACTCAGCATGGAACAATTAATAAGTATTATTCTCTTGATCCTTTTCCCATTTCTGCCAGTAAAATGGAGCTCAGCGGGTCTGCTTTCTTCTTTGTGATGCCAGCTGGTGAAGTCATCAACCTACCTACCCCACCTCCCCAATGCAGGCCAGCATCAAAACAAAAGTATTTAGGAAGGAACTATAGACGAGGTACTATAGTGAGGTACTTTTCTTGTTTCATACTGAAGACTCTGAAGGATCTAAAAGGGAAATCCAAGTTGGACCAGGAGGGCTTCTAGGGAGAGAGGAGGTGGGCTCCTCTGTGGAGCTTTGTCTGCCCCAAAGCTGGGGAGGAGAGGTGCCACTCTATATCCAAAAAATACTTCAAAGAATCAGATTTAATAAGGTGTCAGGTTGAAGATGTTCACAAGAATATAAATCTTATTCTCCGGGGTGATGTGTGGACTCACATGATTTTTCATTACTCTTTCAGGCTGGACTAGATTTGCACAAATCTGTCCCTGGACACATGCGGTCAACTAAAGAGTCTGGTGAGATCCCTAAAGCTTTAGAAATGGTTGCCTGAAAGACAACCATAAAAAGAGCCCTGAAAGACATCTATGAGTGTGACTGGTTTTCTCACTTGAGGATGAGTCGTCTTAGAAATCACACTGGAGCTGACATCTCAGCATCCCTCAACTGTCCTATGGGCTTCCTCTATCAAATCACAGGAAGATCACTCAATTTTCCCCTTCTCCCACCTGCACGAAAGAGCAAATGAAACCTAAGTGTTTTCCCCTACTGAAGCACCCTTTGGATCATTTAAAACCCACAAGGATGGCATCATCTCCCCACCTCCTCTCTCCCTAGAAGCCCTCCTGGTCCAACTTGTACTTCCCTTTTAGATCCTTCAGAGTCTTCAGTATGAAACAAAAGTACCTCCCTATCACTAAGTCCCTGATTCTTGGCTTTGTTGTACCAAAGACTTCTGCTCATTGGGAACAGACAGTGAGGCAGAAAAGGAAGGGAGTGAGGGATGGGGAAAGCAATCATCACCAATCTCTAAGAATCACTCATAAAAAAGCAGCATCTCGATTAAAACAACTAAGTGCTCATCAAGCTCAGTCTCATGGTATAAAGTCAAATATTGAATTTCAGTTGCCCTGTGAGGCCTGAGATTCTAATTAGTCAGACAGAAGCTGTACAGCTGGTTCATTCTTAGGACCCTTTGGGGCTTCTCAGAAGCGGCAGTGCCTTCTCACCCACAGTGCATCCCCACCAAAAGAAAAAAAAAAGATACATTCTTACAAGTATAATCTACCTGATTCTGAGAATTCTTTTGGTTCAGTTTGCTCAAGTTTATGTAACCAATTACTTGCCCTTGAATCTCATACCCTTTCCTCCCATAAGACTACGTCTCTGTCCCAAACTTGGTCCATCAAAATGTCACTATCCATTGGCTGACTCTGTTAGATACATCCTTCTGATAGACCACCATGCAACCATTCAAAGGGGTGTTGTGGAAGAATATTTAATGATGAGGAGGAAAGTTCATCAGATACTTGTCAAGTGAAAATTGTAGGTTTGAAAACAACAGGTGCGATAAGGCGTAAGCCCACTTTAGAAGGTTTTATATATATATATAATATAAATATATATAGCATATAATATATATATATATAGCACAGATATGGTCATCTCTTCGTGGTTTTATTTTCCTGCTTGGGCTTTTCAGCAGTTCACATTTTATGAATGTTTTTATCATTGAAAAAGTGTAAATAGAAAATAGAGGAGGGTGTGTCAACCCACTCCAGCACTCTTGCCTGGAGAATGCCAGGGATAGAGGAGCCTGGAGGGCTACAGCCCATAGACAAAGGTTTGCCTACAGTCCATAGGCAAAGAGTCGGACATGACTGAAGCAACTTAGCACAGACGCACGCAAATAGAAAACATCCTACTTATAGGCTGTGTGACCCCTGCCACTCCAGTTAATGTGGCTAAGTCCTAACCTCCAATACCTCAGAATGTATTTGGAGATAGGGACTTTAAAAGATAATTAAAGTCAAGTTAGGTCATTTGGGTAGGCTCTAATCCAATACCTTTATAAGGAGATGGTGTTAGGATATAGACCATGGCATGAGCACGTGAATACACAGCGAGAAAGCATCCATCTGCAAGCCAAGGAGGGAGGTCTCAGAAGAAACCAGTCCTGCTAAATCCTTGATCTCGGACTTCTAGCCTCTAGAACTGTGAGAAAATAAATATCCATTGTGTATGCGACCCAGTTTGTTTTGGCAACCAGAGCAACCAATACACCACTCATCCACCAAAGACTTTCCCCAAGGCCAAGCCTGCCATGAAACCACCTCTCACCCTCAAACTTCCCCTCCCTCTGTCTTCTGTTACTACTGCTTCTGTGTCACCTGGGCTTGTTTAGAATACATTTGCTCACACTCCCCCCTGCTGCACTGTAAGCTTCCTAAGGATGAAGTCCACGTTTGATCACCTTTTTCTATCCCACCCCTGCTGGTTCAGAAAGCCTGGGAGTTCTCAACGAATGGCCATTGAAATAACCAAGGAACAGGAATAGCATTGGGGGTCAGACATCTGTTTTCTGGCAATGGTGTTGTGTGTGTGTGTGTGTGTGTGTGTTGGAGGTGGGTGTGGTTTTTCCAGGAGGGTGCCACCTCTTACCAGCTGTGTGATCTTGGAGGCGATCACACTTCACACCCAAACCTGAAGAGTTTACAAAGCATTTTCATATGTAGCCTCTCATTTGGTTGTCATAACAATCCACCACGATCGCCCATTGTTTCCTCCAGTTCACAGGTAAGGTAACCATGCTCAACGAAGGCAGAGAAACAAAACATTTCATTGTGAACATTTACAATAATAGCTAAAATGTGCTGAGTGTCTGGTATGGCACTGAACGCTTTTCGTGGCTTGTCCCAATTAATCCTTACAAGGAGCCTGAGAGGGAGGAATTGTCACTAGAGCTATCTTACAGGTAAATGGAGGCTCAGAGGAGTCACCTGAGATCACAGGGCTAAAAACGATGGAGTGGAGCTTAAACACAGTCTTGATAGCCACAACCCACACTTAGAACCAATGCCACTGCGTCCTCACATAAATCAGGACACTTTGTTATTGTTCAGTCACCCTGTCGTGTCCAACTCTTTTGAGACACCATGGGTTGGGATTTTCCAGGCAGGAATACTGGGTTGAGTTGCCATTTCCTTTCTCCAAGGGATCTTCCTGACTCAGGGATCCAATCCTTATCTCCTGCCCTCATCTCCTGCATTGCAGGCAGATTCTTCACCAGTGAGAGCCACCAAATAAATAGGGTCCTAAATGAGAGGAACAGACAGGAATTGCTCCAAAATTCAGAGGCGGAGTTGGTCTAGACAGTCTTCTTAAATAGGCGAGGTTCGAGCCAAGTCTTTTCAGACATAGCTGAGTGGAGAGGATGGGGTGGGGCCCGCCTGCCTCGCTTCATGCTGTTTACCACTGAGTCTCACAAGTCAAATTTAACCACCCAGTTTAACTCCTCATATCCCTCTGGAACCACCAGGCTCTACCAGCACTGGGCTGGGAGGTGCAGGGACGTACAGAGGATGAAGTGGAAGACTCCTGCCCATGAGAAGACCAGTCTCCCGTGTAGAATAGGGCCCAAGAGGATGTGAATCAGTTATGATGCCGTGACTTCAAGGGTCTATCCAGGACCTTTGGGCAAAGCCCTGGTCTGAATTCTGCCACTGATTTTCTATGAGACTTTAGGTATCTCGTGGCCTCAACTTCTGCACCTGGAAACAGAATCACTGAATATGTATTAGAGAATGATTTCTACAGGCTACCCTCTATGATTTACATCCTATTTCTTCTCCCTCTCTCTACCTCTCTCTCTTCCTCTCCTTTTTTGTTAAAAATAGGAATTTAATGTTAAAGATAGAGGTCAAAGCAAAAAAAAAGTTTAAAAGTCAGCAACATACAGATAAAAGTCACAGGAGCCAACAGACACTAAAGAAAGATGCTTGTTAAACACAAGATTAATTAATCCATTCTCCTAGGCCCACCTCATGGTTCCACACAATCAAAATCACTAACCCGGGCAATAAAATGTAAGCAAGGCAGCTATTTCTTGAAGATGGAGAGATAAATAGCACCAATTGCCATTTACATCCTGCTGGGATGAAGGATGCTTTCAGAAGAGACGGTGTAAATGGATTAACCATTTCCTAGGGAAGGCAGAGGAAGAAGTTTGAGTCTACAACAATACGTGTTACCTAGAGCAGTGCCCACCTGCCTCCAGCACTAAACTCATGGGAGCCTCTCCTAAATTCTTTCTGTCCCTAGTGCCAGACCTTATCCCACTGGAACAGACACCTTAGCAGTGGGGATAGGTTTCTCTTGGCTTATTTCTTATTAGATTCAAAAGATAAGAGAATTCCTAAGGAATTGGTTGGGCAGTATTTTCTTACTTAAGAACAGAAGTTGAACAAATAGAAACAATCCCCTGGGACCAATTGACCAACCCAGTCTGTTTAGATTCTTTTTGTAAATTTTATTGGAGTATAGTTGATTTATAATATTGTGTTAGTTTCAGGTGTACAGAAAAGTAATTCAGTTATGCGTACGTGTATATTCATTCTTTTTCAGACTCTTTTCCCATACAAGTTATTACGGAATATTGAGTAGCGTCCTCTGTACTACACAGCAGGTCCTTGTTGGTAAGCTATTTTTTATCTAGTAGTATGTTAATTCCAAGCTCTGAATTTATCCTTCCCCTCCCCCACATAAGTTTGTTTTCAAAATCTGTGAGCCCATTTCTGTTTTGTAAATGAGTTAGTTTACATCGTTATTTTAGATCCCAATTACAAGTGATGTCACACGTGAGGGATAGCCACGTATGAGTACCCACATCTGATAACCACGTATGAGTGATATCATATGGTATTTGTCTTTCTCTAAGTTTCTTTAGATTCTTGAGCGCAGTTAGCATCTTGGGACATATATGATTTCTTTCCTTTGTATTTTCTTCCTTTTCTGTTTTTTTAATGACAGGAGAAAAACTATCTGCAGAGGAAAATGCTTCTGTGCGAACTGAACCCTTCATCTTTTTCATCCCAATTTTAAGAAATACCCACTACAGTAAGATAAACCCTTCTCTGGAAGATAAAAAAAGAAAGAGATCTCCCCCTTCCCTGGGCCCTCATCATTCTACAATCCAAGGGCCCCCTAAAGAGTAGTGGGTCTCTTCTGAATGCTCTCCAGGTCGACTTTGAACAACCCACCCAGCATATCAAGGGGTTAGGCTCTCTAAGAAAACCTCCCCCTTCCTGAGCTGCTGTAGAAGCTTAGAAGATGTGGTAAAAATGAAAGATTTCCCAGTAACTGTGCCCACAGGGTTCCGGGGACTTCACAAGCTGAAACCGGTGCCAAGTGACTCCTGCCTGAGGGCCAAGCAAACAAACCATCAGTGTGGCCATTCATTCAGTGCGTCAGAAAATGCCCCGAGTCGTCTTCATTCGCTCATCTGACAGACACCAGTGTGCGTCCATCTCCCCGGCACCATATTCTCTTCTGGGGACATGAAAAGGAGAAGACAAAGACCCTGTCTTCAGGAACTCCAGCCTTAGTTGGGGCACGAGGAAGCCTCCATACTTGCTTTCTCACTCCCTACCCCCACTCCAGCCCCACAACCCCGATATCAGGAAATGAGACAAGAAGGTTTGAGTCAAGTTGGAAAAACTGTTGGGTTGGGCTGTTGACTACCATTTTGGCAGAGAACCCAGTGGAATCTGAGATGTTGAGAATTCGCAGCAATCGTGGTAGCTTCAGATGGTCTTCTATGCAGCATCCTTTGGGGGTGAGGGTTAAAACTCTAGGCTCCTCATGAGGGACAAGCCTACAAACAAGAAAAAAGATAAAAACAGTCACAAAGCTGGACACACTGCCTGCTCCCATGGAGAAAATAAAATGATATAAGTAGAAAAAGCACATGGCAGAGATTTGTATTGAGACAGGCAATCAAGTAGAAAAAAGTAATACTATGAACCCAGGTGCCAGATAAAGGCCTTGAAGCCTGGGCCCTGGGTGGAAAACTATTACCTTTTCTGATGGGAGAGAGGTGGTGTTTAGGGAAGGTGAGTATAGGGGTTGCTTAAGTAGACTAAACTCATGCAAACTCCAACCCCCCCCCCCCCCGCGCCCGCCCCCCCCCCCCCCCC